>CM067169.1:161246662-161352798 GCA_034093135.1 Erigeron breviscapus | reverse complement strand
AAGAGAGATAGCAAGTTGTTGTGCTCAGATTCTATGGATGAAAAACCAGCTGACTGATTATGGTGTTACTTACACAAAGACTCCAATCTTTTGTGATAACACTAGTGCCATTGCCATATCTCACAATCCTGTGATGCACTCGAAAAACAAGCACATCGACCTCAGGTATCATTTCATTCGCGATCATATTCTGAAAGGAGATATTGAATTGCACTTTATTCCCACTGATAAGCAACTCGCTGATGTTTTTACAAAACCTTTAGATGTCAAAACCTTTAAACATCTAGTCAGTGAGTTGGGTATGTTAAATCCTTAGACTGGTAATCTTGTTATGAACGCCTCAGTGACACTGATCTGGTTCACCAGTCTGAGCGATCCATGTAATTTTTGCTCGCCTAGCTATCGAACGCCTTTGTGATACTATCTTGGCACTTATTAATTCATGGATCATCACTTCAGGGGGAATGTTAAATATTTTTCAAACGTTAAAATAAACCTTCATTTTTGAGGGGTAACCTTTTACTCAGAAAAACGTATTTAACTGAAGCACTTCAGAAAATCAAAAATATTCAGTTGAATTTTATTAACTGAGATGGTTCAGATCTTTTTGGAACTGACCATGCTCAGAATTTGTTTAGTCATCACTGAAATACATCAATCTTTTCAAGATATTTTTGATACTTGGTCAATTGTGTGTACACGTGACCTACTGCATACTATGTTTTCAACTTACGTTGGTCATGCTTATGTGTCACACAAGTTGCGCCGTAAAAGAGGAAGTAATGAGTACTTTTTCTGAAAAAGTGTTGCAGGGTGGGGTCACTCAAACGTCTCTGCATTAAATGCGGACTTGACCCCAGAAATTGTTTTTAATTGGAAAATCATTTTATATTCCATCTTAAATTCAAATTCCTTTTTCATTCTTTCATTTACTTCGTTTTTCATTCTTCATTTACTTCGTTTTTCATTTACTTTCCAATCATCAATCTCTCTCTTTTTCACTCTCAAATCCTTAACTCCTCATATTCCTTTCACTTTCATCTTTCGATTCTTAAAATGTCTAAATCATCATCTTCTTCACAACCTAAATCGCTCATCAATTTCAAATATACTCCATCGAGTGATGTGAAAACATCTGCCACATGGCCAAAGAATTTCACACCTTCTCAAATTCGTTTTAATATGAGCAATTTCTTGGCTCAACTAAATGTGAAATCCAAAACGCTAATGGGAAAAATCAATAATTTCTGGGAGCAATCCCCATTCCATTATGCGTTGACTGCTAATCCTCAGGCATTGTATCATCGATACTTGCTTGAATTCTGGTACACTGCTGTGGTAAGTAAAGATGAACAATCCATCTCCTTCACTCTCAATGAGGGCACCAAGCAGTGTGTTATCACTCTTGAGGGGTTCAGAAATTCCCTTCATCTGAACTACCTCGAACCTTCCCAGGTGTTTGCTAAAAGACTCAAAGGAGTCAATTTCAGGGAAGTTCTAGTCGCCACCGGTCATGGCGATATGGAGGATGCTGATGGTAATCTGAAGACCTCCGGACACATTTTTATGTTTGGATTTGGCAATTGCTGGAGGTTCTTCTGGACCCAGATTGTGGAAAGTCTTGGTGGCAACCATGGAGGGTTGGACCAACTTTCACTACCCCAAGTTGAGATGGGGTATTATATTTGGAATGGGATACAGGCAGACGTTGCTGAGATTCTTTTCTCTCAGCTCATTACAAAATTAAAAGGAAAAAGAAGCCTGCATATCGCCTTTCCAAGATTTTTAAGCTTATGTTTTATGGATATACTTGGAGAAGCTTATAATGAAGCTGGACCTGAAGCTTCTGTACCTGAATATGGCAGAGATTTCTCAAAGGCATCTACTGCTGAAAATGAGCCTGAACTCTCCTCTGCAATGCTTCAGGTATTCAATAAAACTGTCTCAGCCACACTAGCTGGTTCAGAAAGGTCACTAAGTGGGCTACAAAAGAATGTAGGACCCGTTAGTCGACCTAGAGATAAGTTGCTGAACATTATCAAAAGTCCAGCTCCTATATCTATTGTCCCTGCGATGATACTACGGTTGAGCCAATCGTTAAAACTGGTGACGATACAACTGCTTCTGCAGCTGTTGAACCAGAATCTGGTGAGGGTACTAGTGACCCAAACCAGGGCATATCTGACCAGATTGCAAAAGTGAATGCTTTCTGGGATGACGATGAGCTACCTCAGGAGAATCTTGATTCTCTTGCTGACTTTGAGTTTGACGAGGGATTATTGGAGGCGAATCAATCTGATTCTGAGCCAGCCACCATCCTCGCAAACGCCCCTCCTCCTCTCCCAGAAATCCAACAAGAACAAGACAATGAGCCTTATGTTCCACCACCACCATCTCATCAAAATCCAATTTTTCCACCAGGCACTACTCCTGCTTATGTCACTGATCCTTCATTTACTCCTTCACTTCAATTTCTTCACCCCCAAATCCACAACATCCCACCGCCTATCAATTATGATGCCCCAATAGAGAAGGACTTGGATTCTGAAACAGAATCTGAGAGTCCAACTGATACACAACTCAATAATGTACTTAAAGGGCTTGGTAAATTGCCATTTGTTGCTCCTGCTTCTGCACAACCCCCACCTCCTTTAAATGTAGAAGCACAGTTAGAGAAAACCCAAACCGAAGTCCAAAGCCTTATTCTTAGGGTGGAGGATTTAACCAAGTCTCTAACTGCCAATACTAGTTCAGTTGCTGAAATGAAAGGTGCTCAGATGTTTCTTGGAACTGAGTTAACCAAAGTTGCTGGAAATGAAGGACTAGTAGTTGGGAAGCTGAATGAGTTGGTGATGACTTGCAATAAGGTGAGCTCTGCAATCAGAGAAGCCTTCAAACTAACAAAGAGAGATGTGCAAGCTTCGGTTGTTGCCAACTTGACATCTAGTGTTGAGCTGTTGAAGCAAGAGTTTATGGCTGTTGGAAGTGAAGTTCATGAGTTGGTTCAGAAGCCAAGTGTAAATGAAAAAGAACTTGGGGCTTCTATAAGTATTGGTATTTTGGAGAATCTGAAGTCTGAGCTAACTCAGAACTTAACTGCTCAGATTTCAGAATCTATTTCTGAGAAGGTTTGTACAGAAGTTAGAATGATGATTGCTGAACTGACCAAAGACACCAATGACAAAGTGGACAAGGCTGTAAATGAAGTAAAAGATTCAGTGTCCAAGCTTGAAGGTTCAGTTCAGAATCAATCCAACCAGTTAGATGAAATTCTAACTCTTCTGAAGAAAGAAACTGCTATTGCTCCTCCTCCCCCTACTTCTTTCACTGAAGAAGATAGAAAGATGTTGAAAGACTTAAAAGATCAAGAAGCACTGAACCTTAATTCTTCATTCAGATTAAGGGCTCAGTTTGCTACAATGACAAAGGGTATTTGTGAATGCCTAGAACAACAAAGTTGGGAACCACTAAAGGCAATTAAAACTTCAATTGACCTTTATGCTAAGATGCCTTCAGAGATTCCCAAAGGGGGAAGTGGTGTGCCTATTGGTTTGCTGGCTAGTACTCAAGAAATGATCGAAGCAACCAAGAAGCAAACTGAGGTACAATCTGGTAGCACCTCAGTTCAGGGGGAACAAGTTCAGAAACCTGAATCTGAAGCTGGAAAGAAAGATAAGGGAAAGGCCCAAGTGGTGGCAGAACCAACAAAGAAAAATGCTAAGGGTTCTGGTTTGGTTGTTGGTGAAAACGTTGATGAACAAGGATACCCACTTCATGATCCAAATGCTGATAGCAAGAAATTAGAGACTTTGCAGAAGCAAGTCTCTAATCAATTTATTATGTGGGGAGAGAATAAGGAAAGAGAAAGGATTCAAAACCAGAAAATGGGAACCCTTGATCACATTGATGCTGCAGCTCTTGGTCTCTCACTAGAAAGATATCAGAAAATCAAAAATGATCCAAGAGTGCAGAAGGCTATTGTCAAAATGCTCGAATATGAATATGGGGTAAACTACTCTCCCTTAGAACAAAAGCTGGACCATCTCACTTTCAAAATGTCCATTGAGGACTTGGTGAAAAATAGAGAAAAAGAAATGGCCATAAAGAAGAAAGAGATTCTGGCTGGAGTTCTGAAGGTAGAAAAAGAGTTGTCCAGACCACCCACAAAGCCCAGAACTGGAACAAGGACTGCAAAGAAAGATTCTCGTGATGTTGTCTTTACTTCACTCAAACCAATATCTGATGATGCTGCTGAGATCCAAAGGAAACATGAAAAGGATCAGTATGATCATTATATGAACCATCGATCGCATCCAGCCAAAATCATTGATATGGAAGTTACAAAGGCTGATGGATTGAAGTTATTTGACTTGATTGTGAAAAGGGAAGGTAGGGCAGCTGAAGAATACAATCAAGTTTCAGTTCACGAGTTTGGGATTTCTGAGCATAGGGAGATGATCCAGATTCTGAAAGGGAAGCCTAAATCTACCTTGATTGGTGCATGGTTAGCAAGAATACAACAAAAGATGCAGGCCAAGGTAGAAATTAAAGGAAGATTGTTTGCAAAGAAGGATCATTCTCCACTGAAGAGAAAACCTACTGAGGCACCTTCTGGTTCAAGGCCTGCCAAGAAGTAGTTTCTTTTCAGTTTATCATGTACTTGTAATATATTTACATTTGTAACAAACATTTCAGTTTGTATATATATGTTGCAAATTGTAACCAATAAGTAGATGGTAGGTTTAAGTTAGAAAACCACAAGTAAAATTCTGAGACATCAATGATCTATAAGATGTACTTAGAAAGTCTTTACAACTTAAACAAAAACTTGCATTTCAGACTTACAAACATGTATAGATAGAAGTCTGAGATGCATGCACTATTTCAGAACAAATAGGGGGAATTTGTTAGGTTGGAAATCGACCAAGTATAATTTGTTCAGAAATAGCTTGAAGTTTAGTGAAGACGTTTGTACAAAATTCTGAGGTATCTCAGAATTCCTTCACTGAAGCTTCACTTCAGTTCAGATCAAGGCAAATCTGAAGCATTCATTCTGAAGTCAAAGACTGAAGTATGAAGAAGAGAATCATCTCAGAAGCGAGCAAAGAGTGATTCTACCAGATCAAAGACTGAAGCATCTCAGTATAAAGTATTAACAACACTTTACACTGATTACGAGGAAGACTTTTTACTTTACATACCTTTACCCAGTTAATAGATTTATCTATTAATAAAAGGTACAAGGTAAAAGTATGGGTTTGGAACATAGTATTATAAGTCACATCAACTGACTTATATACTCTTCCTAGTATGAGCATGCAAGGAATTAGGTTTAATTCCTTAAATGCTCACAACCACATTTGTACGATCTTGTCCACATCATCATGGACTTGGTCTATAAATACAAAGTCTTCTCACAACTTGCAAACGGCTTGAAACTTTAGCATTGCAACTTGTGAGATATACTCTAAGTAAACTTACGAGTATTTCCAAGTTATTTAGATCACTTGTTTTTCAGGATTGTTTAGATACTTACACTTGGGTGTTTATCTTTGTTCCGCAACAATCCTTGTATTTGTTTATATATCAATAAATCAAATACATTAGAAATGAAACAACGTGTCTCAATGCTACATACTTGATTATACATATATATATCTTATATAGTTTCAGCCATTTAGTTCTTATTATTTACTTTTAGTCAATTGCTTCTTGTTATCCATATCTGGATCGTAAACTTAACTTGTCCATCAAGATTAGTTGTACTTGCCAGTCAGGTTTAGTTAATCATCTATATTTGGGACTCACAGGACCCCTATCCAAATGGTAATTATGCATCAATTCTTGCGTTAATAAAATATTATCAGAAATTCTTCTACCCGGGACAAACGCAGATTGATTAATATTTACCAGAGAAGCAAGACAATCCTTGATACGGTTGGCAATGATCTTTGTTATACACTTAAAAACCACATTGCACAATGAAATAGGACGGAAGTCATTTACCCGTGTCGGAGCCTTTATTTTTGGAAGCAGAGATATGATCGTGTGATTGACTTCTTTAAGAAGCTTGCCACTAGCGAAAAAAATCTTAACAGCCCGTATAACATCATTTCCGACAATCGACCATGCACCTTTAAAGAAAGCTACCGAATAACCATCCGGACCGGGGGCTTTGTCATCCCCCATAGAAAAAATAGCACTTTTAACTTCTTCATCAGAAACTTCTCTAACCATCTGCAACTTTTGATCTTGAGTAAGTCTCTTCATAAAAAGTCCTTGAGCATTGAGTGGCTGTGTCGTCCCTGCTTTACCTAAAAAGTTAACATAATGATCAACAAAAATGTTAGGAACTTTATCACCATCACATCGCACCCCTTGGGGATCCAACACCGAATCAATTCTACTCCTAACAGCTCGACTTTTAACCACTTTATGGAAAAAAGCTGAATTCGAGTCTCCAACATTTAACCAATTCACTTTCTCCTTTTGCTTAAGGAACCGTTCTTCATCAAGAACGGCTTCATTATAGGCCTTCAAGTATACCACAGCTTCTTCTCGAAGATCTAAATTAGATGGATCTTTATCAAGCGCCTTTTGAACCTCATCTAATTCAATACGAAGTTTGGACACTTTTGTATGAAGATTACCCTTATTATAAAGTAATTTCCGTAAAGGTCCCTTCAAACGTTTTAGTTTTTTAACAAGCTGAAACATTGAAACCCCAATAACATCCTCCTTCCAATTTGTTTCCACTGTCGACAGAAAATGTTCATGTTGCACCAACAAATTCGAGAACTTGAATGGCTTACGTTTACAAGTAGAAATCATAGGGATCCTTAAAATAGCAGGTGAATGATCTGAAGTTCGATAAGGCTGGAAGATAGCGTTTGCACCAATGAACAAATCAAAAAACTCACTATTCGCCATCACCCTATCAATCTTTTTCAAAACCCCATCCAAACCTTTAGGTTTTTGTGTCCAAGTGAACTGAAGTCCTGATCTAGAAACATCAGAAACTTCAATCAACTCAACACACTCTCTAAACTCACGCATAGCAATATCCATGGTAGATGAACCCATAGCTTTGTCATCTAAATTCAATGCAGCGTTAAAATCACCCATGATACACCAAGGTTTATCTCTAGCAAATAACTTGTGCACACCAAGATTCTGCCATAAAACTCTCCTATCCATATAATTATTATGAGCATAAACGAAGGAACATAGAAGCATTTTATTATCCTTTTTTAGCAAAACTTGAGTATGCACTACTTGATCAGTTTGTGATATCACCATTAAATCAACAACATCAGAATTCCAGCCAATAATAATTCTCACACCCTTAGAACACGACACAACATTTGAACTCCATGACCAATTCAAAAAAACGGATGAACAAATGTTATCCAGCTTAGACGAATCAACATGGGACTCCAAGATAGCACAAACACAAAGGTTATTATCACTAATAACTTGACGAACCTGTTTTTGTTTGGGGCCCTGGTTCAAACCCCTAATATTCCACGATGCGATATTATACATTAGAACCATCATTACCGGGAGTGCTTGCCCCCTCAGAATTGTTTGGCTTAACCATATAATCAGATGTTTCATTTTCAAATATCTCAATTTCTTCCACATCACTCTCATCATCCTCCTCATTCGTTTTGGCAAATTCCTTATCATTATGAACAGTTGGATCTACAGCTTGCAATAACGGTTCATCATGCACACCATAATCATTAAGCAAGCTATAAGGATTGCTTAGAGTGACATCATCACTTACTTTAGAAGTACCAGCATGCTTGGACCCCTCCACCTGTGTCTTAGTATCACCAGTTTTTTGCTTGACTCGATAAACAAAAGCAGGCTTCGGTTTAGATAAACGAATACCTTCTATCTGTTTCGCTTTAAATTTACCTTGCTTGCGTCCAACTAACGTAAAACCATCATCTTGTTCCAAGTTCTCGACCTGTTTTTTCACCAAGGGCTCATGTACCCGCAAAGGACACTGCTCATGAACATGGCCAAAAATCTTGCAATCATTGCATCTCGGTGGCTTCCATTCATATTCAATTTTTACAGTCTCCATAGAATAACCATCATCCTTCAAAGACGGGATAGCAACAACAACATCTTTTCGTAATTCATTAGCAGAATTAACATCTATTAGTGCTCTTGCATAACTATGCCTTCCCCATGAATCCATACACATAGAACTAGTATAGGAATCCAACATAACCGGTTTACCCACCTTTGTAGCCAACATACTCAAACCATCTTCTGTAAACGCTGCTAATGGAATATCGTGCATTTTAACCCAAACAGCAATATTAGAAATGTCCTTCTTTATTAGACTTGAATTCGGTGTCCAAATATTGAGGATGATAGGAACCGACCGAATAAGCCAATGACCTCGTTCCATTACTTGATCCATACCCTCTTTCGTATCAAACTTAAAGAAGAAAAATCCCATACTATTCATCATGACTTTACGTAGCCCAAATTTTCCCCATGTATTCTTAACATAATTTTCAACAATTGGAAACGCAAGTCGACTACCCAAGAAATACCCATAAAGCGTATTAGCAAACCGATTATGAACCTGTTCCACTGCTGCACGTGGGATAACAATATCCGCACCATCTACATTACTTTCTAGAGACAATTCCCTAAAATTAACTTTCCTCCCTTGGCTCACATTTGCAACAGCAGAGGCATACGAACCAGGTTTCTTCAGATTTTCTTCATTTTGTTCTCCCAATGAAACACTTACTTTGCTTACATTACTTACATCAGTATGTGGTTGTTTACCATCAGCCTTCGAAATGGGCTGATCATCACCACAAGACTTCTTGGCATCCGCTGCACCAGCATTAACAACTAATTCAGGATTAACCCCTCCGTTTTGCGAACCATCATTGATCTTTTCCTCATTATTAGGGTTTTCCCCATTAGTTCGTTTAAGAATACGAATAGGTTCCTGGACAGAACCCGACATTTGTTTCAATCTATCAATTCTATTACGTAAAATACCTAAATCAAACAATGGAACAGCTCCCTTCATCCACCATAATACCCCATGCAACCAGAAAACAAACAAGAAATCAAAAAAATCTGAGAAGCACGAAAACAAAAACCCTAACCCTAGAAGAAAAACTAATCTGACAATAAACCTTAATCGAGTAGGATTGCAGGTACGATACAAGGTAAATTCCCGCAGGACCGATCAACCCACAACACTAAACGATCAGGAAAATTAATCAAGAAAAGAGTTTCAGGCGACAACACAAAAGAAAGAAAAACCCTAACTCAACCGCAGCAAGAGTAACACAAAGAGCTTTGGTCTAAATTTCGATGTCATGGGAAGCCGAAGAACTGCAGGAGAATGATCAGAAATTCTGTACGGTTGAAATAATGCAGTCGCCCCTTGAAAAACACTATGAAATTGAGAATTAGCAAGAATACGATCCAACTTTTTAATCACCCCATCACTACCATGTGGTTTTTGGATCCACGTAAACTGTAAGCCAACACTATTAATATCAGCAACTTCAATATCCGTCACACAATCACTAAACTCACACATGGCAATATCAATACTAGAAGAACTAATTGCATGATCCGCCAAACTTGAAGTAGCATTGAAATCACCCAATAAACACCAAGCTTGATTGCCCACAAAATGTTTATGTTGCGACAAATTCTGCCATAGTTCCCGTCGCTGAATATACTTATTGTGAGCATAGATAAAAGAACAAAAAAGTACCTTTTTATCAGCCTTAAAAATTGCTTGTACATGAACCACCTGATCGGATTGAGACAGCACCATAATATCAACAATATTCGGATCCCAACCAATAATTATTCGAGGACTTTTTTCACACAGAATGCCGGTACTTCTAAAGTAAGTGATGATGTCACTCTAAGCAATCCTTATAGCTTGCTTAATGATTATGGTGTGCATGATGAACCATTAGACGTCCAACACCAATTATAAAAGACCTTAGAACAAAAATTTCCAAATATCAAAATAAAAATACGCTATCTGCCCTAGGCGATTATGGCGATTCTTTTCTTCTCCCTAAGTCGATCTGCTCTTTTGTTTTTCACTCTGATTCGGGTGTAATCTGATCCTATTTGGATTGATTATTTTCGTTTCTTTGTGTTACTCTTGCTGCGGTTGAGTTAGGGTTTTTCTTTCTTTTGTGTTGTCGCCTGAAACTCATTTCTTGATTAATTTTCCTGATCGTTTAGTGTTGTGGGTTGATCGGTCCTGCGGGAATTTACCTTGTATCGTACCTGCAATCCTACTCGATTAAGGTTTATTGTCAGATTAGTTTTTCTTCTAGGGTTAGGGTTTTTGTTTTCGTGCTTCTCTGATTTTTTGATTTCTTGTTTGTTTTCTGGTTGCATGGGGTATTGTGGTGGATGAAGGGAGCTGTTCCATTGTTTGATTTAGGTATTTTACGTAATAGAATTGATAGATTGAAACAAATGTCGGGTTCTGTCCAGGAACCTATTCGTATTCTTAAACGAACTAATGGGGAAAACCCTAATAATGAGAAAAAGATTAATGATGGTTCACAAAAGGGAGGGGTTAATCCTGAATTAGTTGTTAATGCTGGTGCAGCGGATGCCAAGAAGTCTTGTGGTGATGATCAGCCCATTTCGATGGCTGATGGTAAACAACCACATACTGATGTAAGTAATGTAAGCAAAGTAAGTGTTTCATTGGGAGAACAAAATGAAGAAAATCTGAAGAAACCTGGTTCGTATGCCTCTGCTGTTGCAAATGTGAGCCAAGGGAGGAAAGTTAATTTTCGGGAATTGTCTCTAGAAAGTAATGTAGATGGTGCGGATATTGTTATCCCACGTGCAGCAGTGGAACAGGTTCATAATCGGTTTGCTAATACGCTTTATGGGTATTTCTTGGGTAGTCGACTTGCGTTTCCAATTGTTGAAAATTATGTTAAGAATACATGGGGAAAATTTGGGTTACGTAAAGTCATGATGAAATAGTATGGGATTTTTCTTTTTCAAGTTTGATACGAAAGAGGGTATGGATCAAGTAATGGAACGAGGTCATTGGCTTATTCGGTCGGTTCCTATTATCCTCAATATTTGGACACCGAATTCAAGTCTAATAAAGAAGAACATTTCTAATGTTGCTGTTTGGGTTAAAATGCACGATGTTCCATTAGCAGCGTTTACAGAAGTTGGTTTGAGTATGTTGGCTACAAAGGTGGGTAAACCGGTTATGTTGGATTCCTATACTAGTTCTATGTGTATGGATTCATGGGGAAGGCATAGTTGTGCAAGAGCACTAATAGATTTTAATTCTGCTAATGAATTACGAAAAGATGTTGTTGTTGCTATCCCGTCTTTGAAGGATGATGGTTATTCTATGGAGACTGTAAAAATTGAATATGAAAGGAAGCCACCGAGATGCAATGATTGCAAGATTTTTGGCCATGTTCATGAGCAGTGTCCTTTGCGGGTACATGAGCCCTTGGTGAAAAAACAGGTCGAGAACTTGGAACAAGATGATGGTTTTACGTTAGTTGGACGCAAGAAAGGTAAATTTAAAGCGAAACAGGTAGAAGGTATTCGTTTATCTAAACCGAAGCCTGCTTTTGTTTATCGAGTCAAGCAAAAAACTGGTGATACTAAGATACAGGTGGAGGGGTCCAAGAATGCTGGTACTTCTAAAGTAAGTGATGATGTCACTCTAAGCAATCCTTATAGCTTGCTTAATGATTATGGTGTGCATGATGAACCGTTATTGCAAGCTGTAGATCCAACTGTTCACAATGATAAGGAATTTGCCAAAATGAATGAGGAGGATGATGAGAGTGATGTGGAAGAAATTGAGATATTTGAAAATGAAACATCTGATTATATGGTTAAGCCAAACAATTCTGAGGGGGCAAGCACTCCCGGTAATGATGGTTCTAATGTATAATATCGCATCGTGGAATATTAGGGGTTTGAACCAGGGCCCCAAACAAAAACAGGTTCGTCAAGTTATTAGTGATAATAACCTTTGTGTTTGTGCTATCTTGGAGTCCCATGTTGATTCGTCTAAGCTGGATAACATTTGTTCATCCGTTTTTTTGAATTGGTCATGGAGTTCAAATGTTGTGTCGTGTTCTAAGGGTGTGAGAATTATTATTGGCTGGAATTCTGATGTTGTTGATTTAATGGTGATATCACAAACTGATCAAGTAGTGCATACTCAAGTTTTGCTAAAAAAGGATAATAAAATGCTTCTATGTTCCTTCGTTTATGCTCATAATAATTATATGGATAGGAGAGTTTTATGGCAGAATCTTGGTGTGCACAAGTTATTTGCTAGAGATAAACCTTGGTGTATCATGGGTGATTTTAATGCTGCATTGACTTTAGATGACAAAGCTATGGGTTCATCTACCATGGATATTGCTATGCGTGAGTTTAGAGAGTGTGTTGAGTTGATTGAAGTTTCTGATGTTTCTAGATCAGGACTTCAGTTCACTTGGACACAAAAACCTAAAGGTTTGGATGGAATTTTGAAAAAATTGATAGGGTGATGGCGAATAGTGAGTTTTTTGATTTGTTCATTGGTGCTAACGCTATCTTCCAGCCTTATCGAACTTCAGATCATTCACCTGCTGTTTTAAGGATCCCTATGATTTCTACTTGTAAACGTAAGCCATTCAAGTTCTCGAATTTGTTGGTGCAACATGAACATTTTCTGTCGACAGTGGAAACAAATTGGAAGGAGGATGTTATTGGGGTTTCAATGTTTCAGCTTGTTAAAAAACTAAAACGTTTGAAGCGACCTTTACGGAAATTACTTTATAATAAGGGTAATCTTCATACAAAAGTGTCCAAACTTCGTATTGAATTAGATGAGGTTCAAAAGGCGCTTGATAAAGATCCATCTAATTTAGAACTTCGAGAAGAAGCTGTGGTATACTTGAAGGCCTATAATGAAGCTGTTCTTGATGAAGAAAGCTGTGGTTAAATGTTGGAGACTCGAATTCAGCTTTTTTCCATAAAGTGGTTAAAAGTCGAGCTGTTAGGAGTAGAATTGATTCGGTGTTGGATCCCCAAGGGGTGCGATGTGATGGGGATAAAGTTCCTAACATTTTTGTTGATCATTATGTTAACTTTTTAGGTAAAGCAGGGACGACACAGCCACTCAATGCTCAAGGACTTTTTATGAAGAGACTTACTCAAGATCAAAAGTTGCAGATGGTTAGAGAAGTTTCTGATGAAGAAGTTAAAAGTGCTATTTTTTCTATGGGGGATGACAAAGCCCCCGGTCCGGATGGTTATTCGGTAGCTTTCTTTAAAGGTGCATGGTCGATTGTCGGAAATGATGTTATTCGGGCTGTTAAGATTTTTTTCGCTAGTGGCAAGCTTCTTAAAGAAGTTAATCACACGATCATATCTCTGCTTCCAAAAATAAAGGCTCCGACACGGGTAAATGACTTCCGTCCTATTTCATTGTGCAATGTGGTTTTTAAGTGTATAACAAAGATCATTGCCAACCGTATCAAGGATTGTCTTGCTTCTCTGGTAAATATTAATCAATCTGCGTTTGTCCCGGGTAGAAGAATTTCTGATAATATTTTATTAACGCAAGAATTGATGCATAATTACCATTTGGATAGGGGTCCTCCTCGTTGCGCTTTTAAAGTGGATATCCAGAAAGCGTATGATACTGTTGATTGGGATTTCTTGAGATCTATTCTTGTGAATTTTGATTTCCATCCACAGATGATTGCTTGGATAATGGAGTGTGTGACTTCTACGTCCTTTTCTATTTGTATCAATGGAGAACTGCATGGTTTCTTTAAAGGGAAACGGGGTCTTCGGCAAGGCGATCCATTATTTCCATATTTATTTACTTTGGTTATGGAAGTTTTATCTTTGTTATTACATCGCAGGATTAATGAGAGTGGTTCATTTCGTTACCATCATCTTTGCGAAGATCCAAAGATTACAAACCTATGTTTTGCTGATGACTTGTTTATCTTTTTGAGGGGTGATGCTTCTTCTGCTAAGGTGGTGTGGGAGGCTCTGGAAGAATTCAAAAGCGTTTCTGGTTTATCTCCGAGTATTCCGAAAAGCATTGCTTACTTTTGTAATGTTCTTAATCATGTGAAGCTTGCTATTCTGAGTATTTTACCGTTTGAAGAAGGAAAATTACCGGTTAAGTATTTGGGTGTTCCCTTGGTGTCAACTAGACTGATCTATCGTGATTGCAAGGAGCTTGTGGAAAGAATTCGAGATAGGGTTAACAATTGGAAAAACAAATTTTTGTCTTTTGCAGGTCGATTGCAGCTTGTTCAATCAGTTTTATCTTCTATGCACGTTTATTGGTCTTCAGTGTTTATACTTCCTGCAAGGGTGACTACTGAGATTGAACAAATATTGCGCGGGTTTCTTTGGAGCCAAGGTGTTTTGAAAAAAGGGCAGGCTAAAGTAGCATGGGATGTCGTTTGTCTTCCAAAACAAGAGGGTGGACTCGGTATACGACAGCTGGATATTTGGAATTCTGTTCTAATGACTTCTCATGTGTGGAATTTACTGACTTTGAAAGAGTCATTGTGGGTTAAGTGGATACATGCACATAGGCTTCGGGGGAAGAATTTTTGGGATGTTCAGGTAAAAGGTAATTTATCTTGGAGTTGGAGGAAACTTCTTCAAATTCGCCCCGCAGTCAGAAAGCATTTTTGGTTTGTTCTTGGTAATGGTAATTTGGCTTCTGCGTGGTATGATAACTGGGCAGATTGCTGTCCGATATTAGATCATATTACTCCTAGAATGATTAAGAATGCAGGTCATAGTTTGGAGTCAAAAGTGGTAGACATTGTTGATAATGGTGTATGGAAGCTTCCGGCGAATTGGGACCAGCAAGTTTTGGCGAATAACGCTCCTGCTCTGGATTCAAATTTGAGGGATTCTTTGAAATGGAAGTCCAATTCTGGTAGCTTGGAGGAGTTCTCGGTCTCTATTGCATGGAATGATCTCCGGGTTAGTGCGCCTCTTGTTGATTGGTATCATATTGTTTGGTATAAACAATGTGTGCCTAAGTTTTCTTTTCTTCTTTGGCTCGTCATTAAAAGAAAATTAAAAACTCAAGATATGTTGAGGCCATGGGATGTGCACCAAAATTCTAATTTGAGTATGGTCTGCCCGTTTTGTGGTAATCAACCGGATTCTCACTCTCATTTATTTCTTGAATGTGATTTCTCTAAACGGGTATGGGTCGAAGTCAATGTTGCAGCGGGTTTGAATCAGAATTCTGTTGCTTTTGATGACATTATTCGTGGAATTATTCCTATGTCAAAGAAAAATTCTTGTGCTAGTGTTATATCCAAATTGGTCTTAGCTACCTCTGTTTATCATCTTTGGCAAGAAAGAAACTTAAGATTATTCCAACAAAAGAAGAGAATTGAGGCTCAGCTAATTGAAGTGATTCTTTCCACAATTCGGCTCAAGCTTATGACGTTTAGATTCATAAAAAGTAAAAGAGTACAAGAGACTTTGGATCGATGGAAGCTTCCTCCTTTGCTGATGGAGCTAACGTAACTGTTCTTTTTGATTGCTGCTTATCTAGTTATTTTATTTTGAATTTAAATTTATGTTCTAGATACCTAGCTTTGGGGGTGGTTTGTCACTCGCCATCTAGGCTGGTTTGTTGCTTTTGTTTGGCATGTTTGTGTAATAGTCGATGTGACATTCAGTCATGTCGCCTGAACTCTAATTGTTTTTGGGTGAGTGTATACTAACCGGGGTACGATTGTTACCCTCTTACCCAAAAAAAATAAAAGACCTTAGAACACAGATTCTCAAGCTTCTTAGAAGAAATATGATACTCCAAAATAGCACAAACAGATAATTTATTATCGGAAAGCACTTGACGAACCTCTTTTTGTTTCGGGAGTTGGTTCATCCCCCGTATATTCCATGCAGCAATATTATACATGTGGTACTGCTGATTCAGGAGTGCTTGCCCCTGTAGTACCTTGTGATTTATTTATCTGGTGAAACTGATCAAATTCAGAAAAAACCTCGTTATCGTCACTATCAGTATCATCATTCACTATGTCACACTTTTTCAGCCCTTCCTCTTCCATAAGAGCTTCATACGGATTACTAGTAGGAATATTAGAAGTACTCGCTGCACCATTACCCCCAGTTTTATCCGAGCCATCCCCAGTTTTATCCGAACCAGACTTACTAGTATAAACATTAGAATTACTAGCCCCAGTTTTAGAATTAACATCGACCTTAGCATTAGCAGGTTGCTTAGGCTGACTAGATTGCTTCTTATGATAAACCCAATTCGATTTCGGCTTATTAAGCTTAATCCCTTCGATCTTATTCTTGCCTTTTCTACGATTTACTTGAACAAAGCCATCATCGTATGGCATTTCCTTGCTTTGAGTCTCCTTTGGTTTTTTTACTTCATTCTTAGATACCTTCACTGTTTTCAACGACACATGTCTAAGTGGACCACAAACATCAGTATGTATTAATCCTATAGATCAGTAGCCCTTTCCGTTTGATGCGAAAAAGGTTTTCTTGCTTACATAAGCAAGATGAAATGCCAAAGATAAGTAGAGTCCAAATTATGCTCGACTCTTTTATTGATAACAGTGTATATAGATTATCATTTTGGTTTGAGATCATGCATATCAATTTCATAAATGTCATTACATGGAATAGCATTAAAATAAATATATTATTCTTTGAAATTGAAATTCCATTATTTGTTCCTATTTTATTGAATATATGGACACCGAATACTTGTGTATCAAAACAGGAAATTACTTATATTCCTGTTTGGGTTGACCTTTATGATGTTCCATGGTTGCGTTTACGGAAGATGGGCTTAGCATGATTTCTTCTAAAACTGGTAAGCCGATGATGTTGGATTCTTACACTAGCCACATGTGTACTTCTTCTTGGGATAGACATAGTTTTGCAAGGGCTTTAATTGACATTGATGCAAAGGTTCAACCACGCGAAGAAGTGACTATTGCAATTCCGAATCTTAATGGTGAAGGGTTCTCAAAACAGGTTGTTACGGTAGAATGGAAACCACCTCATTTCTCTCATTGTAAGGTATTTAGGCATGATAAAAAACATTGTCATAGTTCTGAAAAACCAAATAAAGAGAATGTAACAGGCAAAGGGACACAGGAGGATGATGGTTTTATTACTGTAACAGGAAAAGAACCTTTAAATGTTCCTTATGGTTTTGATGAAGTATTCAATAACGTACCAAGAGAACCACAACTGGAAGTGGAACATCTGGAGCTTAATCAAGATATTTGAGACATTCCAGACACCAGAGAATGCTACAAAGTTACACTTCAAGGTGTTTGCCAAGATACTTGATAGTGAACATAAAGATTACTTGGTTCCTTAAAGCTAGATAATTGATGCTATGAGGGAGTTTAATGCTAATGAATTTATGATACCTCCAGTAGAGCAAGATCCTAACTTTTGATTTGATCATTGGGTTACAACTAGAAGAGGTCCTACTGGCTTACCTAAGGGTTATTATATGAAACCATCAGTGTTTTGGGAGTATATCTCAGAAAAGGATGCAAGTACGTATGTCTCAGTGATACAAAGTTGGCTTTCCAATAAGAGAATCAATCTCTTTGTTATCAAGAGAAATGAAAGGTGCAATACTTATCAGTTAGAAAGAAGCATCTCAGAAGCTTAAGTGAATCTGACTTAATAGACTTAGGAAGGAGATGGTTCGTGAATCTTCAAAATGATGGAAATGCTGATTTCTTTTGGAGAAAATTTCAAAATGAACGTAAACAGCATTATAGTGATAAAGGTCTAAAGCCTACAAATTGGTTGATAAAACCTAGACCAAAGAAGAAGATTATCAAACCTGATAGTTCCGTTGATTATGTTTACAGACCAGTTAACTATGTCTACAAGGTTCCTACTAAAAAAATAGAATAAAATAAAAAATAAAAAATGGGAACAAGATATGCTGAGAACAATGAGATTTTGGAAAATTGATTTCAAGTCGGGAGAAGCACAGATGTTTGAAGATGATACGAAGAAAGTTGATGCGGAAATGTCAAGGTTCACTGAACTGACTGACACCACTGAAGTGAAGAAGTCAACTCAACTGAAAGGAACTGAACTGATATTGCCATCTGAACAAGCCATGTTAATTCTGCCAGCAATGGCCCATTTCAGACAAGTTTTCACTAAATCAGTCCAGTCACCAGTAGTAACACTTCTCCAGTGGCAAGAAGCTCTAGTGACAACCAGCAGTGATCCACCAGTGAAGATGCCCACTGAAGAGTTCCAGTGACGAGCTCCAGTCAAGACTCCAGTATGGATGCTCCAGTTTTAAGTTACCAATTTCAATAAATAAAGTTTGTTTCAGTCACATGTTTGTGGGCCCAATAAAGAAGGAATGTGCTTGACAGTTGTTGATGGGGATAAGAGAGGAGCGTGTGACAACGTTAATCCTAACGGTTTGTGGGTCCTTGTGCAGAAGGAATCCTTTTATAAGCTTTGCGTGTCCTTTTCCTATTGGCTGCTAAAGTAGTGGTTGTCCTTAGCCCATGACAACCTTTAATTATTTTATATTATTATTGTATTTCTTTATTTTAGAAAATAGCATTTGTGGCTATAAATAGGGGCTCATTTTCTCATTGTAAGGTATTTAGGCATGACAAAAAACATTGTCATAGTTCTGAAAAACCAAATAAAGAGAATGTAACAGGCAAAGGGACACAGGAGGATGATGGTTTTATTACTGTAACAGGCAAAGGGACACAGGAGGATGATGGTTTTATTACTGTAACAGGAAAAGAACCTTTAAATGTTCCTTATGGTTTTGATGAAGTATTCAATAACGTACCAAGAGAACCACAACTGGAAGTGGAACATCTGGAGCTTAATCAAGATATTTGAGACATTCCAGACACCAGAGAATGCTACAAAGTTACACTTCAAGGTGTTTGCCAAGATACTTGATAGTGAACATAAAGATTACTTGGTTCCTTAAAGCTAGATAATTGATGCTATGAGGGAGTTTAATGCTAATGAATTTATGATACCTCCAGTAGAGCAAGATCCTAACTTTTGATTTGATCATTGGGTTACAACTAGAAGAGGTCCTACTGGCTTACCTAAGGGTTATTATATGAAACCATCAGTGTTTTGGGAGTATATCTCAGAAAAGGATGCAAGTACGTATGTCTCAGTGATACAAAGTTGGCTTTCCAATAAGAGAATCAATCTCTTTGTTATCAAGAGAAATGAAAGGTGCAATACTTATCAGTTAGAAAGAAGCATCTCAGAAGCTTAAGTGAATCTGACTTAATAGACTTAGGAAGGAGATGGTTCGTGAATCTTCAAAATGATGGAAATGCTGATTTCTTTTGGAGAAAATTTCAAAATGAACGTAAACAGCATTATAGTGATAAAGGTCTAAAGCCTACAAATTGGTTGATAAAACCTAGACCAAAGAAGAAGATTATCAAACCTGATAGTTCCGTTGATTATGTTTACAGACCAGTTAACTATGTCTACAAAGGTTCCTACTAAAAAAATAGAATAAAATAAAAAATAAAAAATGGGAACAAGATATGCTGAGAACAATGAGATTTTGGAAAATTGATTTCAAGTCGGGAGAAGCACAGATGTTTGAAGATGATACGAAGAAAGTTGATGCGGAAATGTCAAGGTTCACTGAACTGACTGACACCACTGAAGTGAAGAAGTCAACTCAACTGAAAGGAACTGAACTGATATTGCCATCTGAACAAGCCATGTTAATTCTGCCAGCAATGGCCCATTTCAGACAAGTTTTCACTAAATCAGTCCAGTCACCAGTAGTAACACTTCTCCAGTGGCAAGAAGCTCTAGTGACAACCAGCAGTGATCCACCAGTGAAGATGCCCACTGAAGAGTTCCAGTGACGAGCTCCAGTCAAGACTCCAGTATGGATGCTCCAGTTTTAAGTTACCAATTTCAATAAATAAAGTTTGTTTCAGTCACATGTTTGTGGCCCAATAAAGAAGGAATGTGCTTGACAGTTGTTGATGGGGATAAGAGAGGAGCGTGTGACAACGTTAATCCTAACGGTTTGTGGGTCCTTGTGCAGAAGGAATCCTTCTAGAAGCTTTGCTGTCCTTTTCCTATTGGCTGCTAAAGTAGTGGTTGTCCTTAGCCCATGACAACCTTTAATTATTTTATATTATTATTGTATTTCTTTATTTTAGAAAATAGCATTTGTGGCTATAAATAGGGGCTCATTTTCTCATTGTAAGGGGAGTTGATTGATTGAATGAAATTAATAGAGCATCCTCTATTTCTTATCCAAAATCTTCATTTACCTTTATAGTTCTGAGATCTTGGTGGTTTGAAGTGACCCCTTTATCAACTGTGGTGGTTCGTCCTTTATCAGTTATGGTGGTGAGGGCTTAAAATATTCGATTCCTTTATCTGTGTTTGTGGTGGCTGGACCTTTATCAAACATAGTGGTGGGTTGGAGTGTTTCCTTTATCCTTGATTCTGGTGGCTCGTCCTTTACGAATCTTGGTGGTGGATTCTTTATCTATGTGGTGGTTCGTCCTTTATCAGTTATGGTGGTGAGGGCTTAAAATATTCGATTCCTTTATCTGTGTTTGTGGTGGCTGGACCTTTATCAAACATAGTGGTGGGTTGGAGTGTTTCCTTTATCCTTGATTCTGGTGGCTCGTCCTTTACGAATCTTGGTGGTGGATTCTTTATCTATCATTTTTACTTTTATTGTCTTGTTTTATTTTTTTTTGTTTCTAAATAAAAGAAACTCATAAAATACCAAAAATAGTCTTCCGTTGTCGTTTGTCGCGTGATTTACGCATCAAATTGGTATCACGCGACAAACGACAGCGGAAGACTATTTTGGTATTTTCTGATTTTTAGAAACAAAACAAATAAAACAAGACAATAAAAGTAAAAATGATAGATAAAAGAATCCACCACCAAGATTCGTAAAGGCCAAGCCACCGGAATCAAGGATAAAGGAAACACTCCGTCCCACCACTATAATCGCTAAAGGTCTAGCCACCACGATTACAGATAAAGGAAACCGAAGATTTAGACCTCACCACAATATTTGATAAAGGACGAACCACCACAAATATTGATAAATGGGTCACTCCTAACCACCAAGATCAAAGATCTCTAAAGGTAAAAGAAGATTTTAAGAAATAGAGGCTGCTCTATTAATTTCATTCAATTCAACATCACATATCCCTTTTACAATGAAAAGGAGCCCCTATATATATAGTCACATGCTCTTGCCTAGGAATTAACGAAATACAATAAAATAATCAAAAAGCTGTCATGTGCTAAGGACAGCCACTAATTTATCAACCAATGGGAAATGGACAGACAAAGCTTCTAGAAAGATTCCTTCTGCACAAGGGCCCACAAAACCGTTAGGATTAACGTTGTCACACGCTCCTCCCTTATCTTATTTGACAGCTGCAATTCCTTCTTTATTGGGTCCACAAACACGTGACTGGAATAAACTTTATTAATAAGAACTGGAACGTAAATCTGGAGCATCCATCTAGAGACTTAAATCTGGAGCATCCATCTGGAGACTAGACTGGAGCTGGTCACTGGAGTGCTTCAGTGGAGAACTTCACTGATGGATCACTACTGGTTGTCACTGGAGACTCTTTCCACTGGAGAAGTGTTACCACTGGTGACTGGACTGGTTCTGTGAACACTTGTCTGAAATGGGCTATTGCTGGCAGAATTAACATGGCCTGCTCAGATGGCATTATTAGTTCAGTTTCCTTCAGTTCAGTTGTCTTCTCCAGTTTACTGGTGTCGGTCAGTTCAGTGAACCTGGACATTTCTGCATCAATCTCCTCCTCTAAAGAAGGACTTGTCCTCAAGTCCTCGAGGTACTCATCCTCCAGATAAGGCATCAGATCTCCAACGTTAAAAGTACTTGAAACTGACATATCTCCAGGTAGCTCAACTTTATAAGCATTATCACCATACCTCTCCAGAATCTTGAATGGTCCTTCAGCTCTGGGCATCAACTTGTTCTTCCTTCTTGCTGGATATCTTTCTTTCCTGAGGTATACCCAAACTAGATCACCTGGAGCAAAACTGGACTGCTTTCGATGCTTGTTTGCTCTCGCCTTGTAACTGGCATTCGCTTTCTCTATTCTGGCCTTCACTTGTTCATGAATTTTCTTGATTTCTTTCGCTCTGGCTTCAGCTTCAATACTTGCTTTTGGTTCAATCGAAAATGGAATTAAATCAATGGGAGTCAGTGGATTGACACCATAACAAACTTCAAATGGGGATTTACTGGTTGAATAATTTGGAGCTCTGTTGAAAGCAAACTCAGCATGAGCAAGCTTCAGATCCCAATCCTTCAGTGTCTTCTTCACCAGCGTTCTTAATAACATACCAATTGTTCTGTTTGTGATTTCAGTCTGTCCATCAGTCTGAGGATGGTGAGACGTACTGAACATTAATCTGGTACCCATCAGTCTCCATAAGGTCTTCCAGAAATAACTCAGAAACTTCACATCTCTATCTGAAACAATTGTTTTTGGAATCCCATGCAAACGAACAATTTCTTTGAAATATAGATTTGCAACTGCTGAAGTATCATTTGTGGTGTTCCAGGGAACAAAATGTGCCATTTTTGAAAATCGATCAACAACCACCATTATTGAGTCTTTTCCTCTCTGAGTTATGGGCAGTGCAACAATGAAATCCATACTGAGATCTTCCCATGGCTGGCTTGGAACTGGAAGAGGAGTATACAGTCCTTTGTGAAAAGTAAACTTGGCAAGTAGAAGTGTTCGGTGAGAATCTCTCCAGTTTTGTTAATACCAAAATGGCCAGCCAGACCTCCCCATGAGCTTCCCTTATCAGTAAATCTCTAATAGATCCCTTTGGAATACACAACTTTCCATTCTTGAATAAGAAACCATCCTGAACAACAAATGGTCCTTTCTGGTTAGTTTCAGTGAGGCGGTCAGCGAAGTCTGGATCAGCAGCATACAACTCTTTAATGAAAGAGAATCCAAGAACTCTTGCTTCCAGAATTGATAACAATGAATACCGTCTGGAAAGTGCATCAGCAACAATATTAGCCACTCCAGCTTTATGTTTAGAAACAAAAGAATAAGACTGCAAAAATTCCACCCATTTTGCATGTCTGGCATTAAGCTTAAGTTGACCATTAATGAACTTCAATGCTTCATGGTCAGAAAATAAGACAAACTGCTTTGGCTCCAGATAATGTGACCAGTGAGTGATAGCACGAATAATTGCATAAAATTCTTTGTCATAAGTGCTATACTTCAGTTTAGAACCATTGAGCTTTTCACTGAAATAGGCAACTGGACGCCCTGCTTGTACCAGAACTGCACCAATACCTACTCCACTGGCGTCACACTCTAACTCAAACAACTGATCAAAATCTGGCAAGGATAGAACTTGAGCTGAACTGAGCTTTTCCTTCAGTGACTCGAAAGCTGACTGGGCTGAATTAGGCCAGTCAAATACACCTTTCTTCAGACAATCAGTGATAGGAACCACAACTGTAGAGAAATTTTTGATAAATCTTCTATAAAAAGATGTCAGTCCATGAAAACTCCTAACTTCAGTGATTGTAGTTGGAACTGGCCATGATCTGATGGCTTCTACCTTTGGAGGATCCATAGAAATACCTTCTTTTGAAACAACATACCCCAGAAATATTACACTTTCAACCATGAAATCACATTTCTCCAGTTTACCATACAACTGGTGTTTTCTCAGTAATTCAAACACACTTCTTAAATGGTTAACATGTTCAGCTTCAGTTTTCGAATATACAAGAATATCATCAAAATAAACAACGACAAACTGACCAATAAGTGGCCTGAGGACTTCATTCATTAATCTCATGAAAGTACTAGGAGCATTAGATAAACCAAAAGGCATTAATTTTGAAAGCAGTCTTCCATTCATCTCCATCCTTCATTCTGATCTGGTGATAACCACTTCTGAGATCAATTTTAGAAAACACACTGGAGCCATGTAACTCATCAAGCATATCATCCAATCTAGGAATGGGATATCTATACTTAATAGTTATGTTATTTATGGCCCTGCTATCAAGACACATTCTCATCGAACCATCTTTCTTTGGGACCAGGAGAGCTGGAACTGAACAAGGACTCATGCTTGCTCTGACATAACCTTTGGCAACCAACTCATCTACCTGCCTTTACAACTCCTTTGCTTCAGTAGGTGAACATCTATAAGCAACTTTGTTTGGAAGAACTGAACCTGGAACCAGGTCAATCTGGTGTTCAATTAAGTACCTCGGTGTCCCACTTATCTCGACTAGATTGTTATATAAGGACTGTAAGGTACTTATTGAGCGCATGGAAAAACGTATTACTGATTGGAGGAATAATCGCTCTCATTTGCAGGAAGGTTACAATTAATCAGGTCAGTACTTTCATCTTTACATATTTACTGGGCGTCGGTTCTTATACTTCCACATCAACTGATTGATGACTTGGAGAGCAAAATGCGGAATTTTCTTTGGAATAAAGGAGATTTTGTCAAGGGGAAAGCTAAAGTAGCATGGAATAAAGTTTGTCTCCCTAAGGCTGAAGGTGGGTTGGGTATAAGACGTATCTTAGATGTTAATGAGGCGCTGATGACGACCCATGTTTGGAGTTTGTTGACACATAGAGAATCATTATGGGTAAAGTGGATTCATTCATATAGGTTGAAAGATAGACACTTTTGGGATGTTCCCGTTCCGAATCAATGTAGTTGGGGTTGGCGCAAGATATTGCAAATGCGTGATGGGATTAAACCCCATATTTGGTCGAAAATAGGAGATGGGGCTAGTACATCGGTTTGGTTTGATCAATGGCATTCAGTCTGTCCTTTGAGTAATATTGTTTCTAATAGAGACATTAGAAATGCTGGGTTCACTCGTAATATGCAGATTTCAGATTTAGTGTAAAATGGGAATTGGAAGTGGCCGAGAGCTTGGTTGGATTTGTTTCCTTTCTTATTAAATCTCCCTAATATCCAGCTAAATGGTTCTATGCATGACTACATTTTTTGGAAGGATGTTGAGGGAAATGAGTGTGAATTCTCATCTAGCATTGTTTGGGATACTCTTAGATCAAGGTCACAAGAAGTGAATTGGCATAAGGTTGTTTGGTTTAAGCAAATGATACCAAGACATGCCTTTCTAATGTGGCTTATATTGTTACAGAAATTAAAGACTCAAGATAAAATTATGAGGTGGAGTGCAGGGGGGAACATGAATTACAACCTGGTGTGCTGCCCATTGTGTCACCAGGGACCAGACTCTCATAACCATTTATTTTTTGCTTGTTCTTACTCTTCTCAGGTTTGGCAGCAGGTCAACCATTTGGCTCATTTGCAACATCTAAGCTTGAGTTGGGACGATATTATTCATTGGCTCATCATGCGTAGGAAGTCTAATTCGGCCAAAACAGTTATTGGAAAGTTACTGCTAGCTGCCACTGCTTACTTTATTTGGCAGGAGCGAAATCAACGATTATTCTCTAATTTATCAAGACCAGTGGAGCAGCTTCGAGATTTAATTGCGTCCACAGTTAGATTGAAGCTCGTTACTTTGCGATTCAAAAACACTATCATGGTGAATCGCTTTGTTCAAGATTGGAATTTGCCACGTGACCTAGTGGTATTTGATCAGAATGGGAGCTAATTCTACTCCAGTTTGTTTACTGCCATATTAGTTAGATTATAGTTTTATAATGTAACTAGTATGTAGTTTTATCCTTGTATGCGTTTATCGCTTGTTTACATATACATGGTCTGTCATGTATATGAACTAGTATGGTAACTTTAGCCATACTACTTGATTTGTAATGTTTTTGGTGATGGTATAAAATTTACAGGGGTATACCCATTAACCAAAAAAAAAAAAACCTTCAGGTAGGTCTTGTGGGAAAACATCAGTGAATTCCTTCAGTAGAGACTTCAGGAGACTGGGGACTCTAGTGAACTCCTTTTCTTCAGTACGCTCAAGCACCAGTAACATCATAACTGGGGAGCCTCCAGTTAACTCTTCTTCTACTTCAGTTTGTGATGCGAATATGATCCCACTCGCTGAACTGACTAATTCCAGTCAGCTAGAAGGGGTCGCTGAAATACCTGGCAGCAATCAACTGGCAGCGAGCATTGGACTGAAGATGCCTTCAGAACAAGCCATGCTCATCTTACCAGCCATAGCCCATTATGGACAAGCCTTCGCTGACAAACAACCTCCAATTGTTACTTTACTCCAGTGGCAAGTCCCTCCCTGATCAATGAAAGTCATCAGCGAATAACATCAGCGAGCAACTCCAGTCAGCATACTTCAGCAGAGTTTTGTTCAGTCAAGAAGTTGCTTTATTCAATAAAAGGCTGCCACGTCACCAGTTCTAGAAGGTCTTGGATAAGGATGTGTGCATGAGAATAAAGTGTCCACTGAAGTCCCATGTTTGTGGGCCCAATAAAGAAGAATGACATCTGTAAAGGAAGGCGCGTGTGACAATGACATTTCTAACGGTATTGTGGGACCACTTGCAGGGGAATGTTTCTAGAAGCCCATGCTGTCCATTTCCTATTGGCCAAATTCAATTAGTGGCTAGCATTTGACAGCTTTTATGTATTATTTTATTATTTTCGTTAATTCCTAGGAAATAGCATGTGGCTATAAATAGGGGCTTTATTTTTCATTGAAGGAGGTTTTTGGTTATCAAATGGAATGAAAAGAACACTTTCTTTTCCTCATCAAATCTTCATATTACCTTCATAAATCGTTATTTATTTGGGTGTTTGGAGTGATCCCTTTATCTTTAATTGTGGTGGTTCGTCCTTTATCAATTAAAGTGGTGAGATCTTAAATCTTCGATTCCTTTATCTTTAATTGTGGTGGTTCGTCCTTTATCAATTAAAGTGGTGAGATCTTAAAATCTTCGATTCCTTTATCTATATTCTTGGTGGCTTGTCCTTTATAGATTATAGTGGTGGGTTGGAGTGTTTCTATTATTTGATTCCGGTGGATCGTTTCCTTTACGAATCAAGTATTAGATTCTTATCTATCTTTGCATTTTATTGTCTTGTTCGTTTTTGTTGTCTTATAAACCAGAAAATCCTCATAAAATTTATTACATTCCGCTGTGTTTTGAAAATCTCACATCAAATGAGTGATCCCTTTATCTTTAATTGTGGTGGTTCGTCCTTTATCAATTAAAGTGGTGAGATCTTAAAATCTTCGATTCCTTTATCTATATTCTTGGTGGCTTGTCCTTTATAGATTATAGTGGTGGGTTGGAGTGTTTCTATTATTTGATTCCGGTGGATCGTTTCCTTTACGAATCAAGTATTAGATTCTTATCTATCTTTGCATTTTATTGTCTTGTTCGTTTTTGTTGTCTTATAAACCAGAAAATCCTCATAAAATTTATTACATTCCGCTGTGTTTTGAAAATCTCACATTAAATTGGTATCAGAGCCAGGTTTGAAAAAGGTTTCTTAATCTTTTTGTCCGTTGGGGTGTTGTTTGTTTAGATCTGTTGAGGTTTTGTTTAGATCTATTGATTGATTGTTTAGATCTATTAGTTATTTGCTTAGATCTATTGATTGTGAGTTATTTGTTGGTTATAAATGGCGTTTAGAAGAAATATGACTTTAGACGAAGCTAATAATGCTAGGAGAGATAGACAGATTGAAGATCTACAAGAAGCACTTGGTAGAGTTGTTCATATGTTAGAAGATGGTGGTTTACGATTTAATAGAGAAAACGTTGTTGCCAGTGAAAGAGATTCTGAATCTCAAGGTCCTAGTGAGAGATCTGATAGTACGCCCAGAAACTCTAGTGATTCTGATGTTCCATAGCCCAGAGAAAGGCGAAGGAGACATAAGGTCGATGATACTAAGGATATTAAGATAGATCCACCAGATTTTGTTAGTTCATCAAACCCAGAAGAATATTTTGAATGGGTTCACGTGATGGATAGAATTATGGAAATAAAAGGTTATGATGATAAAAAGGGTTTTAAGGTTGCCATTATTAAGCTTAAAAAGTATGCTTCATCTTGGTATGATAATATGAAGTCTGAAAGGGAATATAAGGGTAAGAGTAAAATCAAGACCTGGTCCAAACTGAAGGAAGTTATGCAGAAGAGATTTGTTCCTCAGACGTACAAACAAGATCAGTATCTACTGATGAATAATCTGAAGCAAGGTGCTAAAGAAGTGGTAGAGTATATCAGGGAGTTTGAGCAGCTGAAGACAAGAACTGGTGTCAAAGAAACTGGAGGATCAAAAGAACCAGTAGGGAAGAAATGTTTCAAGTGCCATGGATTTGGTCATTTCCAGGCCCAGTGTCCCAATCAGCGAGCACTGACTATCAGGGAGATAGAAAGTTTACCAGAAGCTGAAATTGAGGAAGAAGAACCAGTGTACGATGATGATGATGGCGCTGAAGAAACATATGTAGGTGCTGATATTGGGGAAATGCTGGTTGTCAGAAGAATGATGCACGCTGATGAAGTCACTGCTGACAAGGCTCAGCGAGAGAATATCTTCCACTCAAGATGTACTATCAAAGGAAAGGTATGCAGTCTTATCATTGATGGCGGCAGCTGTGCTAATGCTGCTTCAACTTACATGGTTGATAAACTGGGATTACCTACACTGAAGCATCCCCGTCCTTACAAGCTTCAATGGCTCAGCGAGGGAACAGAGGTAAAGGTTACTCAACAAGTTACTATTCCATTTTCTATTGGTCTTATTTATCAGGATGAGATTGTTTGTGATGTTGTCCCTATGGATGCGTGTCATTTATTGTTGGGAAGGCCATGGTTGTTTGATAAGCATGTATTCCACAATGGCCGTTTAAACTCTTATTCATTATTTGTAAATGGGAAAAAGATCACCCTAACTCCTTTGAAACCCGATGAGCACTCAAAAACCAAGGTGATGGATCAGCGAGACAAGGCTTTGTTCATGACCCAAACCGAAGTTGAGAAAGAACTCGCTGATGGCACCTCAGTAATGATGTTGCTGATGGTTGAACTTGCTGATAAGAAGGGGCTAGCTAACATTTCCAGTTTAGTCAAACCCTTGCTGACAGAATATGCTGACGTATTTCCTGAAGAAATGCCTTCTGGTTTGCCTCCTATCAGGGGTATTGAACACCAGATTGATCTAATTCCAGGATCAATCCTTCCTAACAAAGCTGCTTATAGGTGTTCACCCACTGAAGCTAAAGAATTGCAAAGGCAAGTCGATGAACTGATTGCTAAGGGTTATGTGAGAGCAAGTATGAGTCCATGTTATGTACCATCTCTCTTAGTTCCAAAGAAAGATGGCTCAATGCGTATGTGTGTTGATAGTAGAGCCATCAATAATATCACTATCAAGTATCGATATCCTATCCCCAGGTTAGATGATATGCTTGATGAATTACATGGTTCCTGTATATTTTCCAAAATCGATCTGAGAAGTGGCTATCACCAAATTCGAATGAAGGATGGAGATGAACGGAAAACTGCATTCAAGATTAAAGGGGGTCTATTTGAATGGCTAGTAATGCCTTTTGGCTTATCGAATGCCCCAAGTACTTTCATGAGGCTGATGAATGAAGTCCTCAGACCACTCATTGGTCATTTTGTGGTAGTTTATTTTGATGATATTCTAGTATATTCGAAGAATGAAGCTGAGCATGTTAATCATCTGAGAGAAGTATTTATGTTGCTGAGGAAACACCAGTTGTATGGGAAGCTGGAGAAATGTGCTTTCTTGGTGGAAAGTGTGATATTTCTTGGATACGTTGTATCTAAAAATGGAATTTCAATGGATCCTTCGAAGATTGAAGCAATTAAGTCCTGGCCAGCTCCTACAACGATTACAGAGGCAAAGAAGTTTTCATGGTCTGGCATCATTTTATAGAAGATTCATCAGAAATTTCTCAACTGTTGTAGCTCCCATTACTGATTGCCTAAAGAAAGGTGTGTTTGAATGACCTAAGTCAGCTCAGAATGCCTTTGAATTGCTGAAAGAAAAGCTCAGCTCAGCACCAGTCCTGTCCTTACCAAATTTTGAGTTATTATTCGAATTGGAGTGTGATGCCAGTGGAGTTGGTATTGGTGCAGTCCTTGTTCAAGAAAAGAGACCAGTCGCATACTTCAGTGAAAAGTTGAATGGTTCGAAGCTAAAGTACAGTACGTATGACAAAGAATTCTATGCTATCATCAGGGCTGTCAATCACTGGTCACACTATCTGAAGCCCAAGCAGTTTGTTTTATATTCTGATCATGAAGCTCTGAAGTACATCAATGGTCAGCACAAGTTAAATTCAAGGCATGCAAAATGGGTGGAATTTTTGCAGTCTTATTCATTTGTGTCTAAACATAAAGCTGGGGTAGAGAATGTTGTTGCTGATGCACTCTCAAGAAGATATTCATTGCTTTCCATTTTGGAAGCCAGGGTTCTTAGGTTCTCTTTTATCAAAGATTTGTATGCTGCTGATACAGATTTTGCTGGTCACTTCACTGATGGTCCCTCCAAAGGATCATATTTAGTGCAAGATGGGTTTTTATTTAAAAATGGAAGGTTGTGTATCCCTAAGGGTTCAATTCGGGACTTGCTGATAAGAGAAGCTCATGGCGGAGGACTCGCTGGTCATTTTGGTATTACTAAGACTGCTGACATCCTCAGCGAACATTTCTATTGGCCATGTCTGCTGAAAGACGTCCAGACTATCATCAGCAGATGCTCAACTTGTCATCAGGCCAAGGCAATTTTTCACAAAGGTTTGTACACTCCTCTTCCAGTTCCAAGTCAACCATGGGAAGATCTGAGCATGGATTTCATTATTGCTTTACCCAAAACCCAGAGAGGAAAAGATTTTATCATGGTGGTGGTTGATAGATTCTCAAAAATGGCCCATTTCATTCCTTGTAACACCACTAATGATGCCTCAACAGTAGCAAATTTATTCTTCAAAGAAATTGTCCGTCTTCATGGAATTCCCAAAACCATTGTTTCTGATAGGGATACGAAATTTCTGAGTTATTTCTGGAAAACTTTGTGGAGATTGATGGGAACTAAGCTCTTGTTCAACACTTCTCATCACCCCCAAACTGATGGCCAGACTGAAGTCACTAATAGGACCATTGGGATGTTATTAAGGACGCTGGTGAACAAGACGCTGAAAGATTGGGATATAAAGCTTGCTCATGCTGAGTTCGCTTTTAATAGAGCCCCCAACCACTCAACCAGCAAGACTCCATTTGAAGTTTGTTATGGTACCAATCCTTTAACTCCCATTGATTTAATTCCTTTTTCAATTGAGCCAAGAGTAAGTGTTGATGCTGAAGAGAAGGCTAAGGAAATCAAAAAAATACACCAGCAAGTAAAGGCAAAAATTGAGAAAGCAAATGAAGAATACAAGGCCAGAGCTAATAAGCATCGTCAGCAGCCAGTTTTGCACCTGGCGATCTTGTTTGGGTGCATCTCAGAAAAGAAAGATTTCCTTCCAAGAGAAAGAACAAACTGATGCCAAGAGCTGAAGGACCATTCAGAATACTGGAAAAGTTCGGTGACAGCGCTTACAAGGTTGAATTACCAGGAAGCATGTCGGTTTCAAGCACTTTTAATGTTGGAGATTTGATGCCTTACCTTGAAGATGAATATCTCGAGGACTTGAGGACAAGTCCTATTTTAGAGGGGGAGAATGATGCGAATATGATCCCACTCGCTGAACTGACTAATTCCAGTCAGCTAGAAGGGGTCGCTGAAATACCTGGCAGCAATCAACTGGCAGCGAGGATTGGACTGAAGATGCCTTCAGAACAAGCCATGCTCATCTTACCAGCCATAGCCCATTATGGACAAGCCTTCGCTGACAAACAACCTCCAATTGTTACTTTACTCCAGTGGCAAGTCCCTCCCTGATCAATGAAAGTCATCAGCGAATAACATCAGCGAGCAACTCCAGTCAGCATACTTCAGCAGAGTTTTGTTCAGTCAAGAAGTTGCTTTATTCAATAAAAGGCTGCCACGTCACCAGTTCTAGAAGGTCTTGGATAAGGATGTGTGCATGAGAATAAAGTGTCCACTGAAGTCCCATGTTTGTGGGCCCAATAAAGAAGAATGACATCTGTAAAGGAAGGCGCGTGTGACAATGACATTTCTAACGGTATTGTGGGACCACTTGTAGGGGAATGTTTCTAGAAGCCCACGCTGTCCATTTCCTATTGGCCAAATTCAATTAGTGGCTAGCATTTGACAGCTTTTATGTATTATTTTATTATTTTCGTTAATTCCTAGGAAATAGCATGTGGCTATAAATAGGGGCTTTATTTTTCATTGAAGGAGGTTTTTGGTTATCAAATGGAATGAAAAGAACACTTTCTTTTCCTCATCAAATCTTCATATTACCTTCATAAATCGTTATTTATTTGGGTGTTTGGAGTGATCCCTTTATCTTTAATTGTGGTGGTTCGTCCTTTATCAATTAAAGTGGTGAGATCTTAAAATCTTCGATTCCTTTATCTATATTCTTGGTGGCTTGTCCTTTATAGATTATAGTGGTGGGTTGGAGTGTTTCTATTATTTGATTCCGGTGGATCGTTTCCTTTACGAATCAAGTATTAGATTCTTATCTATCTTTGCATTTTATTGTCTTGTTCGTTTTTGTTGTCTTATAAACCAGAAAATCCTCATAAAATTTATTACATTCCGCTGTGTTTTGAAAATCTCACATCAGTTTGAGACATAAACAAAGACTTGCTGGGCTGGTCTTTCTTATTAATTTTCAGTAACTCATTAGGTTTCAGAGAAGTCAAAGTGACCTTCTTCCCACTTACAAATAACGAATAAGAATTCATACGACCATTATGAAATACATAATTATCAAATAACCAAGGTCTACCCAGTAATATATGACAAACATCCATAGGCACAACATCACAAACAATTTTATCTTGATAAACAGATCCAATGGAAAAAGGAATAGTAACTTGTCAATTAACTTTTACCTCAGATCCTTCACTGAGCCATTGTAACTTGTAAGGACGAGGATGCTTTACTGTAGGCAATTCCAGTTTCTCTACCATGTAAGTTGAAGCGGCATTAGCACAACTTCCACCATCAATGATCAGATTACACACCTTGCCTTTAACAGTACATCTGGAATGAAAAATATTCTCTCTCTGAGCAGTATCAGTTGCAACTACATCAGTGTGCATCACTCTTCTTACCACTAGCATCTCTCTAATATCTGCACCTACATATGCTTCTTCACTTTCATCTTCATCATAAACTGGTTCACCTTATTCAGTATCAACATCTGGTAAGCTTTCAATCTCCTTAGCAGTGAGTGCTCGCTGGTTGGGACACTGCGCCTGGAAGTGACCAAAACCATGACACTTGAAGCATTTTCTTCCAACTGGTTCTTTTGATCCGCCAGCTTCTTTCTCCTTTCCTCTGAAGGATTTCTGAACAGTTTCACTAGGTCTGGTAACTGGTTGACTGGAACTGGAAGTAACCTTAGTGAAAGGTTTGTACTGGACCTTCTTCTTCAGTTGCTTTTCAATCTGGAGGGCCAGTTTGCAAGCACCTTCATAAGTCCAGATGGGCTGCAATTCTATCTTCTCAGTAAAGGTAGCATTCAACCCACCAAGGAATCTAGCGATAGTATGCTTTTCAGTTTGTTTGACACCAGTTCTTGTCTTCAGTTGCTCAAACTCCCTAATATACTCCACAACTTCTTTAGTGCCTTGTTTCAAATTATTCATCAGAAGGTACTGATCTTGCTTGTACGACTGAGGAACAAATCTTTTCTGCATAACTTCTTTCAATTTGGACCAGGTCTTGATTTTACTCTTACCTTTATACTCCCTTTCAGATTTCATATTGTCATACCAAGATGAAGCATACTTTTTAAGCTTAATAATGGCAACCTTAAAACTTTTTTTTATCATCATAACCCTTTATTTCCATAATCCTATCCATAACCTGAACCCATTCAAAATATTCTTCTGGGTTAGAAGAACCAACAAAATCTGGTGGATCTATCTTAATATCTTTAGTATCATCAACCTTATGTCTCCTTCGTCTTCCTCTAAGATGTGGGTTATCAGAATCACTAGAGTTTCTGGGTGTCCTATCAGATCTTTAACTAGGACCTTGAGACTCATAATCTCTTTCACTAGCAACAATATGGTCTCTATTAAACCTTAAACCACCATCTTCTAACATATGAACAACTCTACCAAGTGCTTCTTGTAGATCTTCTATTTGTCTATCCCTCCTAGCATTATGAGCTTCTGCTAATGTCATATTTATTCTAAAAGCCATTATTACCCAACAAATAATACTAACTATAACAGATCTAAACAAAAACTCCAACAGATCAAAAGATTAGAACAACCCTTTTGAATCTGACCCAACAAACAACAAAACCCACGGATAAAAAGATTAAGAAACCTTTTTCAAACTTGGCTTTGATACCAAATTTGATGCGTAAATCACGTGACAAACGACCGCGAAAGACTATTTTGGTATTTTCTGATTTTTAGAAACAAAACAAATAAAACAAGACAATAAAAGTAAAAATGATAGATAAAAGAATCCACCACCAAGATTCGTAAAGGCCAAGCCACCGGAATCAAGGATAAAGGAAACACTCCGTCCCACCACTATAATCGCTAAAGGTCTAGCCACCACGATTACAGATAAAGGAAACCGAAGATTTAGACCTCACCACAATATTTGATAAAGGACGAACCACCACAAATATTGATAAAGGGGTCCCTCCTAACCACCAAGATCAAAGATCTCTAAAGGTAAAAGAAGATTTTAAGAAATAGAGGCTGCTCTATTAATTTCATTCAATTCAACATCACATATCCCTTTTACAATGAAAAGGATCCCCTACATATATAGCCACATGCTCTTGCCTAGGAATTAACGAAATACAATAAAATAATCAAAAAGCTGTCATGTGCTAAGGACAGCCACTAATTTATCAACCAATGGGAAATGGACAGACAAAGCTTCTAGAAAGATTCCTTCTGCACAAGGGCCAACAAAACCGTTAGGATTAACGTTGTCACACGCTCCTCCCTTATCTTATTTGACAGCTGCAATTCCTTCTTTATTGGGTCCACAAACACGTGACTGGAATAAACTTTATTAATAAGAACTGGAACGTAAATCTGGAGCATCCATCTGGAGACTTAAATCTGGAGCATCCATCTGGAGACTAGACTGGAGCTGGTCACTGGAGTGCTTCAGTGGAGAACTTCACTGATGGATCACTACTGGTTGTCACTGGAGACTCTTTCCACTGGAGAAGTGTTACCACTGGTGACTGGACTGGTTCTGTGAACACTTGTCTGAAATGGGCTATTGCTGGCAGAATTAACATGGCCTGCTCAGATGGCATTATTAGTTCAGTTTCCTTCAGTTCAGTTGTCTTCTCCAGTTTACCGGTGTCGGTCAGTTCAGTGAACCTGGACATTTCTGCATCACTGGGCCATAAATAATATAACTATTAAGTATAGATATCCTATTCCCAGATTGGATGATATGCTTGATGAGTTACATGGCTCCAGTGTGTTTTCTAAAGTTGATCTCAGAAGTGGTTATCACCAGATTCGAATGAGAGATGGAGATGAATGGAAGACTGCTTTCAAGATTAAAGGAGGCCTTTATGAGTGGTTAGTAATGCCTTTTGGCTTATCTAATGCTCCCAGTACTTTCATGAGACTAATGAATGAAGTCCTCAGGCGACTTATTGGTCAGTTTGTTGTTGTTTACTTTGATGATATTCTTGTATATTCAAAAAATGAAGCTGAACATGTTAATCATCTAAGGAGTGTATTTGAATTACTGAGAAAACACCAGTTGTATGGTAAACTGGAGAAATGTGATTTTATGGTAGAAAGTGTGATATTTCTTGGCTATGTGGTGTCAAAAGAAGGGATTTCCATGGATCCTTCAAAGGTGGAAGCCATCAGATCATGGCCAGTTCCAACTACAATCACTGAAGTAAGAAGTTTTCATGGACTGGCATCTTTTTATAGAAGGTTTGTCAAGAATTTCTCTATAGTTGTGGCAACTGGCCAAATTCAGCCCGGTTAGCCTTTGAGTCACTGAAGGAAAAGCTCAGTTCAGCTCCAATACTATCTTTGCCAGATTTTGATATGTTGTTTGAGTTAGAGTGTGACGCCAGTGGAGTAGGTATTGGTGCAGTTTTAGTACAAGCAGGGTGTCCAGTGGCTTATTTCAGTGAAAAACTTAATGGTTCAAAACTGAAATATAGCACATATGACAAAGAATTCTATGCGATTATTCGTGCTATCAATCACTGGTCACATTATCTGAAGCCGAATCAGTTTGTCTTATTTTCTGACCATGAAACACTGGAGTTTATTAATGGTCAACACAAACTTAATGCCAGACATGCAAAATGGGTGGAATTTTTGCAGTCTTATTCTTTTGTTTCTAAGAACAAAGATGGGGTAGCTAATGTTGTTGTTGATGCACTTTCTAGAAGATATTCATTGTTATCAATTATGGAAGCAAGAGTTCTTGGATTTTCTTTCATCAAAGAGTTGTATGTTGCTGATCCAGACTTTGCTGATCGTCTCACTGAAGCTAATCAGAAAGGACCATTTGTTGTTCAAGATGGTTTCTTATTCAAGAATGGAAAGTTGTGTATTCCAAAGGGTTCTATTAGAGATTTGCTGATAAAAGAAGCACATGGAGGGGGTCTGGCTGGCCATTTTGGCATTAACAAAACTAGAGAGATCCTCACTGAACATTTCTACTGGCCAAGTTTACTGAAGGATGTTCAGAATATCATCAGTCGCTGTCCAACTTGTCACCAGGCGAAGGCTACTTTTCATAAAGGATTGTATACTCCTCTTCCAGTTCCAAGCCAGCCATGGAAGATCTCAGTATGGATTTCATTGTTGCACTGCCCAGAACTCAGAGGGGAAAAGATTCAATAATGGTGGTTGTTGATCGTTTCTCAAAAATGGCACATTTTGTTCCTTGCAAAACCACAAATGATGCTTCAGCAGTAGCAAATTTATTTTTCAAGGAGATTGTTCGTTAGCATGGGATTCCAAAAACAATTGTTTCAGATAGAGATGTGAAGTTTCTGAGTTATTTCTGGAAGACGTTATGGAGACTGATGGGTACCAGATTGATGTTCAGTACGTCTCATCATCCTCAAACTGATGGACAAACTGAAGTAACTAATCGTACAATTGGGATGCTTTTAAGAACACTGGTGAAGAAGACACTGAGGGATTGGGATCTGAAGCTTGCTCATGCTGAGTTTGCTTTCAACAGAGCTCCTAACTATTCCACCAGTAAATCACCATTTGAAATCTGCTATGGTGTCAACCCTCTGACTCCCATTGATTTGATTCCATTTTCGATTGAACCAAAGGCAAGTATTGAAGCTGAGGCCAGAGCAAAAGAAATCAAGAAAATTCACCAGCAGGTAAAGGCCAGAATTGAAAAGACTAATGCAGATTACAAAGCAAAAGCAAACAAGCATCGAAAACAGTCCAGTTTTGCTTCAGGTGATCTAGTTTGGATACATCTTAGAAAAGAAAGATTTCCAGCAAGAAGAAAGAACAATTTGATGGCCAGAGCTGAAGGACCATTCAAGATTCTGGAGATATATGGTGATAATGCATACAAGGTTGAGTTACCTGGAGGTATGGCAGTTTCAAGTACTTTTAATGTTGGTGATCTGATACCTTATTTGGAAGATGAGTACCTCGAGGACTTGAGGGCAAGTCCTTTTTCAGAGGAGGAGAATGATGCGGGAATGTCCAGATTCACTGAACTGACTGACACCAGTGAACTGGAGAAGTCGACTGAACTGAAGAGGTTATCTGAACTGAAGGAAGTTTCTGAGCTAAAGTCCATTTCTGAGCTGAAGTCATCTGAACTGAAAGGAGGTCCTGAACTGATAATGCCATCTGAACAAGCCATGCTAATTCTGCCAGCGATAGCCCACTTCAGACAAGTGTTCACTGAACCAGTCTAGTCGCCAGTAGTAACACTTCTTCAGTGGCAAAGAGCTCCAGTGGCAACCATCAGTGATCCACCAGTGAAGTTATCCACTGAAGCACTCCAATGACCAGCTCCAGTCTAGTCTTCAGTTGGACACTCCAGATTTAAGTCTCTAGTTTCCAATGAATAAATTATGTTTCTGATGCGTAAATCTCACGTAAATCTAAGCACAGCGGAATGTAACAACTTAAACAAAGAAACTAGCACAGCGGAATGACTATTTTTGTGAGGATTTTCTGATTTTATGAAACAAAACAAACAAAACAAGACAATAAAATAAAATGATAGATAAAAGAATCCAACACCAAGATTCGTAAAGGACGAGCCACCGGAATCTAGGATAAAGGAAACACTCCAGCCCACCACTATGTTTAATAAAGGTCTAGCCACCACAAACACAGATAAAGGAATTGAAGATTTAAGATCTCACCACTATATTTGATAAAGGACGAACCACCACAAATATAGATAAAGGGATCACTTCAAACCACCAAGATCAAAGATCCATAAAGGTAAATGAAGATTTTGGATAAGAAATAGAGGTTGCTCTATTAATTTCATTCAATCAATCAAGTCCCCCTTACAATGAGAAATGAGCCTCTATTTATAGCTACTAATGCTATTTTCTAGAATTAAAGAAATACAGTAATAAAAGAAATAAAAAGGCTGTCACAAACAATAAGGACCACCACTACTTTAGACAACCAATAGAAAAAGGGCATGTGCAGATTCTAGAATTATTTCCTTAGAAATGGTCCCCACAATTGGCACATGCAAACCGTTAGGAAAGGTGTCACATCTAGTTGTCCATTCTTATCCATTTCCATAGCTGCCTAGAATAAACTTGGTATATTCCTTCTTTATTGGATCCACTGCCATGTCACCGAAATAAACTGAACTGAACAAAACTGGTGACATTATTCTGATACATCTGGACTGGAGTCGTTCACTGGTAACCTTCAATGAAGGGTCTTGACTGGAGCCTGGAGACTGGAGAATCTTCACTGGAGCCTGGATCTGGAGGATCTTCACTGGAGCCTGGATCTGGAGGATCTTTACTGGAGAAGTGATCTGGAGAATGGAGAATCTTCACTGGAGAAGTGATCTGGAGGATCTTTACGATCTGGAGAATCTTCACTGGAGAAGTGATCTGGAGGATCTTTACTGAAGAAGTGATCTGGAGAATCTTCACTGGAGAAGTGATCTGGAGGATCTTCACTGGAGAAGTGATCTGGAGGATCTTCACTGGAGAAGTGATCTGGAGGATCTTTACGATCTGGAGAATCTTCACTGGAGAAGTGATCTGGAGAATCTTCACTGGAGAAGTGATCTGGAGGATCTTTACTGAAGAAGTGATCTGGAGAATCTTCACTGGAGAAGTGATCTGGAGGATCTTTACTGGAGAAGTGATCTGGAGGATCTTCACTGGAGAAGTGATCTGGAGGATCTTTATTGGAGCATGGATCTGGAGGATTTCACTGGTGAACTTTAAGACCAACAACTTTTGTCTTGGTTGCAAAACCCCAATACTCGACTTAGTATCAAAATCAACATATACCAGTAGTATATTGCCAATAAAGGATATCCAAGGGTATATGCTTGTTTGCTGATCCTCGATTAACAAATACATGAACCAAACTTTCTTGTGGAAATGGCTCGGGGTCATTTCTGTATCAGTTTCAGTCACATGTTTGTGGGTCCAATAAAGGAATGTGCTTGACAGCTGTTGATGGGGATAAGAGAGAAGCGTTTGACAACGTTAATCCTAACGGTTTGTGGGTCCTTGGTCAGAAGGAATCTTTCTAGAAGCTTTGCTTGTCCATTTCCTATTGGTTGATAAATTAGTGGCTGTCCTTAGCACATGACAGCCTTTAGTTATTTAATATTATTATTGTATTTTCTTTATTTTAGAAAATAGCATGTGTGGCTATAAATAGGGGCTCATTTCTCATTGTAAAAGAGACTTGATTGATTGAATGAAATTAATAGAGCAGCCTCTATTTCTTATCCAAAATCTTCATTTACCTTTATAGATCTAAGATCTTGGTGGTTTGAAGTGACCCCTTTATCTATAATTGTGGTGACTCGTTCTTTATCAATTATAGTGGTGAGGTCTTAAAAATCTTCGATTCATTTATCTGTGTTTGTGGTGGCTGGACCTTTATCAAACATAGTGGTGGGTTGGAGTGTTTCCTTTATCCTTAATTCCGGTGGCTTGTCCTTTACGAATCTTGGTGGTGGATTCTTTATCTATCCTTTTTATTTTATTGTCTTGTTTTGTTGTTTGTTTCATAAAACTCATAAAATACCAAAAATAGTCTTCCGCTGTCGTTTGTCGCGTGATTTACGCATCAGGTTATTAATTTGTTGGAAGATGGTGGGTTAAGGTTTAATAGAGAACCTGTTGTTACAAGTGAAAGAGATTATGAATCTCAAGATCCTAGTGAGAGATCTGATAGTACCCCAGATCTTCTAGTGATTCTGATGAGTCTAATCAGCCTAGGGGAAGACGAAGGATACTAAAGATATTAAGATAGATCCACCAGATTTTGTTGGTTCCGCAAACCCTGAAGATTACTTTGAATAAGTTCAGGTTATGGATAAGATAATGGAGATAAAAGGTTATGACGATAAGAAAAGTTTTAAAGTTTCTATTATTAGGTTGAAAACGTATGCTTCATCCTGGTATGACAACATGAAAGCTGAAAGAGAGTACAAGGGTAAGAGTAAAATCAAGACCTAGTACAAGCTGAAAGAAGTTATGCAAAAGAGGTTTGTTCCTCAGTCTTATAAGCAAGACCAGTATCTTCTGATGAATAATCTGAAGCAAGGTACTAAAGAAGTTGTGGAGTATATCAGAGAATTCGAGCAACTGAAGACTCGAACAGGTGTGAAGGAAACTGAAGAACATACTATCGCCAGATTCCTCGGTGGGTTTTTAAACACTACCATTGCTGAGAAGATAGAATTGCATCCCATCTGGACTTATGAAGGTGCTTGCAAACTGGCCCTCCAGATTGAAAAGCAACTGAAGAAGAAGGTTAATTACAAGTCTTTCACTAAGATTCCTTCCAGTCCAAGTCAACCAGTTGTTAAGCCCAGTGAAACTGGTCAAAAGTCCTTCAGAGGAAAAGAGAAAGAAACTGGAGGATCAAAAGAACCAGTTGGAAGAAAATGCTTCAAGTGTCATGGTTTTGGTCACTTCCAAGCACAATGTCCCAACCAGCGAGCACTTACTGCTAAAGAGATTGAAAGCTTACCAGATGTTGACACTGAAGAAGGTGAACCAATGTATGATGACGATGAAAGTGAAGAGGCATATGAAGAGGCATTTGTAGGTGCAGATGTTGGAGAAATGCTGGTAGTAAGAAGAGTAATGCATGCTGATGAAGTTGTAACTGATACTGCCCAGCGAGAGAATATCTTCCATTCTAGATGTACTGTTAAAGGCAAGGTGTGTAATCTGATCATTGATGGTGAAAGTTGTTCTAATGCTGCTTCAACTTACATGGTAGAGAAACTGGAACTGCCTACAGTAAAGCACCCTTGTCCCTACAAGTTGCAATGGCTCAGTGAAGGATCTGAGGTAAAAGTCAATCGACAAGTTACCATTCCTTTATCCATTGGATCTGTTTATCAAGATAAGATTGTTTGTGATGTTGTTCCTATGGATGCTTGTCATATTTTACTGGGTTGACCTTGGCTATTTGATAATTATGTATTCCATAATGGCTGTGTAAATTCTTATTCATTATATGTAAGTGGGAAGAAGATCACTTTGACTTCTCTGAAACCCAATGAGTTGTTGAAAATTAATAAGAAAGACCAGCCCAGCAAGTCTTTATTTATGTCCCAAACTGAGTTGAAGAAGAACTCACTGGAGGCACTTCAGTCATGATGTTACTGGTGCTTGAGCGTACCGAAGAGAAGGAATTCACTGGAGTCCCCAGTCTCCTGAAATCTTTATTGAAGGAGTTCACTGATGTTTTTCCTGAAGACCTACCTGAAGGTTTGCCACCAGTAAGAGGTAATGAACATCAGATTGACCTGGTTCCAGGTTCAATTCTTCTGAACAAAGCTGCTTATAGATGTTCACCTACTGAATCAAAGGAGTTGCAAAGGCAGGTAGATGAATTGGTTGCTAAAAGCTATGTGAGAGTAAGTATGAGTCCTTGTTCAGTCCCAGCTCTCCTGATCCCAAAGAAAGATGGTTTGATGAGAATATGTGTTCACAGCAGAGCCATTAATAACATAACTATTAAGTATCGATATCCCATTCCCAGATTGGATGATATGCTTGATGAGTTACATGGCTCTAGTGTATTTTCTAAAGTTGATCTCAGAAGTGGTTATGATGCATAAATCACGCGACAAACGACAGCGGAAGACTATTTTTGGTATTTTCTGGATTTTAACATGAAACAAATAATAAAACAAGACTATAAAATAAAATGATAGATAAAAGAATCCACCACCAAGATTCGTAAAGGCCAAGCCACCGGAATCAAGGATAAAAGAAACACTCCGCCCCACCACTATAATCGATAAAGGTCTAGCCACCACGATTACAGATAAAGGAAACCGAAGATTTAGACCTCACCACAATATTTGATAAAGGACGAACCACCACAAATATTGATAAAGGGGTCACTCCTAACCACCAAGATCAAAGATCTCTAAAGGTAAAAGAAGATTTTAAGAAATAGAGGCTGCTCTATTAATTTCATTCAACTCAACATTACTTAATTTTTTCAGTAAAAGGCCGTATCAACATTACTTAATTTTTTCAGTAAAAGGCCGTATCAACATTACTTAATTTTTACAATGAAAAAGAGCCCCTATTTATAGCCACATTATTACCTAGGAATTAACGAAATACAATAAAATAATCAAAAAGCTGTCATGTGCTAAGGACAGCCACTAATTTATCAACCAATGGGAAATGAACAGACAAAGCTTCTAGAAAGATTCCTTCTGCACAAGGGTCCACAAACCGTCAGGATTAACGTTGTCACACGCTCCTCCCTTATCATCTTTGACAGCTGTCATTCCTTCTTTATTGGGTCCACAAACACGTGACTGGAACAATCTTTATTAATGAAAACTGGAACGTAAATCTGGAGCTTTCACTGGAGACTTAAATTGGAGCATCCATCTGGAGACTAGACTGGAGCTGGTCACTGGAGTGCTTCAGTGGAGAACTTCACTGGTGGATCACTACCGGTTGTCACCGGAGACTCTTTCCACTGGAGAAGTGTTACCACTGGTGACTGGACTGGTTCAGTGAACACTTGTCTGAAATGGGCTATTGCTGGCAGAATTCGCATGGCCTGCTCAGATGGCATTATTCGTTCAGTTCTACCCTTCAGTTCAGTTGACTTCTCCAGTTCACTGGTGTCATTCAGTTCAGTTGACTTCTCCAGTTCACTGGTGTCATCAGTTCAGTGAACACTTGTCTGAAATGGGCTATTGCTGGCAGAATTCGCATGGCCTGCTCAGATGGCATTATTCGTTCAGTTCTACCCTTCAGTTCAGTTGACTTCTCCAGTTCACTGGTGTCATTCAGTTCAGTGAACACTTGTCTGAAATGGGCTATTGCTGGCAGAATTCGCATGGCCTGCTCAGATGGCATTATTCGTTCAGTTCTACCCTTCAGTTCAGTTGACTTCTCCAGTTCACTGGTGTCATTCAGTTCAGTGAACACTTGTCTGAAATGGGCTATTGCTGGCAGAATTAGCATGGCCTGCTCAGATGGCATTATTCGTTCAGTTCTACCCTTCAGTTCAGTTGACTTCTCCAGTTCACTGGTGTCATTCAGTTCAGTGAACCTGGGCATTTCCACATCAATCTCCTCCTCTAAGAAAGGACTTGTCCTCAAGTCCTCGAGGTACTCATCTTCCAAATAAGGCATCAGATCTCCAACATTAAAAGTACTTGAAACTGACATATCTCCAGGTAGCTCAACTTTATAAGCATTATCACCATACCTCTCCAGAATCTTGAATGGTCCTTCAGCTCTGGGCATCAACTTGTTCTTCCTTTTTGCTGGAAATCTTTCTTTTCTGAGATATACCCAAACTAGATCACCTGGAGCAAAACTGGACTGCTTTCGATGCTTGTTTGCTCTTGCCTTGTAACTGGCATTCGCTTTCTCTATTCTGGCCTTCACTTGTTCATGAATTTTCTTTATTTCTTTTGCTCTGGCTTCAGCTTCAATACTTGCCTTTGGTTCAATCGAAAATGGAATTAAATCAATGGGAGTCAGTGGATTGACACCATAACAAATTTCAAACGGGGATTTACTGGTTGACCTTGGCTATTTGATAATTATGTATTCCATAATGGCTGTGTAAATTCTTATTCATTATATGTAAGTGGGAAGAAGATCACTTTGACTTCTCTGAAACCCAATGAGTTGTTGAAAATTAATAAGAAAGACCAGCCCAGCAAGTCTTTATTTATGTCCCAAACTGAAGTTGAAGAAGAACTCACTGGAGGCACTTCAGTCATGATGTTACTGGTGCTTGAGCGTACCGAAGAGAAGGAATTCACTGGAGTCCCCAGTCTCCTGAAATCTTTATTGAAGGAGTTCACTGATGTTTTTCCTGAAGACCTACCTGAAGGTTTGCCACCAGTAAGAGGTAATGAACATCAGATTGACCTGGTTCCAGGTTCAATTCTTCTGAACAAAGCTGCTTATAGATGTTCACCTACTGAATCAAAGGAGTTGCAAAGGCAGGTAGATGAATTGGTTGCTAAAAGCTATGTGAGAGTAAGTATGAGTCCTTGTTCAGTCCCAGCTCTCCTGATCCCAAAGAAAGATGGTTTGATGAGAATATGTGTTCACAGCAGAGCCATTAATAACATAACTATTAAGTATCGATATCCCATTCCCAGATTGGATGATATGCTTGATGAGTTACATGGCTCTAGTGTATTTTCTAAAGTTGATCTCAGAAGTGGTTATGATGCATAAATCACGCGACAAACGACAGCGGAAGACTATTTTTTGGTATTTTCTGGATTTTATATGAAACAAACAACTAAACGAGACAATAAAGTAAAATGATAGATAAAAAAGAATCCACCACCAAGACTCGTAAAGGCCAAGCCACCGGAATCAAGGATAAAGGAAACACTCCGCCCCACCACTACAATCGATAAAGGTCCACGATTATAGATAAAGGAAACCGAAGATTTAAAAGACCTCACCACAATATTTGATAAAGAACAAGTCACCACAAATATTGATAAAGTGGTCACTCCTAACCACCAAGATCAAAAGATCTATAAAGGTAAAGAAGATTTTTGGTAAGAAATAGAGGTTGCTCTATTAATTTCATTCAACATTGATTGTTACAAATGAGAGATAAACCTCTATTTATAGTCATATGCTCTACCTAGGAATTAACGATGAAATAATAAAATAATACATAAAAGCTGTCATGTGCAAGCCATTAACTAGTTTGGGCCAATAAGACATGGACACGTAAGCATCTAGAAACATTCCCCTGCAACTGTTAGGAATATTAGTGCTTTTGCACGCTCCTCCTTGATCCACTAAAAAGCTGCCACGCGTCCATACCCACGTCCTTATTGATCCTACACAACCTTCAGTTAAAAACAAACTTTATTAAAGACAACTGGAGAATTCATCTGGTGGCCTTCAGATGCAACTGGAGCTCGTCAGATGTCACTGGTGATAATTCCCACTGGAGCAAGGTCATTACTGGAGACTGAGTTGTTTCAGCAAATAGATGGTTAAAATGTGATACAGCTGGCAATATTAACATTGCTTGTTCAGACTGCATGGTTTGCCCAGATTCCTTCGTCAGTTTAGTCAACTGTTTTTCTCCAGATTCCTCCAGCTCAGCTTCAGTCAAACTTGGCTCGTTGAATCTGGACATTCCCGCATCAATAACATACCAATTGTTCTGTTGGTGACTTCAAAAGTGCAATGTCCAAAAGCAACAGGGAGAAACCCCGAACAAGCTAGCCTAGATATACAAACAATCATCTAAATAATTTTAGTGAAACATGAAACCTCAAACATGCACATCAACTAATACCAAGACAAATGAGAGGGACACATTTACAAGGAAACCGAAGTTACCTCAAACATGCACATCAACCTGTCCAAGTACCAGTGAGAGGGACACATACAAGGTACCTATACCACTAATAATGAAACAGGAAGATCCCAAGCTGCAATAAGTCTTTCCAAGTGCGCCTTTCTTTTATACTTAAAAGTAAGCATCTTCAACCGCACAGTAGAAAAAATAATCTCAGCAAGAACATCAGGGGGCCGAGCGGTCTTCATAAATAATCTAGTGTTCCTATCCTGCCATATGAAATAGACACTTGCTGCAAGTATAAGCTTATCAATGACATTTTCCATGGTCTTCTTTCTTGCCACAGGTAGCATTCGATCAATGATTTGGTCCCAATTGCATGACCGAGAGCTCAAAACAGCCTTCATATTAATTTCGTTACAAACCTGTATTGAATAATTACATTCAAAGAACAAATGATTATGAGCATCTGGTTCAGTGCTCCAAAGGCTGCATTTCAAATCCATGTCTTGGGCTAAATCCCACTGCAATAATAGGTCTTGAGTTTTCAGTCGCCTTCTGAATACAAGCCATAAAATAAACGCATGTCTAGGGATACAATAATTAAACCAGGCTAGATCACACCAAATAGCACTAGCATGCCTTGGTCGAATATCTTCCCAAACAGTATTGACTGAAAACTGTCTTTCAACGCCATCTCTATCCTTCCAATACCAATAAATAATCTCAGCAAGAACATCAGGGGGCCGAGCAGTCTTCATAAATAATCTAGTGTTCCTATCCTGCCATATGAAATAGACACTTGCTGCAAGTATAAGCTTATCAATGACATTTTCCATGGTCTTCTTTCTTGCCACAGGTAGCATTCGATCAATGATTTGGTCCCAATTGCATGACCGAGAGCTCAAAACAGCCTTCATATTAATTTCGTTACAAACCTGTATTGAATAATTACATTCAAAGAACAAATGTGATGCGTAAATCACGCGACAAACGACAGCGGAAGACTATTTTTGGTATTTTCTGGATTTTATATGAAACAAACAACTAAACAAGACAATAGAGTAAAATGATAGATAAAAAGAATCCACCACCAAGACTCGTAAAGGCTAAGCCACCGGAATCAAGGATAAAGGAAACACTCCGCCCCACCACTACAATCGATAAAGGTCTAGCCACCACGACTATAGATAAAGGAAACACTCCGCCCCACCACTACAATCGATAAAGGCCAAGCCACCAGAATCAAGGATAAAGGAAACACTCCGCCCCACCACTACAATCGATAAAGGTCTAGCCACCACGACTATAGATAAAGGAAACCGAAGATTTAAAATATTGATAAAGGGGTCACTCCTAACCACCAAGATCAAAGATCTATAAAGGTAAAAGAAGATTTGTAAGAAATAGAGACTGCTCTATTAATTTTTCATTCAACATCAACTGCCTTACAAATGAGAGATAAAACTCTATTTATAGCCATGTGCTCTACCTAGGAATTAACGATGAAATAATAAAATAATACATAAAAGCTGTCATGTGCAAGCCACTAACTAGTTTGGACCAATAAGACATGGACACGTAAGCTTCTAGAAACATTCCCCTGCAAGTGGTCCCATAATATTGTTAGAAACGTCACACGCGCCTTTCTTAACAACTGACATTCTTCTTTATTGGGCCCACAAACGACTTTAGTGGGGACTTTATTATTTGGCAACTGGAACATAGGTCTGGACCACCACTAGAGATAAAATCTGGAGCACTTCACTGGTGGTCACTGGAGCATCCATCTGGAGCAGTCATCTGGAGCTTGCAACTGGAGGACCTTCAGTAGTGGCCACTGGAGCATCCATCTGGAGAAGTGTTACCACTGGTGACTGGACTGGTTCAGAAAAGACTTGTCTGAAATGGGCTACTGCTGGAAGGATCAACATGGCTTGTTCAGATTGCATGATCAGTTCAGTTGACTTCTTCAGTTCACTGGAATCCTCCAGTTCAGTGAATCTGGACATTTCCGCATCATTCTCCCCCTCTGAAAAGAGACTTGTCCTCAAGTCTTCGAGGTACTCATCCTCCAGATAAGGCATCAAATCTCCCACATTAAAAGTACTTGAAACTGCCATGTCTCCAGGTAACTCAACCTTGTAAGCATTATCGCCATATCTTTCCAGAATCTTGAACGGACCTTCAGCTCTGGGCATCAGTTTACTCTTTCTCTTCGCTGGAAACCTTTCTTTTCTCAGATGCACCCACACAAGATCACCTGGTGAAAAACTGGGCTGCTTTCTATTCTTGTTTGCTCTGGTCTTGTAACTGGCATTTGCCTTCTCTATTCTGGCCTTTACTTCTCCATGAATTTTCTTTATTTCTTTTGCTCTGGTTTCGGCTTCAATGCTTGCTTTTGGTTCAATCGAAAAGGGAATTAAATCAATGGGAGTCAGTGGATTGACACCATAGCATATTTCAAACGGAGATTTACTAGTAGAATAGTTAGGAGCTCTGTTGAAAGCGAATTCAGCATGAGCAAGCTTCAGATCCCAATCCTTCAATGTCTTCTTCACCAGTGTTCTTAACAGCATACCGATTGTTCTGTTGGTAACTTCAGTCTGTCCATCAGTCTGGGGATGGTGAGACGTACTGAACAACAATCTGGTACCCATTAACCTCCATAGGGTCTTCCAGAAATAACTCAAGAACTTCACATCTCGATCTGACACAATCGTCTTGGGGATTCCATGCAACCTGACAATCTCCTTAAAGAATAAATTTGCTACTGCTGAAGCATCATTGGTTGTGTTACAAGCAATAAAATGTGCCATTTTCGAAAATCTATCAACAACCACCATTATCGAATCTTTTCCCCTCTGGGTTCTGGGCAGTGCAACAATGAAATCCATACTGATCTTCCCATGGCTGGTTTGGAACTGGAAGAGGAGTATACAAACCCTTGTGAAAAGTAGTCTTCGCCTGGTGACAAGTTGGACAGCGACTGATAAGACTCTGGACATCCTTCAGTAGACTTGGCCAGTAGAAGTGTTCAGTGAGGATCTCTCCAGTTTTGTTAATGCCAAAATGGCCAGCTAAACCTCCTCCATGTGCTTCTCTTATCAGCAAATCTCTGATTGAACCTCGGGGAATGCACAACTTTCCATTCTTAAATAAGAAACCATCTTGTACAGTAAATGGTCCTTTCTGGTTAGCTTCAGTGAGGTGATCAGCAAAGTCTGGATCAGTGGCATACAATTCCTTAATGAAAGAAAATCCAAGAACTCTTGCTTCCAGAATAGATAACAGTGAGTATCTTCGTGACAATGCATCAGCAACAACATTACAAACTCCAGCCTTATGTTTCAAAACAAATGAATAAGACTGTAAGAATTCTACCCATTTGGCATGTGATGCGGAAATGTCCAGATTCACTGAACTGGAGGATTCCAGTGAACTGAAGAAGTCAACTGAACTGATCATGCAATCTGAACAAGCCATGTTGATCCTTCCAGCAGTAGCCCATTTCAGACAAGTCTTTTCTGAACCAGTCCAGTCACCAGTGGTAACACTTCTCCAGATGGATGCTCCAGTGGCCACTACTGAAGGTCCTCCAGTTGCAAGCTCCAGATGACTGCTCCAGATGGATGCTCCAGTGACCACCAGTGAAGTGCTCCAGATTTTATCTCTAGTGGTGGTCCAGACCTATGTTCCAGTTGCCAAATAATAAAGTCCCCACTAAAGTCGTTTGTGGGCCCAATAAAGAAGAATGTCAGTTGTTAAGAAAGGCGCGTGTGACGTTTCTAACAATATTATGGGACCACTTGCAGGGGAATGTTTCTAGAAGCTTACGTGTCCATGTCTTATTGGTCCAAACTAGTTAGTGGCTTGCACATGACAGCTTTTATGTATTATTTTATTATTTCATCGTTAATTCCTAGGTAGAGCACATGGCTATAAATAGAGTTTTATCTCTCATTTGTAAGGCAGTTGATGTTGAATGAAAAATTAATAGAGCAGTCTCTATTTCTTACAAATCTTCTTTTACCTTTATAGATCTTTGATCTTGGTGGTTAGGAGTGACCCCTTTATCAATATTTGTGGTGACTCGTTCTTTATCAAATATTGTGGTGAGGTCTTTTAAATCTTCGGTTTCCTTTATCTATAGTCGTGGTGGCTAGACCTTTATCGATTGTAGTGGTGGGGCGGAGTGTTTCCTTTATCCTTGATTCCGGTGGTTTAGCCTTTACGAGTCTTGGTGGTGGATTCTTTTTATCTATCATTTTACTCTATTGTCTTGTTTAGTTGTTTGTTTCATATAAAATCCAGAAAATACCAAAAATAGTCTTCCGCTGTCGTTTGTCGCGTGATTTACGCATCAGCATGTCTGGCATTAAGCTTGTGTTGGTCATTTATGAACTTCAGGGCTTCATGATCAGAGAATAAGACAAACTGCTTTGGCTTCAGATAATGTTACCAGTGAGTGATAGCACGAATAATTGCATAGAATTCTTTGTCATAAGTACTATACTTCAGTTTAGATCCATTCAGTTTCTCACTGAAGTATGCAACTGGACGACCACTTTGCACCAGTACTGCACCAATACCCACACCACTTGCATCACATTCAAGTTCAAATAATATGTCGAAATCTGGCAAAGATAGAACTGGAGCTGAACTGAGCTTCTCCTTCAGTGACTCAAACGCCAGTTGAGCTGAACTTGGCCAGTTGAACACACCTTTCTTCAGACAGTCGGTAATTGGAGCTACAACTGTAGAGAAATTCTTGATAAATCTTCTATAAAATGATGCTAGTCCATGAAAACTTCTAACTTCAGTGATGGTTGTAGGAACTGGCCATGACTTGATAGCATCAACCTTCGAAGGATCCATAGAAATTCCATCCTTGGACACAACATACCCCAGAAATATAACACTGTCCACCATAAAATCACATTTCTCCAGTTTTCCATACAACTGGTGTCTTCTTAGCAGTTCAAATACTTTCTTCAGATGACCAACATGCTCAGCTTCAGATTTAGAGTACACCAGAATATCATCAAAGTATACCACAACAAACTGACCAATGAGTGGTCTGAGAACTTCATTCATCAGTCTCATGAACGTACTGGGCATTTGATAAGCCGAAAGGCATCACTAACCATTCATATAAGCCTCCTTTGATTTTGAATGCAGTTTTCCACTCATCCCCATCCTTCATTCTAATCTGGTGATAACCACTTCTGAGATCAATCTTTGAAAACACTCTGGAGCCATGTAACTCATCAAGCATATCATCCAATCTGGGAATAGGATATCTATACTTAATAGTTATATTGTTGATGGCTCTGCTATCAACACACATTCTCATCGTTCCATCTTTCTTTGGGACCAGTAGAGCAGGAACTGAACAAGGACTCATGCTTGCTCTGACATAACCCTTTTCGACCAGTTCATCTACTTGTCTTTGTAATTCTTTGGCTTCATTAGGAGAACAACGATAAGCAGCTTTGGAGAGTAGGGGGGGGTGAGGTTTCATTAGGAGAACAACGATAAGCAGCTTTGTTTGGAAGAACTGAGCCTGGAACCAAGTCAATCTGGTGCTCAATACCTCTAACTGGAGGTAAACCTTCAGGTAGATCTTCAGGAAAAACATCTCTGAACTCCTTCAGTAATGACTTCAGTAAACTGGGGACTTCAGTGGGCTTCTTCTCTTCAGACTTTTCAACGACCAGTAGCATTAGAACTAGAGAGCTTCTTGTAGATCTTCTATCTGTCTATCTCTCCTAGCATTATTAGCTTCATCTAAAGTCATATTCCTTCTAAAAGCCATTTATAACCAGCAAACAACTCACAATCAATAGGTCTAAACAAATAACCAACAGATCTAATCAATCAAACAACGACAACCAAAAGATTAAGAAACCTTTTGCAAACCTGGCTCTGATACCAAATTTGATGCGTAAATCACGCGACAAACGACAGCGGAAGACTATTTTTGGTATTTTCTGGATTTTATATGAAACAAACAACTAAACAAGACAATAGAGTAAAATGATAGATAAAAAGAATCCACCACCAAGACTCGTAAAGGCTAAGCCACCGGAATCAAGGATAAAGGAAACACTTCTCCCCACCACTACAATCGATAAAGGTCTAGCCACCACGACTATAGATAAAGGAAACCGAAGATTTAAAAGACCTCACCACAATATTTGATAAAGAACGAGTCACCACAATATTTGATAAAGAACGAGTCACCACAAATATTGATAAAGGGGTCACTCCTAACCACCAAGATCAAAGATCTATAAAGGTAAAAGAAGATTTGTAAGAAATAGAGACTGCTCTATTAATTTTTCATTCAACATCAACTGCCTTACAAATGAGAGATAAAACTCTATTTATAGCCATGTGCTCTACCTAGGAATTAACGATGAAATAATAAAATAATACATAAAAGCTGTCATGTGCAAGCCACTAACTAGTTTGGACCAATAAGACATGGACACGTAAGCTTCTAGAAACATTCCCCTGCAAGTGGTCCCATAATATTGTTAGAAACGTCACACGCGCCTTTCTTAACAACTGACATTCTTCTTTATTGGGCCCACAAACGACTTTAGTGGGGACTTTATTATTTGGCAACTGGAACATAGGTCTGGACCACCACTAGAGATAAAATCTGGAGCACTTCACTGGTGGTCACTGGAGCATCTATCTGGAGCAGTCATCTGGAGCTTGCAACTGGAGGACCTTCAGTAGTGGTCACTGGAGCATCCATCTGGAGAAGTGTTACCACTGGTGACTGGACTGGTTCAGAAAAGACTTGTCTGAAATGGGCTACTGCTGGAAGGATCAACATGGCTTGTTCAGATTGCATGATCAGTTCAGTTGACTTCTTCAGTTCACTGGAATCCTCCAGTTCAGTGAATCTGGACATTTCCGCATCAAAATGATTATGAGAATCTGGTTCAGTGCTGCAAAGGCTGCACTTCAAATCCATGTCTTGGGCTAAATCCCACTGCAATAATAGGTCTTGAGTTTTCAGTCGCCTTCTGAATACAAGCCATAAAATAAATGCATGTCTAGGGATACAATAATTAAACCAGGCTAGATCACACCAAATAGCACTAGCATGCCTTGGTCGAATATCTTCCCAAACAGTATTGACTGAAAACTGTCTTTCAACGCCATCTCTATCCTTCCAATACCAATAATCTGCCACATTAGACATATTAGGAGCAGATGTAAACAAATCAACACGGTGCTTCATGGAAACTGTCTGGCATTAAGTTTATGTTGACCATTAATGAACTTCAGTGCTTCATGGTCAGAAAATAAGACAAACTGCTTTGGCTTCAGATAATGTGACCAGTGAGTGATAGCACGAATAATTGCATAAAATTCCTTGTCATAAATGCTATACTTCAATTTAGAACCATTGAGCTTTTCACTGAAATAGGCAACTGGACGCCCTGCTTGTACTAAAACTGCACCAATACCTACTCCACTGGCGTCACACTCTAACTCAAACAACTGATCAAAATCTGGCAAGGATAGAACTGGAGCTGAACTGAGCTTCTCCTTCAGTGACTCGAAGGCCAACTGGGCTGAATTAGGCCAGTCAAACACACCTTTCTTCAGACAATCAGTGATTGGGGCCACAACTGTAGAGAAATTCTTGATAAACCTTCTGTAAAAACATGCCAGTCCGTGAAAACTTTTTTTTTTTGGGTAAAGGGGAATTTAAACCCCGGTAAGCTTTTATAAATCACCCAAAAGAAGATTATTACAAGTAGCTTGGCAAAGTACCAAACTAATTCATACATATGACATGCCTATGTATGTGAAACAATAACGTCACAAACGACCTAGCTGAACAATACATAAAAAAGGCTAATAACATCAAAAGCATTAATAATACACCTCTAATATGTAAGTAACCAATATCAAACATCAACCTCTATCATTCTACCAAATCGAAACCAAATCTCAAACATGCACATCACAGTGAAGAGCTCAAAATGGCTAACCAAATGGAGACTCCTACCCTTAGATAAATCCAAAGGCCTGTCAGAGGGACACATTTAGAAGACTGGTTGACTTCTTAATGGCAAAACAATAAAAGTGATGTTTAATAAATGTTTACGTGATATCCAACTTCCATTCTTCTAGGATGCTTCTTCCTTGAATCTTTTTCTTGAACTTCATAGTGGCTAACTTCATCCGGACAGTAGACACAATAACATCACGCAATTGAGCAACCGATCTTTCTTTAGGAGAAAATAATCTGGAGTTTCTCTCTTGCCATAAGTAATAAGCCGAAGCAGCAATCAAAAGCTTAGCAATAACCGTCTTGGCAAGATTAGGCTTTGATGTCAACAATAGCATTGAAGTGATATCAGTCCATCGGTTTGAAACCGCATGAAATCCCATTAAGGGGCGAACCAAATTCCAAATCTGCATTGAGTAATTACATTCAAAAAATAAATGTTGATGCGAATCAGGTCCACGCTTGCAGAGGGAACAACAAAGTAGATTTAAGTTAGTAGAACCACTAACATCCCATTGCTTCATCTTATCATGAGTCTTCAGTTTTCTCTCATAATAAGCCAGACATGAAATGAGTGCCTCGGAATACTATGTGCAAACCAAACAAGATCAACCCAAGGAACAACTGGTCTTCTAACTCGGATGGTTTCCCATGTGGAAGAGGCTGAAAAACCAGTTTCCTTCCCATTATTATCATACCAAGTAATTACATCAGAAACAGCAGGACGAAGAACAGGAGGAGTAACATTTATAAGCACTGGAAATAGATCAAACCAGGCAATTGGCCATTTCCAGCGTCCATTAGTTAGAACATCATTAACAGTTGCATCAAGACGAAATCCCGCTCTAGTCATCTCTCTATATTTAATAAACTTACATAAAGGGCCAATAGAAGCCCAATTATCAAACCAAGCTGAAGTAGTACACCCATCCCCTATCAGATACTTAATATGTGGTCGGATTACTTCTCGCAATTGAAGAAGCTTACCCCATCCCCATGTTGAGCCAGCTTTCAAAGGGACATCCCAGAAATTTCTTCCCTTGAGTTTATGCACATTAATCCACTGAACCCAAAGAGACTTTCGATTATTCAAGATACTCCATACATGAGAAGTCATAAGAGCTTTGTTAACATCACAAATTCTTTTAATTCCAATTCCTCCCTCATACTTAGGAAGGCAACAATCCTTCCATGCCACCTTAGCTTTACCTTTGCTCATGGGTCCTTGAGTCCATAAAAAAGCCCGCATCTTCTTTTCCAAATCAGAAATGATACTAGCAGGGAGAATGAAAACTGAAGCCCAATAAATATGCATGGAAGAGAGAACTGAATTAATTAATTGTAACCTGCCAGCAAACGAAAGAGACTTGTTCTTCCAATCACTTATTCTAGCCTCCATCCTTTCAACCAAAATTGTGCAATCTTTGTGTAAAAGTCTAGATGAAATAAGTGGAACACCAAGATAACGAACCGGAAGAGAGCCTTCTTCAAATGGGAGGATCTCTAAAATAGCCCTCTTAATACGATCAGGAACATTACAAAAGAAAGCCGTGCTTTTAGCTAGACTAGGCATAAGTCCCGAGGCATTAGAAAACTCCATAAGCCCGTCCATAATAGCTTTGGCTGAAGCAAGATCACCTCGGCCAAAGAGAAAGAGATCATCTGCAAAACAAATGTTAATAATTCGTTGTTCTCCACACAAGTTATGAAACCTGAAGCCCGGAGAATGTTGCACAGATTTGTGTAACATCAGAGTTAACACCTCCATAACCATAGTAAAGAGATATGGGGACATGGGATCACCCTGTCTAAGGCCTCGTCTTCCTTGGAAAAGACCATGAATATTACCATGCAAGCTGATAGAGAAAGAAACACTGGTAACACAAGACATGATCCAATGTACCATAGTCGGATTGAATCCAAAACCAATTAATGTTGCTCTTAAGAAGCTCCAATTAACAGTATCATATGCTTTCTGAATGTCAACCTTAGCAGCACATCGTGGGGGGCCAATCTTACGATGATAATTATGCATTAATTCTTGAGTTAGAAGAATATTATCCGATATAAGCCTACCCGGAATGAATGTGGATTGATTAATATCCACAATATCGTCCAACCCATCCTTAATGCGATTAGTAATAATTTTACTAATGCATTTATATATTGTATTGCAGCAAGAAATTGGGCGATAATCTGTAACTCTATTAGGAGTGGACACTTTCGGAATCAATGCTAAGAAGGTATGGTTGATTTCTTTCAAAATTTTGCCAGTCTTAAAGAAATCATGAATGGCAAGACATACCTCCTTTCCCGTTATATCCCAAGTCTTCATAAAGAAGAGCGAGGTATACCCATCAGGACCCGGGGCTTTATTTTCATCAATTGAGAACATAGCTTCTTTAATTTCAGCATCAGTGATCGCTCGAACCATATAATCCGCTTTTTGCCTACTAATAGTTCTTCTGAAAACTTCATTAGGATTAAAACAAGATGGAGGCCCTTCAGTTCCCAGGAAGTCTTCATAATGTTTTACAAGCGCAGTAGCCACACCACCCCCTTCATGATCAACTCCATTAACGTCTTGAATCTTCTCTATCCGGCTCCTGTGAGATCTTGCTTTAACAGAGTTGTGAAAGTACAAAGTATTAGAGTCACCCACCTCTAACCATTCAATCTTGGCTTTTTGTTTTAAGAAGCGTTCCTCATCAAGAACCGCCTCTTTAAAATCATAAAGTGCAGCAATCTCCTGGTTTCTTAATTCTTTATCAGAGGGATCAGCCTCGATAGCTATTTGGAGGCTATCAAGCTCAAGACGAAGCTCCTTAACCTTATTATGCAAATTTCCTTGCCTAAAGAGCATACTTCGGATCGGATGTTTCAAAAGTCTTAGCTTTTTCACTAATTTGTACATCTTGCATCCAGTAAAAGGAGTATCCCAATGAGTTTTAACCATTTCAGCAAAATCCTTCTTATGAACTAGGAAGTTAGCAAATTTGAATGGTTTGGGTCTTTGCCTAGTAACATTAGGAAGTTTCAAGACACATGGGGTATGATCCGAGATTCTATAGGGTTGAAAGATGGCATGAGCGGATTGAAACTCATCACAAAACTGAACGTTTCCCATGATTCTATCAATTTTCTTCAATGTTCCCGTTCCATGCTTGGGTTTTTGAGTCCATGTAAAATGGAACCCGGAAGAATTAATATCCATTACATCAATTTGTTGTATACACTCCTTAAAATCACGCATACCAACATCAATTTTGGAAGAACTAGAGAAGCTATCCTCCAAATTAAGCGCTGAGTTAAAGTCTCCCAACACCACCCACGGTTTTCCTTGTATAAAATGCTGATGTGTACAAAGATTATACCATAATAATCTTCTATGAACATAATAGTTGTCCGCATATACAAACGAACAATAGAAAGCCTTTCGATCTAACTTGTATATAATCTGAATATGTATGACTTGATCCGTATGTGACAAAACCATAACATCCACAACCTCAGAATTCCACCCCAGAATAATCCTCGTACCCTTACTACAGGACGAAGCATTAGAAGACCAATCCCAGGTTTTAAACACCCTTTTGCACACATCCATAAGACTAGAAATATGTACATGGGATTCCAAGATAGCACAAACATTAAGATTATTTTCACTTACCACCTGCCGAACCTCTTTCTGTTTGAGGGGTCGGTTCAAACCCCTAATATTCCATGCAGCTATACTACCCATTAAAACCGTGCATACCGGGAGTGCTTGCCCCCTCAGAAGTGGAATTAGGCTTCGTATGTGCAGCCATAAAATCATCAGATTCATCATAGATATTTACCACATAATCATCATCGACTTCATCATTATCAGAATTAGCAGAAAATGCCGCATCCATCGTTGCCTTTAATTTCGCAGCCTTTTCAGCCATTTCACTTTCTGTGGCTTCCCGAAGTACAGGTACACTTTGTTTAGTCTCATAATCAGATAACGGGTCATCTCCTTTTTGTCCATCTTCATCTACCAAGACTCCAAACGAATTCTTGGTTGGAATCTGCCCTTTAGAGGTGCTTGCTTGATCAGTACTCGTTTTTGGTTTCACCACGGGCCGATATACGAACTTATTCTTCTGATTTTGGACCGGAAATCCTTGCCTTGAACCATTCTTTTTGCCAACTAGCTGGAAACCATCACTGTGCACCTCTGATATAACCTTTTTAGGAATTGGTATGACCTTTTTAGGCAATTTAGGGCATTGGTCGCTTGCATGATTAAACACCTTGCAAGTCGAACAATGAGGAGGTTTCCATTGGTACTCAATGTTAATAACGTGTTTCGAAAAACCATCACCAACCATATTAGGAATTCCAACAGTCAACTCAGATTTTAGCTCATTATCTGCATCCAATTCAATAAGAGCCTGAGCATAACTACTACGACCCCATGCATTAATGCACATGGAATTCGTATAATCATCCAAAGCAACTGGTCTTCCAAGCTTGGTCGCAAGCATGCTTAGACCATCTTCATTAAATATAACCAAAGGTACATTATGCATCTTTACCCAAACCGGGACCTTCTTAATGTCGGACATACTAAAATCAGGAGTCCAAATATTAAGGAAAAGAAGAACTGAGCGAATTAACCATGGTCCTTGTTCTAACACTTTCTCCATACCAGATTTCTCCTCAAATTTGAAGAAAAAGAAACCAGATGCATTCATCATAAGACGCTGAAACCCATATTTAGCCCAAGCATTCTTCACGTAGTTTTCAACAACGGGGAAAGCAAGTCTTTTTCCAAGAAAATATCCAACCAAAGTATTAGCATATTTGCTATTTGCTGACATAATAGCTTCTTTTGGAATAATCAAATCAATGCCTTCAACACTAAATTCCACACTCAAAGAACGGAAATTAACTTTTGGTTTATTATTCACATCAGATCGCACCACCTTTGCATACAAAAAAGGGATATTAACAACCGGAGGATCAGACTGGTTCACCTTATCAGGCTGCACCACCTTTGCAACTGGTGGTACAGATTGATGAATCCCATCACCAACACCATCGCCATTCACGGAAAAACTAGGAGTTTCATTGGTAGTATTAGAACCACCACCTAAATTCCCATCATTCACATGCTGTTTAACAAATTCAGAATTATCATCCATGCTACCATCCACTTCCCCATCTTCACCACGTTCCACATTATTAGTATTAGAACTGGTAGAATTGTTTTTTGGACCCTCAGCTTTCCCCTCCGCATCACACAAAGGGTTACCATATTCTTCTACCTTGGGATTTGATGCAGATGTCTAAGAATTAACATTTGAACTATCACCCCGGAGTTAGTCGATTTCTCTTTTGAACTCATGATCCCATGCAAGTTGGGTAGAACAAAGATATTGGAAAGTTAATGTTTAAACGAAAATGAGGGTTGAAACGAAGATAGCTTAAGTTCTTAAGGTGAGGTTCTGAACGAAGATAGCTTAACTTCGTAAGGTGAAAAACTGAACGAAGATAGCTTAAGTTCGTAAGCTTCAAAACGAAAATAAGATAATTTTCTATCTTCGTTTTGCTAAATTCGTTTTCTATCTTCGTTTTGCTAAGTTCGTTTTCTATCTTCGTTTTCTATCTTCGTTTTCCTCAATCGCGTCGAAACTAGGTATTCCTCCAACTGAACGAAGATAGCTTAAGTTCGTAAGCTTCAAAACGAAAATAAGATAATTTTTCTATCTTCGTTTTGCTAAATTCGTTTTCTATCTTCGTTTCGCTAAGTTCGTTTTCTATCTTCGTTTTCTATCTTCGTTTTCCTCAATCGCGTCGAAACTAGGTGCTTAACACACCTAAACTTGTTTTGACAATCTATTTCTCCAGTCCGTGAAAACTTCTTACTTCAGTGATTGTAGTAGGAACTGGCCATGATCTGATGGCTTCTACCTTTGAAGGATCCATGGAAATACCTTCTTTTGAACAACATACCCCAGAAATAATACACTTTCAACCATGAAATTACATTTCTCCAGTTTACCATACAACTGGTGTTTTCTCAGTAATTCAAACACACTTCTTAAATGAATAACATGTTCAGCTTCAGTTTTTGAATATACGAGAATATCATCAAAGTAAACAACAACAAACTGACCAATAAGTGGCCTGAGAACTTCATTCATCAGTCTCATGAAAGTACTAGGAGCATTAGATAAACCAAAAGGCATTACTAACCATTCATAAAGGCCTCCTTAAATTTTGAAAGTAGTCTTCCATTCATCTCCATCCTTCATTCTGATCTGGTGATAACCACTTCTGAGATCAATTTTAGAAAACACACTGGAGCCATGTAACTCATCAAGCATATCATCCAATCTGGGAATGGGATATCTATACTTGATAGTTATATTATTTATGGCCCTGCTATCAACACACATTCTCATCGAACCATCTTTCTTTGGGACCAGGAGAGCTGGAACTGAACAAGGACTCATGCTTGCTCTGACATAACCTTTGGCAACCAACTCATCTACCTGCCTTTGCAACTCCTTTGCTTCAGTAGGTGAACATCTATAAGCAGCTTTGTTTGGAAGAACTGAGCCTGGAACCAGGTCAATCTGGTGTTCAATTCCTCTTATTGGTGGCAAACCTTCAGGTAGGTCTTCTGGGAAAACATCAGTGAATTCCTTCAGTAGAGACTTCAGGAGACTGGGGACTCCAGTGAACTCCTTCTCTTCAGTACGCTCAAGCACCAGTAACATCATAACTGGAGAGCCTCCAGCTAACTCTTCTTCAACTTCAGTCTGAGACATGTACAAAGACTTGCTGGGCTGGTCCTTCTTATTAACTTTCAGCAACTCATTGGGTTTCAGAGAAGTCAAAGTGACCTTCTTCCCACTTACAAATAACGAATAAAAATTCATACGACCATTATGAAATACATAATTATCAAATAACCAAGGTCTACCCAGTAATATATGACAAGCATCCATAGGAACAACATCACAAACAATTTTATCTTGATAAACAGATCCAATGGAAAAAGGAATAGTAACTTGTCGATTAACTTTTACCTCAGATCCTTCACTGAGCCATTGCAATTTGTAAGGACGAGGATGCTTTACTGTAGGCAGTTCCAGTTTCTCTACCATGTAAGTTGAAGCAGCATTAGCACAACTCCCACCGTCAATGATCAGATCACATACCTTTCCTTTAACAGTACATCTGGAATGGAAGATATTTTCTCTCTGGGCAATATCAGTTGTAACTTCATCAGTGTGCATCACTCTTCTGACTACCAGCATCTCTCCAACATCTGCACCTACATATGCCTCTTCACTTTCATCTTCGTCATACACTGGTTCACCTTCTTTAGTATCAACATCTGGTAAGCTTTCAATCTCTTTGGTAGTTAGTGCTCGCTGGTTGGGACACTGCGCCTGGAAGTGACCAAAACCATGACACTTAAAACATTTTCTTCCAACTGGTTCTTTTGATCCTCCAGTTTCTTTCTCCTTTCCTCTGAAGGGTTTCTGGCAGTTTCACGGGACCTGGTAACTGGTTGAATGGAACTGGAAGTAACCTTAGTGAAAGGTTTGTACTGGACCTTCTCTTCAGTTGCTTTTCAATCTGGAGGGCCAGTTTGCAAGCACCTTCATAAGTCCAGATGGGCTGCAATTCTATCTTCTCAGTAATGGTAGCATTCAACCTGATGCGTAAATCACGCGACAAACGACAGCGGAAGACTATTTTTGGTATTTTCTGGATTTTATATGAAACAAACAACCACAAGACAATAAAATACAATGATAGATAAAAGAATCCACCACCAAGACTCGTAAAGGACAAGCCACCGGAATCAAGGATAAAGGAAACACTCCGCTCCACCACTACAATCGATAAAGGTCTAGCCACCACGATTATAGATAAAGGAAACCGGAGATTTTAAGACCTCACCACAATATTTGATAAAGAATAAATCACCACAAATATTGATAAAGGGGTCACTCCTAACCACCAAGATCAAAGATCTATAAAGGTAAAAGAAGATTTGTAAGAAATAGAGACTGCTCTATTAATTTCATTCAACATCAACTAACCGCCTTACAATGAGAAATTAAGCACTTATTTATAGCCACACACATGCTATTTCCTAGGAATAAAGAAATACAAATATTAAATAAATAAAAGGTTGTCATGTGCTAAGGACAACTACTAATTTATCCACCAATAGGAAAAGGATAGACAAAGCTTCTAGAAAGATTCCTTCTGCACAAGGGCCCACAAACCGTTAGAAATAACGTTGTCACACGTGCCTTCCTTATCCCTGTCAACAGCTGCCATTCCTTCTTTATTGGGTCCACTGCCATGTCACCGAAATAAACTGAACTGAATAAAACTGGTGACTTTATTCTGGTATTTCTGGACTGGAGTCGTTCACTGGTAAGCTTCACTGAAGGGTCTTGACTGGAGCCTGGAAACTGGAGACTGGAGCCTGGAGACTGGAGACTGGAGACTGGAGACTGGAGACTGGAGACTGGAGACTGGAGACTGGAGACTGGAGACTGGAGACTGGAGCCTGGAGTCTGGAGATTGGAGGATCTTCACTAGAATGCATCTGGAGGATCTTCACTGGAGAATGCATCTGGAGGATCTTCACTGGAGAATGCATCTGGAGGATCTTCACTGAGGATGCATCTGGAGGATCTTCACTGGAGAATGCATCTGGAGGATCTTTACTGGAGAATGCATCTGGAGGAGCTTCACTGGAGAATGCAACTGAAGGATCTTCACTGGAGAATGCATCTGGAGGATCTTCACTGGAGAATGCATCTGGAGGATCTTTACTGGAGAATGCATCTGGAGGATCTTTACTGGAGAATGCATCTGGAGGATCCAACGGGAGGATCCATCTGGAGCCTTGAAACTGGAGCATCTCACAGGAGTGCAACTAACGGATACTCGTTGAAGTGTCACTGGTCAGTAGCACTATTGAAATGAAGTTACTGAAGAGTTGTTGTTGATCAAGGCTTGTTTTGTCACTAATGAACTTTAAGACCAACGACTTTTGTCTTGGTTGCAAAACTTCAATACTCGAATTAGTATCAAGATCAACATACACCAGTAGTATAATGCCAATAAAGGATATCCAGGGGTACATGGTTGCTTGCTGATCTTTGATTAATAAATATACGAGCCAAGCCTTTTTGTGGAAATGACTCGGGGTCATTTCTGCATCAATCTCTCCCTTTTTTTTGGGACTTGCCCTCAAGTCCTTAAAGTGAGGCCTCGAGTTTTCATTTCTGAACATCTTCAGGTCACAAACGACTTCTGGTAATCCCCACCCGGTAACAAAGCTTGAATTTTCAGATTTCTTGAATAAAAGAAATTCCAGCACATCAACTTCCAAGATTGCTGATAGAGAGTGAGAAATTTCGAGATCCATTACGGATTCAAGAACCAACAGATATGAAACTCGATCAAACTTGGAAATATCAACAAAGACCAGATTATTCTCTTCAATACTTGTTGTAACGATGAGCACGTTTATCATGAGATTACACTTCTCTACCCACACATACGAATCACGTTTCTTCAAAGTAACAAGGAATAGAACTGGAAAGACCAAGTATCGTCCAGTACACATACCAACCAGATTGCTTTTCATTTCGACTCCTGGGCGAACTAAGCAATTCATGATTCCCTAGAGTGACATAAATTTGTCTTGAGAGACCAGAACACACTTCCGAAAACACTACATACTGATTCCTTTTTTTCTTACAATTGACCCTATAATTAAGTCCATACTCAGTCTCGACTTGCTCTTCACTACCTCTTATAAGACCAGGTACATAACTCTTCATTTTCACCTTGTACTTAACCTTCCAATCAGCTCTAAGATCAAATAAGAAGTGCTGCTGACTGATTTTAAGATCAGCCAACAAATCAGATTTAGCCTTAATCATTTCATCAGACCATAAGTGATTAAGAGGGACTTGCCTCTTTCGAACACACAATGAACTAGTGTTCAAGTGGCCATCATGACAATCATTATCAAACATCAAAATTCGAGCATTTATAGGAATAACACAAAAACCCATACCATAATAATCGAATCTGGAATTAAACACAAGTGCTCGGTTTGTAGTTGTTACCCCTATGCCTTCCTTAAGCCATTGAGTTGTGACTGGTAGTGACTGAGTAGGTATGGAGTTCTTCCTCAGGCATATAGACATTGCTTGTTGAACTTCAACTGATGGATCTCCAGTTGGATCTTCATCAGTAAAAGCTTTAACTGGAGTACACTTTTCGCTGGACTTCATCAGTGAGAGTTCCAGTCGAATGTACTACTTGCTGGGCTTCTTGGATCAGCGATGATTTATCACCAGCAGCTCTTATGGACTCTTTTTCGCTAGTAACATAACAAAAACAAGTCTGGCTAACACTTCCTTGCTGGGTTTCATCAACACTAACTTCACGAGAATGATTAGCATTCCGATTCAACAAGAAATCATCAAGGTCAGCTTCAATTACTTCTTCACCATCGTCATCATAAACACATGGTTGGAAAAATCATCTTCTTGCTGAACGTCATCCATATCAAGTGAATGATCAGTTCTCTTGAAGAGTAAAAGTCATCAGCAACATCACTTATTTCTTCTTTATCATAAATAGGCTCTTGTTCAACATCGACTTCAACTTTTATCTTTTTGAAAGAATTAGGGACTGATATAATCTCCATAAGATTTAAATTGCAATCAGTGAGTTTCTTACGAGAATTTTTCTTTTTTGTTTCTCTCACATGATTTTCTAACACATCTAAGATTATCCCCATTTGTTTTTCAAGAGATTTAAGCTGTCTATCTCTTCGAATAAAAGAAATTCCAGCACATCAACTTCCAAGATTGCTGATAGAGAGTGAGAAATTTCGAGATCCATTACGGATTCAAGAACCAACAGATATGAAACTCGATCAAACTTGGAAATATCAACAAAGACCAGATTATTCTCTTCAATACTTGTTGTAACGATGAGCACGTTTATCATGAGATTACACTTCTCTACCCACACATACGAATCACGTTTCTTCAAAGTAACAAGGAATAGAACTGGAAAGACCAAGTATCGTCCAGTACACATACCAACCAGATTGCTTTTCATTTCGACTCCTGGGCAACTAAGCAATTCATGATTCCCTAGAGTGACATAAATTTGTCTTGAGAGACCAGAACACACTTCCGAAAACACTACATACTGATTCCTTTTTTTCTTACAATTGACCCTATAATTAAGTCCATACTCAGTCTCGACTTGCTCTTCACTACCTCTTATAAGACCAGGTATATAACTCTTCATTTTCACCTTGTACTTAACCTTCCAATCAGCTCTAAGATCAAATAAGAAGTGCTGCTGACTGATTTTAAGATCAGCCAACAAATCAGATTTAGCCTTAATCATTTCATCAGACCATAAGTGATTAAGAGGGACTTGCCTCTTTCGAACACACAATGAACTAGTGTTCAAGTGGCCATCATGACAATCATTATCAAACATCAAAATTCGAGCATTTATAGGAATAACACAAAAACCCATACCATAATAATCGAACTGGAAAGACCAAGTATCGTCCAGTACACATACCAACCAGATTGCTTTTCATTTCGACTCCTGGGCAACTAAGCAATTCATGATTCCCTAGAGTGACATAAATTTGTCTTGAGAGACCAGAACACACTTCCGAAAACACTACATACTGATTCCTTTTTTTCTTACAATTGACCCTATAATTAAGTCCATACTCAGTCTCGACTTGCTCTTCACTACCTCTTATAAGACCAGGTATATAACTCTTCATTTTCACCTTGTACTTAACCTTCCAATCAGCTCTAAGATCAAATAAGAAGTGCTGCTGACTGATTTTAAGATCAGCCAACAAATCAGATTTAGCCTTAATCATTTCATCAGACCATAAGTGATTAAGAGGGACTTGCCTCTTTCGAACACACAATGAACTAGTGTTCAAGTGGCCATCATGACAATCATTATCAAACATCAAAATTCGAGCATTTATAGGAATAACACAAAAACCCATACCATAATAATCGAATCTGGAATTAAACACAAGTGCTCGGTTTGTAGTTGTTACCCCTATGCCTTCCTTAAGCCATTGAGTTGTGACTGGTAGTGACTGAGTAGGTATGGAGTTCTTCCTCAGGCATATAGACATTGCTTGTTGAACTTCAACTGATGGATCTCCAGTTGGATCTTCATCAGTAAAAGCTTCACTGGAGAATGCATCTGGAGGATCTTTACTGGAGAATGCATCTGAAGGATCTTCACTGGAGAATGCATCTGGAGGATCTTCACTGGAGAATGCATCTGGAGGATCTTCACTGGAGGATGCATCTGGAGGATCTTCACTGGAGAATGCATCTGGAGGATCTTTACTGGAGAATGCATCTGGAGGATCTTCACTGGAGAATGCATCTGGAGGATCTTCACTGGAGAATGCATCTGGAGGATCTTCACTGGAGAATGCATCTGAGGATCTTCACTGGAGAATGCATCTGGAGGATCTTTACTGGAGAATGCATCTGAAGGATCTTCACTGGAGAATGCATCTGGAGGATCTTCACTGGAGAATGCATCTGAAGGATCTTCACTGGAGAATGCATCTGAAGGATCTTCACTGGAGAATGCATCTGGAGGATCTTCACTGGAGAATGCATCTGGAGGATCTTCACTGGAGGATGCATCTGGAGGATCTTCACTGGAGAATGCATCTGGAGGATCTTTACTGGAGAATGCATCTGGAGGATCTTCACTGGAGAATGCATCTGGAGGATCTTCACTGGAGAATGCATCTGGAGGATCTTTACTGGAGAATGCATCTGAAGGATCTTCACTGGAGAATGCATCTGGAGGATCTTCACTGGAGAATGCATCTGGAGGATCTTTACTGGAGAATGCATCTGAAGGATCTTCACTGGAGAATGCATCTGGAGGATCTTCACTGGAGAATGCATCTGGAGGATCTTCACTGGAGAATGCATCTGGAGGATCTTCACTGGAGAATGCATCTGGAGGATCTTTACTGGAGAATGCATCTGAAGGATCTTCACTGGAGAATGCATCTGGAGGATCTTCACTGGAGAATGCATCTGGAGGATCTTTACTGGAGAATGCATCTGAAGGATCTTCACTGGAGAATGCATCTGAAGGATCTTCACTGGAGAATGCATCTGGAGGATCTTCACTGGAGAATGCATCTGGAGGATCTTTACTGGAGAATGCATCTGGAGGATCTTTACTGGAGAATGCATCTGAAGGATCTTCACTGGAGAATGCATCTGGAGGATCTTCACTGGAGAATGCATCTGGAGGATCTTCACTGGAGAATGCATCTGGAGGATCTTTACTGGAGAATGCATCTGAAGGATCTTCACTGGAGAATGCATCTGGAGGATCTTCACTGGAGAATGCATCTGGAGGATCTTCACTGGAGAATGCATCTGGAGGATCTTTACTGGAGAATGCATCTGAAGGATCTTCACTGGAGAATGCATCTGGAGGATCTTCACTGGAGAATGCATCTGGAGGATCTTTACTGGAGAATGCATCTGAAGGATCTTCACTGGAGAATGCATCTGGAGGATCTTTACTGGAGAATGCATCTGGAGGATCTTCACTGGAGAATGCATCTGAAGGATCTTCACTGGAGAATGCATCTGGAGGATCTTTACTGGAGAATGCATCTGGAGGATCTTCACTGGAGAATGCATCTGAAGGATCTTCACTGGAGAATGCATCTGGAGATCTTCACTGGAGCCTGGAGTCTGGAAACTGGAGACTGGATCCTGGAGACTGGAGACTGGAGACTGGAGACTGGAGTCTGGAGACTGGAGACTGGAGCCTGGAGTCTGGAAATTGGAGACTGGAGCCTGGAGACTGGAGCCTGGAGTCTGGAGATTGGAGGATCTTCACTGGAGCCTGGATCTGGAGCATATTCACTGGAGAATGCATCTGGAGGATCTTCACTGGAGAATGCATCTGGAGGATCTTCACTGGAGGATGCATCTGGAGGATCTTCACTGGAGAATGCATCTGGAGGATCTTTACTGGAGAATGCATCTGGAGGATCTTCACTGGAGAATGCATCTGAAGGATCTTCACTGGAGAATGCATCTGGAGGATCTTTACTGGAGAATGCATCTGGAGGATCTTTACTGGAGAATGCATCTGGAGGATCCAACTGGAGGATCCATCTGGAGCCTTGAAACTGGAGCATCTCACAGGAGTGCAACAGACGGATACTCGCTGAAGTGTCACTGGTCAGTAGCACTATTGAAATGAAGTTACTGAAGAGTTGTTGTTGATCAAGGCTTGTTTTGTCACTAATGAACTTTAAGACCAACAACTTTTGTCTTGGTTGCAAAACTTCAATACTCGAATTAGTATCAAGATCAACATACACCAGTAGTATAATGCCAATAAAGGATATCCAGGGGTACATGGTTGCATGCTGATCTTTGATTAATAAATATACGAGCCAAGCCTTTTTGTGGAAATGACTCGGGGTCATTTCTGCATCAATCTCTCCCTCTTTTTTGGGACTTGCCCTCAAGTCCTCAAGTCCAAGCAGCCAGCAAGTGAGAAGTCCTTGCATTATTCTTGAACCGCATCTTGACCAATCTATAACGAACAGTCTCCATAATAATATCTCTGATCTTTTCAGGCGGTCTTGCATGGTTGCTAAACATACGATTATTTCGTTCCTGCCATACATAATATACAGCAGCCGCTAGCACAAGTCGAGCAATAACACTCTTAACTGAATTCTTCTTGAGAGAACATAAGAAGTCAGCAACAGTATCATCCCATTTGCATGAAGAACGTTCCATGTATGCCACATCTTTAATCAAGTCCCATACTTTCGCAGAATATGGACATTCAAAGAACAAGTGATCATGAGAGTCCGGACCTGTTTTACACAAAGAACAACAAACAAGGTTAAGATTGACAGCCCCACCCACATCCCATGGTTTCAATTTGTCATGGGTTTTCAACTTCTTCCTCATCACCAACCAAAGCAAGAAAGCATGTCTAGGGATCGATTTGGAATTCCATACAATATTAGCCCAATCCATCCTTTCACCTCTATTACGAATCGCCTCCCAAACATTGGAAGCCGAGTAATGCTTCTCCTCCCCATTCCCATCCCGCCAAACAATACAGTCAGTTTTAGTGCTATCAATTGTTGGAACAGGCAAGTCAATTAAAACCGGATACAAATCCCTCCAAGCCTCCGGCCATTTCCATACCCCATTATCAATAACATCCGAAATCTTATCCTTGAGTGAGAAGCCCTCTCGCAATATTGTCCTCATCGACAAAACACTACTTAACGGACCATTGATATCCCATTTATCAAACCAAGCAAATGTTGAGTTACCATCACCTATTCTTGACCATAAAAAAGGCCTAATAGATGATCTTAACTGAATAAGTTTTCGCCAGCCCAAACTCATTCTATTAGTACTTGGTATGTCCCAAAAACTCCTTCCTTTTAGTTTATAAGCATGTACCCATTGTACCCACAAAGAATTTCGGTTGTTAAGAATTTTCCACACATGGGTAGTCATAAGAGCTTATTCATATTTGAAATTCTCCTTATGCCGAGACCACCTTCATCCTTTGGAGTACAAACTAATTTCCAAGCAACCTTTGCCTTCCTCTTAGCAATAGCACCTTGTGACCACAAAAAATTTCTCATTTTCTGTTCCAACTCCTTAACAATACGAGATGGGAGGATGAACACAGATGCCCAATAAATATGCATAGAAGAGAGGACGAACTGAATCAATTGTAGCCTACCCGCAAAAGAGAGAGTCTTATTCATCCAGCTATTAATCCTATTTTGTATTTTTTCAACAAGAACGGCGCAATCCTGGTAAACAAGCCTAGATGAAATTAAAGGAACCCCTAAGTAACGAACCGGAAGCTGGCCTTCTTCAAACTGCGTGAAAATTAAAATATCATTCTTCACCGAAGCCGGAACATTACAAAAGAAAGCAAGACTTTTAGGTAAACTTGGGGCTAGCCCGGACATTTCCTTGAACTCATTAAGAGAATCCATGATCACTTTAGCTGAAGTCGAATCACCATGGGCAAACAAAATTAAATCATCAGCAAAGCACACATTAACAATTTGATTCTGATCACAACCTTTATGAAATTTGAAGCCCTACTCAGTCACCACAGCATGTTGCAGAATCAAAGAGAGCACCTCCATAACAAGTGTAAAAAGATAAGGTGACATAGGATCACCCTGTCTGAGCCCCCTCTTCCCATCAAAGAATCCATAAAGATTCCCGTTGATGCTAATAGAGTATGCAGGGGAAGTAACACAAGCCATAATCCAAACTACCAATTTTGGAGGAAAACCAAATCGGAGCAGAATACGTCTTAAAAAACTCCAATCAACAGTATCATAGGCTTTCTGAATATCCACTTTAAAAGCACACCGATATGGGCCTCTATTTAAGTGATACCCATGCATAAGCTCCTGAGTCAGCAAAATATTATCTGAAATGCTACGACCCGGGATAAAAGCCGACTGATTAGTACTCACCACATCATCCAAGCCCTCTTTCAATCTATTAGTAAGGATTTTACTGATACATTTATATAACACATTGCAACACGAAATAGGCCGGTAGTCAGTAACCATAGATGGAGAGGACACCTTTGGAATTAACGCAATAATAGTGTGGTTTAACCCTCTGAGCAAATTTCCATTCTTGAAAAAATCTTTTATAGCAAGGCAAACATCCTTACCCACAATATCCCAAGCATCCTTAAAGAAAGCAGAAGTGTAACCATCGGGGCCTGGAGCTTTGTTTTCACCAATAGAGAACATAGCAGCCTTAATTTCTTCATCCGTAACACTTCTTATCATATTAGTAGCCTTAGATGTGTCCACCTTCTTAACAAACAAATGATCAGGTGGGATCCTATTAATCGACCCTTCAACCCCCAAAAACCGCTCATAATGATGCACAAAAACCTCATGAACAGCCCCACCCTCATGCACCACACCATTACTATCCTTAACAATCTCAATTCTATTCCTATGATTTCGGCATTTAAGAGACTTGTGGAAGTAAGCAGTGTTAGAGTCACCAACTTGTAACCAATTCACCTTTGCTTTTTGTTTCAGAAACTTCTCCTCATCAAGTGATGCTTCTTGAAAATTACGAAGGCACTCACCCTCCTTCTCACGAAGAACTACATTCGCAGGATCAATATCAATTGCTTTTTGAACACTATCAAGTTCCTTTCGAAGTAAGTCAACCCGAGCATGAAGATTACCTTGTTTAAACAATAAACTACGTAAAGGGGACTTCAAAGCCCGAAGCCTTGAAACCACTTTGTACATATTATGACCATCAATCTCCATTGCCCAAGTGTTAGCCACCAGCTCCCTATATCCATCCTTGTTAACCAGAAAATTTGCAAATTTAAACACCTTTGGCCTAGACCGTGCAACATTTGGTAGTTTAAGTACACATGGTGAATGATCAGAAACCCTATAAGGTTGAAAAATGGCATGTGCTCCCTGAAATTCAGCCATAAATTCGATATTAGCCATAACTCTATCAATCTTCTTCATGATTCCCACACCCTTCTTTGGCTTTTGATTCCAAGTAAAGTGCAATCCAGACCTGTTTACATCCAGAACTTCAACCCTATCCACACATTCCTTAAATTCTCTCATGCCAATGCTAATAGATGAAGAACCAAAAAAATTATCTTCCAAGTTGAGGGATGAGTTGAAATCATCTAAGATACACCAAGGTTTGTCTTTCGTAAACAGTTTATGCATACATAAGTCATTCCAAAGCTCCCTACGTTCCTTATAATGATTTTTAGCATAAACAAACGAACAAAACAAAGCCTTGTTGTCAACCTTAAACACAATCTGTGTATGAATCACTTGAGAGGTTTGTGAAATAATCATAACATCCACAAGATCAGGATTCCATCCAAGAATGATACGAGTACCCTTATCACACAAATTCCCATTTGAAGTCCAATCCCAAGTACCACAAATCTTCTTACATACATTAAACAACTTGCCAATGTCCATATGTGATTCCATAATGACACTATCTAACCCGGGAGTGCTTGCCCCCTCAGAACCATTCACTTTATCCAACTTTGCTCCCATAAATGTGCCTGTTTCATCCTCAACCTCTATACATTCATCAACCTCAGAATCATAATCAACCCCTTTAGTAGCATCATCTGGAGCAACAGCAAAAGCAATATCAATGGCATCTTTCCTATGTTTCTTCTTGAGTTCAGCACGCTCCTCAATAGGAACTTCTTGGATGACTGGATCACTTTCCCCTTTCCCATAATCCGACAACAACTCATACGAGTTTTTTGTGTGCACCATTGCCTCAACCTTTTTAGGAACCGAATCTGAAGTACTAGCAATATTGGACACATCTTTCGATTTATTCACAGGTCTGTACTCAAATTTTGGCTTTTGTTTTGTGATCGGGATCCCTTGCTTGAAATTTGCTTTCTTTTTTCCTTTTACCTCCGTGAACCCATCAGCATCAGTTTGGGCAACTGCTTTCACATTCACTCTAACTTGCTTGGGACAAGTATCATGTTTATGCCCAAAAACGCAACAAGATGAACATCTTGGCGGTTTCCATTCATATTCCACTTGCAAAGTTTCCTTAGTATAACCATCCCCATCCAAATCCGGGATTGCAATCGACAACTTATCTTGGAAATCCGACATAGCTGAAATCTCTATTAAAGCTCGAGCATAACTACTTCGACCCCAAGACTCCGTGCACATAGCACTAGTATAAGAATCAAGTGACTTTGGGTTGCCAAGTTTCGAAAAAAGTAAACTCAAACCATCATCCGTATAAGCTGCAATAGGTACATTGTGAATCTTAATCCACACCGTGATCTCCTTTAGATCTTCCTTTTTCAACTTAGTGGTTGGTGACCACACATTAAGAAAAATAGGCATATTACGAATCACCCATGGCCCCCCCTCCAACACACTATTCATACCCTTCTTATCAGCAAACTTGAAAAAGAAAAAACCATTAGCGTTCATCATCACTTTTTGCAAACCAAATTTCGTCCAATTGGTTTTTACAAAGTACTCAACCACCGGATAAGCCAATCTATCACCCAAAAAGTATCCAAATAGAGTATTTGCATACTTATCTTGAACAATACGAACAGATTCTTTCGGTAAAACCACATCAACATCATCATGAACTATGAGATTCTCAATTTTCCGAAAGTTTACCATCTTTTTAATTGATCTAGCTTTCAGTTTTGCAGCATAGGAAGGTTGCACATGCATATCAGAAGTAGTTTGTGTAGCCTCCTGTGTAACCCCCTTCTTCCCATCACCCTCATCATTCACCTGTGGTATCTGGCTCTCATCAAGATTCAGGGTTCAATCTGATTTCTCCTTAATGTCATCAACATTTGAAATGTCATCGCCTCCTAGAATATCAGATACAGTGTGTTGAGCATAAATAGGATTCTCAAATGTTGTGGTAGGTGGTGGAGAGCCCTTTTTCTCAGCACTATTCATATGATTAATAGGCTGTCCATTCGTAACATTTGTAGCATCATCAACCCTAGAAGATGAAGCAGGAGTTTCAAAAGCAGCACCTTTCGAATCAGCCAAGTTATTAGTTGCATGAACCATTCCAGAGGGGTTCTTATGAGTGGTAGCAGCTTTCTTTTCATTAGAACCCTTATTAGGGTTTTTCAAGACTGATCTAACAGGTTGTCTTATTTTCCCATCAATATTCTTAATTTTTGAAGCAATACCAGGGGGAATGCCCCCAGTGTTATTCAATCTCTCCTTAGAACTCATGAATCCATGTAATCAAAAACACCAGATTATCAAAAAGACGAAGAAAACGAAACAAAACCCTAAAAAAATGGCAAGAACCCTAAACCGGAAATCAGATCTCTTAATCGTTTAACAAGTTCCACTGATCTAGCTAAACTACAAAGGTAGCCGCGATCACGAACAAGTTAAAAAATCAGAAAAAAGAAAATGGGGTTAGGGTTTGGCGCAATCAACAAGACTAAAATATTCGACATGCTGAAATAGTGAAGAAAGCGCAGCCAAAACTAAAAGATATATCAAAAAATAATATAATATAGTGTAGATTTGATATCGGAAATAATTAATTCCACGGCACCGACCTACTTAGAGCATTGATTAATGTGAACCACTCAAGAATTTACACCACCGAGGATTTTAAATGAAATCGGATAGCACAATCACCACCGACTTTTAAATGAAAAACAAATCCCCACCGACCGCCTAACCAAAAACCAATAATTTAATATGAATGAAGAATAAAATTGGACATTTTTTGGCAGATCGATCGAGAAATAGTAAGAAAAGAGGTCGCCGGTTATGGAGAGAAAAGATTATTAAAAATATAAATAGAGGCTAGACGCTCATAATGTGCGAATAGAGCATCTTGGAGAGCAGCCTATATTTCTCATCAAAAATCTCCATTTACCTTTATAAATCTGAGATCTTGTCGTCGTGGTCGTCCTTTATCATTTATAGTGGTGAGGTCTTAAAATCTTCAATTCCTTTATCCTTGATTCCGGTGGCTTGTAATTTACGAATCTCGGTGGTGGATTCTTTATCTATCATTTTATTTTATTGTCTTGTTTTGTTATGTTGTTTCATAAAAATCCAGAAAATACCAAAAAATAGTCTTTCGCTGTCGTTTATTGCGTCACGCATCAAGTTGGTATCAAAGTCAGGTTACTCTAAAAGGTCTCTTAATCTTTTAATCCGTGGGTTTTGTTATTTGATTGTTGGGTCAGATTCAAAAGGGTTATCTTAATCTTTTTAGTCTGTTGGAGTTTGTTTGTCCTTTGTGTAGATCTGTTGTTGGGTGTTATATTGTTGAATATTAATGGCTTTTAGAAGAAATATGACCTAGAAGAAGCTCAAAATGTTAGAAGAGATAGGCAGATTGAAGATCTCCAAGAAACACTTGGAAGGGTTATTAATTTGTTGGAAGATGGTGGGTTAAGATTTAATAGAGAACCTGTTGTTGCAAGTGAAAGAGATTCTGAATCTCAAGGTCCTAGTGAGAGATCTGATAGTACACCCAGATCTTCTAGTGATTCCGATGAGTCTAATTAGCCTAGGGGAAGACGAAGGAGACATAAGGTTGATGATACTAAAGATATTAAGTTAGATCCTCCAGATTTTGTTGGTTCCTCAAACCCTGAATGTTACTTTGAATGGGTTCAGGTTAAAAAAAAAGGGTAATTGGATGGAAACCCCCTGATCCCATGTACCATTTGGTACCCACTAATCCCCCAGCCAGGCTAGTGTCTAGGTGATTCTCAACCACTTAATAATCCACTGATTATCTCAAGTTTTCCTTTGGCAAGACTCGAACCCAAGACCTCCCCTGGAAAGTGGCGGCTGGTGGCCACTGGGCTATTACCCAATGGTTTAATGGTAAGAGTAAAATCAAGACCTGGTCCAAGCTGAAAGAAGTTATGCAAAAGAGGTTTGTTCCTCAGTCTTATAAGCAAGACCAGTATCTTCTGATGAATAATCTGAAGCAAGGTACTAAAGAAGTTGTGGAGTATATCAGAGAATTCGAGCAACTGAAGACTCGAACTGGTGTGAAAGAAACTGAAGAACATACTATCGCCAGATTCCTTGGTGGGTTAAATACTACCATTACTGAGAAGATAGAATTGCAGCCCATCTAGACTTATGAAGGTGCTTGCAAACTGGCCCTCCAGATTGAAAAGCAACTGAAGAAGAAGGTAATTACAAGTCTTTCACTAAGATTCCTTCCAGTCCAAGTCAACCAGTTGTTAAGCCCAGTGAAACTGGTCAAAAGTCCTTCAGAGAAAAAGAGAAAGAAACTGGAGGATTAAAAGAACCAGTTGGAAGAAAATATTTCAAGTGTCATGGTTTTGGTCACTTCCAAGCACAACGTCCCAACCAGTGAGCACTCACTGCTAAAGAGATTGAAAGCTTAACCAGATGTTCACACTGAAGAAGGTGAACCAATGTATGATTACAATGAAAGTGAAGAGGCATATGTAGGTGCATATGTTGGAGAAATGCTGGTAGTAAGAAGAGTAATGCACGCTGATAAAGTTGTAACTAATACTGCCTAGCGAGAGAATATCTTCCATTCCATGTGTACTGTTAAAGGCAAGGTGTGCAATCTGATCATTCGGGTAAAAGGGGATTTAAAAAGGAAGCTCGTTCTAATGCTGCTTCAACTTACATGGTAGAGAAACTGGAACTGCCTACAGTAAAGCACCCTCGTCCCTACAAGTTGCAATGGCTCAGTGAAGGATCTGAGGTAAAAGTCACTCGACAAGTTACCATTCCTTTCTCCATTGGATCTGTTTATCAAGATAAGATTGTCTGTAATGTTTTTACTATGGATGCATGTCATATTTTACTAGGTAGCCCTTGGCTGTTTGATAATTATGTATTCCATAATGGTCGTGTAATTTCTTATTCATTATATGTAAGTGGGAAGAAAGTCAATTTGACTTCTCTGAAACCCAATGAGTTGTTGAAAATTAATAAGAAAGACCAGCCCAGCAAGTCTTTATTTATGTCCCAAACTGAAGTTGAAGAAGAACTCACTTGCTGTGAAGAAGTCACAGATGGTCTTGTTGTAGATGGTGGAGTCGTTGACGTAGACATGATTGGTGTCGTTTTAGAGCTGCGGCCTTGCAGTCATCAAGACTGGCCTATCTCCAATCTTGATTTCCAAAAGTCTAATTACCTTTGGAGGTGACTGGTCATCTTCTCTCCTCACTAGTGAAATAACAGCTGGTTTGATGACAGGCGGACAGACTGGAATTTGAGGAGTTGATGGTGCTGCTGAACTAGAGGAATGTGCAACCATCAATCCTTTACTTCTAGAGAGAGGTCCTTCAGTCATTTCTTCGATTAAGTTCTGCACAGGCTCTTGTATTCTTTGTTCTGGCTCATCCATATCTTGTCTAGTCTCTTCCACCTCGGAAGAATATGTCTCGGCAATGAGTCCCAATGACTCATTTACATCAGACACACCTTCGTCTTGACTCCGTCTCTTTCTTTTGAGACCCAGCCCTGATAAGGAGAAATCTTCTTCTACAACTGGCCAGGAATCTGCTTCGGCCATGGGGAGATCAAATGCTGCAGAAGTACTACCTTCACCTTGACCAATGGGTACTCTATCAGCAGTAGGGAACAAAAATCCCATATCCCTATCCCGTCCCGCTACCGTGAAGTGGTACCGAGTCCCAAGTGGGACCGGGACCGGTACTCACTTTTTTAGGTTTGCGAGATCGGTACAAATCGGGATCGGTACCGGGAAATCCCGAAAAAACCGACCAGTCCCATTTAGTCCTGAATATCTTTTAATGCATATTTTTTCAGTAAAAAGGTCGTCACCCCTGGTTAGATTTGTATTAAAACCCAAAAAATGATGTTCAGGCGCACTAACTAAACGTTAGTGCGACTATTACAAGACAATGCACACTGTGCAACAACCATCACCAAGATAAGTGACAAAACACTTATCAAAACATACTAGCACCTAACATTAACAAACATGTAGGTACACCATAAAACAGAAGCTAACTATTACAATTTTAAAACTGAGATCGGCAGCTTCCAAGTATCCAAATGCCTTTCCGAATGAGAAGTCTTCCGAAAACGACAAGATAGTAACTTTAATCTAACCGTCATAAAGATAACCTCAATTAACTGTTGAGCGGTTCTCCTTTTTTGTTGAAACAATCTAGCATTCCTCTCCTGCCAAATAAAATATGAGCAAGCTGCAAGGATCAGTTTGGCAATAATAGCATCGGCCGATTTAAGTCTTGCAATAGAGACGAAGCTAGTCAACACGATGTCCCAATCTTCTGAATAGTAATCGAAATTAACACGATTACACACACCTTTCCACACTTGTGAAGCAAAGGCACACTCAAAAAATAAATGACTATGCGAATCAGGTTGAACACCACAAAAAGGACATAAAACAGAACCATTCACATCCCAAGAGCGCAACACATCTTGAGTTTTGAGCTTCTTTTTCACAACTAACCATAAATGGAATGCATGCTTTGGAATGCATTGCTTAAACCAAACAACATGATACCAATTAACAAGCACATCACGAGGACGAAGTGCATCCCAAACCTGCTGCACCGAAAACGGTTGTAAAGAACCTGACCGATCCTTCCAACATAATGAATCAGAGTGATCTGATTGTAAAACAGGAACCGCAATAGGTGGCAACATATTACTCCATTCCAAAGGCCAGCTCCACTGATTATCACGAATAAGATCAGAAACTGAAGCTGAAAGATGAAAACCTGCATTGGAAATAATACGAGCAGACAACGAGTTAAAGAGAGGGCTTGCTTCACACCAGTTGTCAAACCAGGCAGAAACAGAACAACCACTACCTAGAGAATACCATAAATGATTGCGAATTAAAGGCCTAATTTGCAACATTTTCCTCCAACTCCAAGAAAGATTACCCCGACATGGAATCTCCCAAAAACTCCTATCCTTAATCTTATACATATGCATCCATCTAACCCACAAGGATTCCTTTCGAGCAAGAAGGTTCCAAATATGAACGGACATAAGTGCAATATTGAAATCATACAATCGACGAACCCCAAGCCCTCCTTCACTTTTAGGAAGACACACAACCTCCCAAGCAACTTTCGACTTTCCTTTTTGCCAAAGAAAAGATCGCATAATCTGTTCTAACTCATGAATAACTCTAGTAGGTAACATAAACATCGTGCTCCAATACACATTCATGGAGCATAGAACAGATTGAACTAATTGAAGTCTACCCGCAAAGGATAAAAATTTGTTTTTCCAATCTGAAACACGATTGCGTACCTTTTCCACCAATTCATGACAATCCCTATATATCAAACGAGTAGAAACAAGCGGTACTCCCAAATATTTAACAGGTAAACTACCTTCCTCAAAAGGCAGAACAGAAAGAATTGACAACTTCACATGATTCAGAACATTGCAAAAGTAAGCAGTACTTTTCGGTAAACTTGGAGCTAGACCGGAAGCATTCTTGAATTCCTCCAAAGTTTCCATAATAACCCTCGCTGAATTAACATCAGCATGCAAGAAAATGAGAAGATCATCTACAAAACAAAGATTGATAATATCCAGCTCTTCACACTTTGGATGGAAAGTAAAAGCATCAGAAGCACGAACATGGCGTTTCAACATTAAAGTCAAAACCTCCATAACCAGTGTGAACAGATATGGAGATAAAGGATCTCCCTGCCGTAAGCCCCGCTTTCCTGGAAAGAAGCCATGTAAATTACCATTAACACACACTGAATAAGATGCAGTAGCAACACAAGTCATTATCCAATGAACCATCTTGGGATGAAATCCAAACTCTATAAGAATTCTTTTCAGAAATCTCCAATCCACTGTGTCATAGGCCTTTTGAATATCCACCTTGAACGCGCATCTGGGAATACCTCTATCCAAATGATAATTATGCATCAACTCCTGGGTCAATAGGATATTATCAGATATTCTCTTTCCAGATATGAAGGCCGATTGATTGATTCCAACTAGGCCAGTAAGAGAGTCATTAATCCTATTTGCGATGATTTTAGTAATGCATTTGAACAAAACATTGCAAAGAGAAATTGGCCTGTAATAGTGTGATTTTTTTTTTTTTTTTTTTTTTTTTTTTTTTTTTTTTTTTTTTTTTTTTTTTTTTTTTTTTTTTTTTTTTTTTTTTTTTTTTTTTTTTTTTTTTTTTTTTTTTTTTTTTTTTTTTTTTTTTTTTTTTTTTTTTTTTTTTTTTTTTTTTTTTTTTTTTTTTTTTTTTTTTTTTTTTTTTTTTTTTTTTTTTTTTTTTTTTTTTTTTTTTTTTTTTTTTTTTTTTTTTTTTTTTTTTTTTTTTTTTTTTTTTTTTTTTTTTTTTTTTTTTTTTTTTTTTTTTTTTTTTTTTTTTTTTTTTTTTTTTTTTTTTTTTTTTTTTTTTTTTTTTTTTTTTTTTTTTTTTTTTTTTTTTTTTTTTTTTTTTTTTTTTTTTTTTTTTTTTTTTTTTTTTTTTTTTTTTTTTTTTTTTTTTTTTTTTTTTTTTTTTTTTTTTTTTTTTTTTTTTTTTTTTTTTTTTTTTTTTTTTTTTTTTTTTTTTTTTTTTTTTTTTTTTTTTTTTTTTTTTTTTTTTTTTTTTTTTTTTTTTTTTTTTTTTTTTTTTTTTTTTTTTTTTTTTTTTTTTTTTTTTTTTTTTTTTTTTTTTTTTTTTTTTTTTTTTTTTTTTTTTTTTTTTTTTTTTTTTTTTTTTTTTTTTTTTTTTTTTTTTTTTTTTTTTTTTTTTTTTTTTTTTTTTTTTTTTTTTTTTTTTTTTTTTTTTTTTTTTTTTTTTTTTTTTTTTTTTTTTTTTTTTTTTTTTTTTTTTTTTTTTTTTTTTTTTTTTTTTTTTTTTTTTTTTTTTTTTTTTTTTTTTTTTTTTTTTTTTTTTTTTTTTTTTTTTTTTTTTTTTTTTTTTTTTTTTTTTTTTTTTTTTTTTTTTTTTTTTTTTTTTTTTTTTTTTTTTTTTTTTTTTTTTTTTTTTTTTTTTTTTTTTTTTTTTTTTTTTTTTTTTTTTTTTTTTTTTTTTTTTTTTTTTTTTTTTTTTTTTTTTTTTTTTTTTTTTTTTTTTTTTTTTTTTTTTTTTTTTTTTTTTTTTTTTTTTTTTTTTTTTTTTTTTTTTTTTTTTTTTTTTTTTTTTTTTTTTTTTTTTTTTTTTTTTTTTTTTTTTTTTTTTTTTTTTTTTTTTTTTTTTTTTTTTTTTTTTTTTTTTTTTTTTTTTTTTTTTTTTTTTTTTTTTTTTTTTTTTTTTTTTTTTTTTTTTTTTTTTTTTTTTTTTTTTTTTTTTTTTTTTTTTTTTTTTTTTTTTTTTTTTTTTTTTTTTTTTTTTTTTTTTTTTTTTTTTTTTTTTTTTTTTTTTTTTTTTTTTTTTTTTTTTTTTTTTTTTTTTTTTTTTTTTTTTTTTTTTTTTTTTTTTTTTTTTTTTTTTTTTTTTTTTTTTTTTTTTTTTTTTTTTTTTTTTTTTTTTTTTTTTTTTTTTTTTTTTTTTTTTTTTTTTTTTTTTTTTTTTTTTTTTTTTTTTTTTTTTTTTTTTTTTTTTTTTTTTTTTTTTTTTTTTTTTTTTTTTTTTTTTTTTTTTTTTTTTTTTTTTTTTTTTTTTTTTTTTTTTTTTTTTTTTTTTTTTTTTTTTTTTTTTTTTTTTTTTTTTTTTTTTTTTTTTTTTTTTTTTTTTTTTTTTTTTTTTTTTTTTTTTTTTTTTTTTTTTTTTTTTTTTTTTTTTTTTTTTTTTTTTTTTTTTTTTTTTTTTTTTTTTTTTTTTTTTTTTTTTTTTTTTTTTTTTTTTTTTTTTTTTTTTTTTTTTTTTTTTTTTTTTTTTTTTTTTTTTTTTTTTTTTTTTTTTTTTTTTTTTTTTTTTTTTTTTTTTTTTTTTTTTTTTTTTTTTTTTTTTTTTTTTTTTTTTTTTTTTTTTTTTTCCGGTAAAAGGTCGTCACCCCTAGTTTGAAATTTTATTAAAATGAAGAATAGGCAACATAGCATAATGCTAGTTGGCTTACAAGACATCCATGCACATCTTGCAATACAAGACCAAAATATAAAGCGTCCACACACCTACTCAAATCTAAATGATAATTATGCATCAACTCCTGGGTCAATAGGATATTATCAGATATTCTCCTTCCAGATATGAAGGCCGATTGATTGATTCCAACTAGACCAGTAAGAGAGTCATTATCCAATGAACCATCTTGGGATGAAATCCAAACTCTATAAGAATTCTTTTCAGAAATCTCCAATCCACTGTGTCATAGGCCTTTTGAATATCCACCTTGAACGCGCATCTGGGAATACCTCTATCCAAATGATAATTATGCATCAACTCCTGGGTCAATAGGATATTATCAGATATTCTCCTTCCAGATATGAAGGCCGATTGATTGATTCCAACTAGACCAGTAAGAGAGTCATTATCCAATGAACCATCTTGGGATGAAATCCAAACTCTATAAGAATTCTTTTCAGAAATCTCCAATCCACTGTGTCATAGGCCTTTTGAATATCCACCTTGAACGCGCATCTGGGAATACCTCTATCCAAATGATAATTATGCATCAACTCCTGGGTCAATAGGATATTATCAGATATTCTCCTTCCAGATATGAAGGCCGATTGATTGATTCCAACTAGACCAGTAAGAGAGTCATTTATCCTATTTGCGATGATTTTAGTAATGCATTTGAACAAAACATTGCAAAGAGAAATTGGCCTGTAATCAGTAATTCGACTCGGAGCTGCATTTTTTGGCAACAAGGAAATAATAGTGTGATTTACCTCCTTCAATAATTTACCACTAAGAAAGAAATCTTGGACAGCAGCAACCACATCCTTTCCAACAATATCCCAGGAATGCTTAAAGAAAGCCGCACTAAAACCATCAGGCCCAGGTGCTTTATCATCCCCCATATCGAACATGGCAAGTTTCACCTCTTCACTCGTCACATCTCTAACCATAAGATCAGCTTGTACAATAGAAAGTTTACATGGAAATAAACCCAACGAATCGAAATCAGAAACCATGCAAGGAGAACCAAGAAACTCTTTATAATGAGCAACAAACGCTGCTGAAACAGCATCACCATCCTTACGATCACCACGACCATCAACCACTGAATCAATACGGTTCCTAGCCTTACGAGCCTTAACAACTTTGTGAAAGTATGCAGAATTTGAATCCCCAACACGAAGCCAATTAATTTTCGCTTTCTGCTTTAGGAATCTTTCTTCATCCAATATAGCATCCTGAAAAGCAAGTAAAGAAGCAGCTTCCTCCTCTCTCAATGCGACATTAAATGGATCCCTATCAAGTGCTTTTTGTACATCATCCAATTCATGTCTTAACTTGACTACTTTATCAAATAAATGACCTTTATCATACAGCAACTTACGTAAAGGTTTTTTCATATACTTCAATTTCTTAACGACCCTAAACATATGATGCCCCTCTATAGTGGTATTCCAAGTATCCGAAACCACCTCTTTGAATTTATCATGATGCACAAGAACATTAGCAAACTTAAATGGTTTTGGTTGAAATTTTACAGCCATAGGAAAGCACAACACAGCAGGTGCATGATCTGATAAACGATAAGGCTGAAACATAGCATGCGCACCATTAAAATCATCAAGAAAAATCTGGTTAGACATAATCCTATCCAGTTTTTTCAAGATACCTTGCTTCCCTTTCGGTTTCTGATTCCACGTAAAATGTAAACCCGATCTATTCACATCAGAAATCTCAAGTTCATCTACACAATCCTTAAACTCTCTCATTGAGATATCATAGCTTGAAGAACTAACAACTTTATCATTGAGAAACAAAGCTGCATTGAAATCCCCAAACAACACCCAAGGCTTATCATGAACAAAAGCTTTATGAAGAACCAAATTACTCCATAAATCACGTCTATGAACATAATAATTATGAGCATAAACGAAAGAGCACAGCAAAACCTTCTTATCAACCTTAAACATAACCTGTGTATGAATAACTTGATCTGATTGGGAAACCACCATTAGATCAACAATATTAGGATCCCACCCCAAAATGATCCTAGAATTTTTATCACATACTTGGGCATTAGACGTCCAATTCCAATGGGAAAACACACTGCTACAAATAGAATCAAGTTTTGAAACAGACACATGTGATTCGAGAATAGCACAGACAGATAATTTATTCTCATTCATTACCTGCCGAACCTCATTTTGTTTTGGGGAGAAGTTCATGCCCCGTATGTTCCATGAAGCGATGTTATATGCACTTCTCTTGCACCTTCAGAAGGCTGGCACCCTGACTAGTAGTTTTAACACGAAATGCTCTCCCCTACCCTTATGGCGATCATCAGATTTCTTCTTCTTCCCATGAATCTCTTGCTTTTTTCGACCTGATTCCTTGTAGATGTGTCCCTCTCATCAATCTCTGTATTGATTGAAGTGCATGTTTGAGGGGTCTTGTTCGTTTCTTGCTAGGGTTTCACTCGTTTCATCCGTTTTGATTGTTTCTTCTCCATTAATCCTCTGATCTCTGTTATTCGGATCCTTTAGCGTGTGATTTGATCGCGGCTACGTCTGTAGTTTAGCTAGATCGCTGATCAGTCTCTATCGGATTTAGGGTAATAGGCATCTAGGGTTTTTGGCTTTTTAGGGCTAGGGTTTCGTGTTTTTACTGCTTCTGTCTTCTAGGGTTTGTTCTTCACGTAGTTAATTGAGGTGTTGTTCTTGCTTATTTGTGTGCATGGTTTATTAGTATATGGAGAGATCGAAAACTGGTAAAGGGACTGATCCTGGTGGCGGTCTTGCTGCCAAGATCAAGAATATTGATGGTAAACGTTTGCCGGTACGAGGTAATTTGAAAAACCCTAACAAGGGTGCGATGCCTGCTAACCCATCTAGGGTATCTGTTGATGATGACAGCCGTGGTGGTGGTTCTCTTACCACCAATAAAACTCCACGTGATTCAGGCTATGACAAAAGGGATAGTCCATTGTCGCCGGAAAAAGCTAGTGAATTTTTTGGTGCTGCCGAAACTGAACATATTGATAAAACAAATGAAACTAATGAAAAATCTCAGAATATTGCATCGGCTAAGTCTGATGATTCTATTAATGATCTGATTATACCTGGGAATGTTGAGGAAAAACCAAATAAGTCTCAAGCTCCTCCTGTGGATTTAAGTGATTCTGCCAAAACTACTAATAATACTTAATCGAAACTGGATAGTACTCCAGTAACACAAGGAGATGGTCAAATAGATGGGGGTGAAAAGGAGGATCCTCCTGCTTTGAATGCACCTCATGTTGGAATTCGTCTGCCCAAGACACATATTAAATTGACGTGGCTAGTACGTGATGATCCAAGTCGGGTCATACCCAATAACAAGCTAGACAAACACTTATGGTATTTATTTATATGATTTGATCTTTAAATAAATATCAATACTTGAAACATTTAGAAAGTGGTTTTCTAAATAATTGCACTTGAGATATGTAAATAAATTATATGGATGATTTATTTTGAGAGAAATGTCAATATGTTTATTTGGCATAATAAACACTTATGTGTGTTGTGTATAATATGTAATATGTTACATAAGATATGTAACAAGTTATGTTGCATTTTATATACAAAATGTACAAGTAAATGGTTTATAAATTTTGCACACAAATTGTTTGTGACCACCCCATGTGGCCGCCCCCCCCCCCCATGTGGTGAAGCATGCAAGTTTGATATAGATTGAACACTTGTACTAGCATAAGGAGATACAACACACAACATAGTTTGTGTCAATTTCTTACATGCAAATGTAAGACCTTTTTCTCTCAATTCTCAACTAGCAACTTCTCTTGCCTTTCTCTTGGTAATTTCGGCATCAAGGAGGACAAAAGGGAAGGGTTTTTCAAGTTTAAATCCTAGCACATTTGGGTGTTTGTTGATAGTTTGGGGTATACAAGCTTGAGGTTCTTCTAGGTTGAAGACTTGCCACTTCAAGATCATCATCTCCTTCATATCAACCTTCTCACAAGCTTGGAAGAAGGTAGTCTTCTAAAACACCCTATGGTTGTTGTTTTGTATGTATGTTATTCATATACATGGATCCTTATTGTTTGGGTTTTCTTTTATAAGTTAAACTTTTGTTTAACCACATATAACACATTGAAATGGTTCAATTTTCCGCTGCGTTTTAATATTATAAGGATAATATTACTTTGATAAAAACCCAAATCCCAACAATGGCATCTAGAGCCGGTTATATGGATACATACATCAAAAGTTGATATTTTGTTTGGACAAAATCCAATGTTTTGGCCATTTTGGTTATGGCCGAAACTAATACACAAAAAAGGAGGTTCTTTTTTTTCTTGTGTATTTTAGTGTCACAACTTAGCCAAGAGACCTTGTGATTGTTTGTGATGTGTGGATGTGTTTGTATTTATTTAATTATTCAATGGTTGTAATAGTTAAATAGGATTTTCTTCATTCATTTGGTTATGTAATCTATTTATTTCATTTGGTATGTAATAAGTAGATTAGTTGCATTTTTCTTGTAAATGTAATCTCCAAGAAAGCATCAAAAGGTTTGGGGCTGAAGTTGGAGGCCTAATGAAGAGACCCGTAAGTTCCCACTGCGGCGCAGTGGGAGTATGTCAAACCCACTGCGGCGCAGTGGGGGATTATGCAGCCGAAGACAGTGAGTTCCCACTGCGGCGCAGTGGGAGTGTATTAGACCCACTGCGGCGCAGTGGGTTATCATAATAAAAAAAATTTGAAGAAAGGTGTTCAAAACACATCACAAAAGGTTACTTGAAGCATTTGGATGCAAGATCAAGTGGGAGTTCACCGACACAAATTTTATGTCACTTTGTCCCTTAGGTTGAGACCTTTTGACACACTTGTTTCGGCTAACAAGTGTGGTCAAAATAGTTGGCTAATGTTGTGCACTTATTATTATGTTTGTCATGTTTGTATGGTTGTTTATTATTTTGTCATGTGGATGCTTAAAAACCAAAAAACTAAAAGACACACATAAAGATTAAAATTGGTTTTAATATTGACATTAACTTGGTAAATTAAAATGGGTTTTATTAAAAGTTAATGGTCACAATTATAAAAATGGATTTTATAAAAGAACCTTGAAATTTGGATTTCAAAATTCATTATGGTACATAGTTTTTAACTAGAATACAAAAACTCAAACGACCCTTTAAAACAAGTTAAACGCCATCCTTTTATACAACACTTAATTATTTGGGAACTCTTTGTAGGATAAAGGTCACCTAACTACTTTGAGGGAACTTATAAGTTAAGGTAAATTTATTGTACTTATGGGATAAAGGTCACCTAACCACTAGTATAAGATAAATTTACATGTGTGTATAAGTAGGACAACTTGATTTGGAAGCCATGTGATTAGGGTCACCGAAGCATGGTAACCAAAGGCGTTGATGGGATTAAACATGCCAACTTAATATAAGATATTAAACCGGTCCCATACCACTAGAAATTGTAGTGTTGCAATTGTCAAACGTTGACTACCTTGTTAATTTAGATCATGGGATAAAGGTCACCTAACCATCATTTAAATGTAACATTGGATTCTAGATTTTAATTTATTAATTGTCCATGAGACATAAAAGGGTATTAACAATTAAAATTTATATTTGATATCGAAAATACTAATAAAGAACTTTGTTAATTTTGTAGATGGCCGCTAACAATGCAATTAACCCCAACCCAAACGTCCATAATTTTTCACTAAGATCCATCCTTGAAAAGGATCGTCTAAACCAAAACAACTTTGTGGATTGGTTTCGTAACTTGAGAATTGTTCTCAAGCACGAAAAGAAATCCTATATTTTAGACGATCCTATTCCTGATGAGCCCGAAGAAACTGATGTTGAAGCCTATAATGATTGGGTTAAATATGTCGAGGACTCGTGCAAGTTAGTTGCATCATGTTAGCGAGTATGACTCCCGAACTCCAAAAGGAGTTCGAGCACCATGGGGCATACGACATGATTACCCAACTTAAGGAAATGTTCCAACAGAAGGCAAGGGTAGAGCGCTTCGAAACGGTTCGAGCGCTTCATGCATGTCGCATGGATGATTCACAGTCCGTCTCAACTTATGTTCTAAAAATGAAAAGTTACATTGATCGCCTCAAAAGGCTTAATTGTCCCGTCTCAAATGAGTTAGCTACGGATTTGATCCTTAACTCTTTATCTAAGAGATTTGAAACTTTTGTGTTAAATTATAACATGAACGGATGGGACAAGACCGTTTCCGAGCTCCATGGGATGCTCAAAACGGCCGAGGCTAGTATGGGAGGAAAAGTTCAACCCGTTCTCATGATCAATGAAGGCGAGAAAGAAAAGGCCCAATCCCGGACCAAAGGCAAATGTTGCTAAAGGAAAAGGATTCAACAAAAACTACAAAGAAAAGGGAAAGGCAAAAATGGAAACCCAAAAACCGAAGAAGCAAAAGGTTGCTGTCAATGACCCATGCTTTGAGTGTGGGGAGGTAGGACATTGGAAACGTAATTGTCCAACCTATCTCAAAGAGTTAAAAGCTAAGAGGGATGCAGGGCAAACCTCAGGTACAATATTTATGATATATATTGAGCTTAATAATGTTTTTTCTTACATATGGGTATTGGATACCGGATGTGGAACTCATATTTGTAATATGTTACAGGGGTTCATAAGAAAGAAGCACATCAAGAAAGGGGACATTAGTCTCTTTATGGGCAATGGTGCGAAAGTACAAGTTGAAGCTCAAGGAGACTATCTTTTGAAACTTCCAAGTGGTTTGAAATTGTATTGAACAATGTTTTGTATGTACCAAGTTTGACTAGGAGCATTATTTCTGTTTCCCGTTTAAGACATGTTGGATATGATTTTAATTTTGTTAACAATGATATCCATGTTTCTATGAATGATGTATTTTATTTTAAAGCCATGCCTTTAAATGGTATTTATGAATTGGTTCATGAAAATACAACATATGATAACTCAATGTACCAAGCTACCACCAAGAAACTTAAATTAGATTTAAGTGAAACCTATATTTGGCATTGTCGTCTTGGCCATATAAATAAGAATCGCATACTAACACTTCAAAAGAATGGTCTTTTGAAACAAAATCAAATGATTCATTTAAAGTATGTGAATCTTGTTTACAAGGCAAGATGACTAAAGCACCTTTCAAAGGCACTAATGAAAGGGCAAAAGATTTATTAGGTATCATACATTCGGATGTATGTGGTCCTTTTAAGCCAATGACTAGGAATGGTGAAAGATACTTCATTACATTCACCGATGACTATAGTCGTTACGGTTATGTATACTTATTAAAACATAAGAGTGAAGCTCTTTTGAAATGTTCAAAATTTTCAAGAATGAAGTAGAAAACCAACTCAGTAAGTCAATAAAAATTCTTCGTTCCTGATAGAGGAGGTGAATACCTAAGTGATGCTTTTCAAGATCATCTTAGAAGTTGTGGGATTATCTCACAACTAACTCCACCTGGAACACCACAACATAATGGTGTGTCTGAAAGGAGGAATCGAACTCTATTAGATATGGTTCGTTCCATGATGAGCAAAGCTCACTACCTCTATCATTTTGGGGATATGCCATAATCTCTGCTGCCCGAATTTTAAATATGGCTCCCACCAAGAAAGTGGAGAAAACACCTTTTGAAATATGGCATGGAAGAGTTCCATCTTTGTCATATTTAAAGGTATGGGGTTGTGAGGCTTATGTAAGACATGATGCCTCAAACAAATTAGAGCCCCGATCCACTAAATGTATTTTTGTAGGATATCCCAAAGATGATTTGGGATATTATTTCTACAATCCTAATGAGCAAAATGTATTTGTTGCTCGAAAGGCTGAGTTCTTGGAAATTCCTTATGGAAGGAACTAGTTCCAGAACAGTGGAACTTGAAGAAGATCAAGAACCACTGACAGATACACACTTGGGTGACACTAGCATTCAACAAAAGGATGTTGAAGATGATCAAAGGGTTGATCAAGACACACAAAACGTTCGTAGATCTGGTAGAGCTACTTATCCACCTGAGAGATATGGATTTCTCGTGGATGAATGCTACATGGTAGTTTCTGATGAACCTACCACCTACCATGATGCAATGTCCAAATCAGATTCGGAAAAATGGCTAGAGGCCATGAACGCTGAGATGCAATCCATGTATGACAACCAAGTTTGGGAATTGGTTGTTGAACCTCCTAATTCCAAAGTAGTTGGAAGTAAATGGGTGTTCAAATTGAAACACGATATGCATGGAAACTTGCTTACTTATAAAGCTAGACTTGTAGCAAAAGGTTTCACTCAAACTCGAGGGGTCGACTATGATGAAACTTTTTCGCCTGTGACAATGCTAAAGTCTATTAGGATATTATTTGCCATAGCCGCACATTATGACTATGAGATATGGCAAATGGATGTCAAAACCGCTTTTCTAAATGGGTATCTTGAGGAAGATGTCTATATGGATCAGCCTGAAGGTTTTGTCGATCCAAAACATCCTAATAAAGTATGCAAGTTAAAGAAATCAATCTATGGATTGAAACAAGCATCAAGAAGCTGGAATCGTCGTTTTGATGAAGAAGTCAAGAAATTTGGCTTCATCAAAAACGCTGATGAAGCTTGTGTGTATAAGAAGGCTAGTGGGAGCATCATTACTTTTCTAGTATTATATGTCGATGACATTCTACTATTTGGAAATGACATTCCAACCTTGGAAGGGGTAAAAGCCTGGCTTGGAAGTTGCTTTTCCATTAAGGATCTTGGTGAAGCCGCCTATATTTTGGGAATAAGGATCTATAGGGATAGATCAAGGCGCTTAATAGGTTTGAATCAAAGTGCATACATAGACAAGATCTTGAAAAGGTTCAAGATGGAAAACTCTAAGAAAGGTTGGTACCTATTCAAAGAGGAACTATATTGAGTACTTCTCAATCCCCTAGCTCAAAAGTTGAGCAAGAGAGAATGAGTGGAATCCCATATGCATCTGCTATAGGATCCATCATGTATGCTATGATATGCACGAGACCGGACGTGTCATGCGCTTTAAGCATGACAAGTAGATACCAGCAAAATCCAGGAGATAGTCATTGGATGGCTGTCAAATATATATTGAAATATCTTAGAAACACTAAAGATATGTTCTTAATATATGGATCTGGTGAGGAGGAACTCGTTGTAAAGGGTTACACGGATGCGAGCTTCCAAACTGATCGAGATGATTCTCGATCACAATCGGGGTATATCTTCATTCTAAATGGAGGAGCTGTTTCTTGGAAAAGCTCAAAGCAAGATGTGGTTGCATTGTCCACTACAGAGTCTGAATACATCGCCGCTTCTTTGGCAGCACAAGAAGCTGCATGGTTGAAGAAATTCATTGCCGATCTAGGGGTTGTTCCTTCCATTCAAGAACACCTAGAAATTCTTTGTGATAACGAGGGCGCGATTGCTCAAATCAAGGAACCTCGTGCACATCAAAAGACAAGGCACATTGAGCGGAGATTCAACTACATAAGGGATGAAGTTGAAAAGGGAAAGATATGTATTCACAAAGTTCACACCGATCAAAATGTTGCGGATCCACTCACGAAGCTCCTTGAAAGGCCCAAGCATGAGAGTCATACTTGTGCCATGGGACTTCGATATTCTAGTGATTGGATTTGATATATTTTATGTATTTGGATATCGGAACACTTGTAGTTATTAACACATTTATATGAATATTGGTATTTTGCATTTAAATTGTGTTATGTTCCATTTTTGCATGTTTAAATCCATGAATAAATTAATTATTCTAAATGTCCGTAGTCGATCATATTTGTGGGAACAAATATGAATGTAAGATTATTATGAACTTGGATTGGTAGATATTCAAAAGGTTTTGAATATAGAGCAAATTGTTGCTACCAAGGTTCATAGATATTTGTGGGATACAAATATTGGACTGACCTGCAATCAAGCATTACTACATGGAATCTCTGTGATTGATCATAAGTAATCTTGATTTAAAAGGCGAATATCATTGTATCCTCAGACCTGAGATACATATTGGGTCTTGATATTCACTGAATATTATACTTTGACTTAGCTCTTCGCTGTTCTGAAACATGGCAATACATAAGACTAAGCTCAGGTATGATATAAGGTGATTGTGAAAGACGTATGTAGTCGAGATGGAATTTGTCCCTTATTCGTTGAGAGTAAGATGTCTAAGGCCTGCTACAAAGTTAAATCAATAGAGAATGATCACTCTGTGTCTCTAGGATTTAACATGACATCTGAGACAAAAGGATAAATGATCGATTCACCTAAATCATTTCAAGTAAGGGACTTGAAGAGGATGATGTTATTGAATGGCACTTCGTCATACGTATTAGGGGTAGCAAACCGTTGTTAGGCGGTATTTGCTGCTTGCGTCAATCTTCTATGAATCTTGTGCAAGTGGGAGATTGTTGGAATTCGTCTGCCCAAGACACATATTAAATTGACGTGGCTAGTACGTGATGATCCAAGTCGGGTCATACCCAATAACAAGCTAGACAAACACTTATGGTATTTATTTATATGATTTGATCTTTAATAAATATCAATACTTGAAACATTTAGAAAGTGGTTTTCTAAATAATTGCACTTGAGATATGTAAATAAATTATATGGATGATTTATTTTGAGAGAAATGTGAATATGTTTATTTGGCAAAATAAACACTTATGTGTGTTGTATATAATATGTAATATGTTACATAAGATATGTAACAAGTTATGTTGCATTTTATATACAAAATGTACAAGTAAATGGTTTATAAAATTTTGCACACAAATTGTTTGTGACCACCCCATGTGGCCCCCCCCCCCATGTGGTGAAGCATGCAAGTTTGATATAGATTGAACACTTGTACTAGCATAATGAGATACAACACACAACATAGTTTGTGTCAATTTCTTACATGCAATTGTAAGAATTTTCTCTCAACTTCTCAAGAGCAAAACACTCTTCTTTTTCTCTTGGTAATTTCGGCATCAAGGAGGATTAAAGGGAAGGGTTTTTCAAGATTAAATCCTAGCACATTTGGGTGTTTGTTGGAAGCTTGGGGTATACTAGCTTGAGGTTCTTCTAGGTTGAAGACTTGCCCATTCAAGAACATCATCTCCTTCATTCAACCTTCTCATAAGCTTGGAAGAAGGTAGTCTTCTAAAACACCCTATGGTTGTTGTTTTGTATGTATGTTATTCATATACATGGATCCTTATTGTTTGGGTTTTAAATTTATAAGTTAAACTTTGGTTTTAACTACATATAACACATTGAAATGGTTCAATTTTCCGCTGCGTTTTAATATTATAAGGATAATATTACTTTGATAAAAACCCACGAATGCACCTCAATCCTATGCTGCTAAGTTAAAGGCTGGGTCTATTAAACCAGTCGTAAATTTCAGAAAGATTGAGAATATGGTGGAAGGTGAGGGTGTTGATGTGGTACTACCAAGAGAATCTGTTCGACTTGTACATGACAAGTTTGCTAACACCTTATTTGGTTATTTCTTGGGTGAAAGGCTAGCATATCCTGTGGTGGAGTATTATGTTAACACTAATTGGAAGAAATTTGGTCTACAAAAGGTAATGATGAACTCTAATGGATTCTTTTTCTTCAAATTTGCGGACAAGGCTGGTATGCTAAATGTATTAAATGGGGGACCTTGGGTGATACGTGGTATGCCATTATTTCTCAAAGTATGGACACCAACTGCCAAACTACTAAAAGAAGAAATAAAAGAGGTAACAGTTTGGATAAAAATTCATAATGTTCCGATTGCTGCTTATTCTGATGATGGATTGAGTATGCTTGCTTCTAAGCTTGGTACTCCTAAATCACTTGATGCTTATACTAGTTCAATGTGTACCGATGCATGGGGGCGTAGTAGTTATGCTAGAGCACTTATTGAAATCTCAGCTGAACAGGCTTTAAGGGAACAATTGTCGATTGCCATCCCAGAAGTGGATGGAACTGGTTATACAAAGGAAGTTATGCAGGTTGAATATGAGTGGAAACCCCCACGATGTATGCATTGCTGTGTGTTTGGGCATGTATCTGATGCATGTCCCAAACATATTCGTGCACCTAAAATTAAAGATAAAGTTGATGAAGATGGTTTTACTCAGGTTACAGGTAGGAAAAAATCTCAAACGAAGCAGGGATTCAATGTTAATAAACCAAAACCAAGGTTTGAGTATCGACCGATTGTTAAAACAAAGGACAAGTCGAATATTGCTAGCACCTCATCTGCACCAAATAATTCGAATATTAGACTTAATAACTCATTTGGTGCGCTGGACGAAAATGATGGGGATGGAGACAAAATTAAAGTCAGTGACACTGTTAAAACCTCATATGATCCGCTAATTGATTATGGGACGCAGCTGATGCGTAAATCACGCGACAAACGACAGCGGAAGACTAATTTTGGTATTTTCTGGATTTTATATGAAACAAACAATAAAACAAGACAATAAAATTAAAATGATAGATAAAAGAATCCACCACCAAGATTCGTAAAGGCCAGCCACCGGAATCAAGAATAAAGGAAACACTCCAACCCACCACTATGTTTGATAAAGGCCTAGCCACCACAAACACAGATAAAGGAATCGAAGATTTTAAAGACCTCACCACTATAATTGATAAAGAACAAGTCCCCACAATATTGATAAAGGGGTCACTCCATAACCACCAAGATCAAAGATCTATAAAGGTAAAGAAGATTTGTAAGAAATAGAGGCTGCTCTATTAATTTTCATTCAACATCAACTAACTTCTTACAATGAAAATAAGTCTCTATTTATAGCCACAAGCTATTTCCTAGGAATCATCGAAATAATAAAATATTACAATAAAAGCTGTCATGTGCAAGCCACTAATTAATTTGGACCAATAAGAAATGGACACGTAAGCTTCTAGAAATATTCCCCTGCAAGTGGTCCCACAATACCGTTAGAAACGTCTTGTCACACGCGCCTTCCTTAACAGCTGTCATCCTTCTTTATTGGGTCCACAGACGACTTCAGTGGGAACTTTATTAATTGGAAACTGGAAACATAAATCTGGACCGCCACTGGAGACAAAATCTGGAGCACTTCACTGGAGGACCTTCAGTAGTGGTCACTGGAGCATTCATCTGGAGCAGTCATCTGGAGCTGGTCACTGGAGAACTTTACTGGTGGATTATCAGTGTTGATCACTGGAGCTTGCCACTGGAGAAATGTTACCACTGGTGACTGGACTGGTTCAGAAAAGACTTGTCTGAAATGGGCCACTGCTGGCAGAATCAACATGGCTTGTTCAGATGGCATGATCAGTTCGGTTTCCTTCAGCTCAGTTAGCTTCTTCAGTTCACTGGGTTTCTCCAGTCCAGTGAATCTGGACATTTCCGCATCATTCTCCCCCTCTGAAAAGAGACTTGTCCTCAAGTCTTCGAGGTACTCATCCTCCAGATAAGGCATCAGATCTCCCACATTAAACGTGCTAGAAACTGCCATATCTCCGATTCAGCTCTGGGCATCAGTTTACTCTTTCTTTTTGCTGGAAACCTTTCTTTTCTTAGATGCACCCACACAAGATCACCTGGTGCAAAACTGGGCTGCTTTCTATTCTTGTTTGCCCTGGCCTTGTAACTTGCATTCGCTTTCTATTCTGGCCTTCACTTCTTCATGAATCTTCTTGATTTCTTTTGTTCTGGCTTCAGCTTCAATACTGGCTTTTGGTTCAATCGGAAATGGAATTAAATCAATGGGGGTCAGTGGATTGACACCATAGCATATTTCAAATGGAGATTTACTGGTAGAATAGTTAGGAGCTCTGTTGAAAGCAAACTCAGCATGAGCAAGCTTCAGATCCCAATCCTTCAGTGTCTTCTTCACCAGTGTTCTTAACAGCATACCAATTGTTCTGTTGGTAACTTCAGTCTGTCCATCAGTCTGAGGATGGTGAGACGTACTGAACAACAATCTGGTACCCATCAGTCTCCATAGAGTCTTCCAGAAATAACTCAGAAACTTCACATCTCGATCTGACACAATCGTCTTGGGGATTCCATGCAATCTCCTTAAAGAACAAATTTGTACTCTGAGCATCATTGGTTGTGTTACAAGCAATAAAATGTGCCATTTTTGAAAACCTATCAACAACCACCATTATTGAATCTTTTCCCCTCTGAGTTCTGGGGAGTGCAACAATGAAATCCATACTGAGATCTTCCCATGGCTGGTTTGGAACTGGAAGAGGAGTATACAATCCTCTGTGAAAAGTAGTCTTCGCCTGGTGACAAGTTGGACAACGACTGATAATACTCTGGACATCCTTCAGTAGACTTGGCCAGTAGAAGTGTTCAGTGAGGATCTCTCCAGTCTTGTTAATGCCAAAATGGCCAGCTAAACCTCCTCCATGTGCTTCTCTTATCAGCAAATCCCTTTATGAACCCCTGGGAATGCACAACCTTCCATTTTTAAATAAGAAACCATTTTGAACAATAAATGGTCCTTTCTGGTTAGCTTCAGTGAGGTGATCAGCAAAGTCTTGATCAGTAGCATACAAATCTTTAATGAAAGAAAATCCAAGAACTCTTGCTTCCAGAATTGATAACAGTGAATATCGTCTGGAAAGCGCATCAGCAACAACATTACAAACTCCAGCTTTATGCTTTGAAACAAAAGGAATAAGACTGTAAGAATTCTACCCATTTGGCATGTCTGGCATTAAGCTTGTGTTGACCGTTTACTTCAGTGCTTCGTGATCAGAGAATAAGACAAACTGCTTTGGCTTCAGATAATGTGACCAGTGAGTGATAGCACGAATAATTGCATAAAATTCTTTGTCATAAGTGCTATACTTCAGTTTAGAGCCATTGAGCTTTTCACTGAAATATGCAACTGGACGCCCTGCTTGTACCAGAACTGCACCAATACCTACCCCACTTGCATCACATTCTAGCTCGAAAAACATATCAAAATCTGGTAAGGATAAGACTGGAGCTGAACTGAGCTTATCCTTCAGTGCTTCAAACGCCAGTTGGGCTGAACTCTGGCCAGTTGAACACACCTTTCTTCAGACAGTCAGTAATTGGAGCTACAACTGTAGAGAAATTCTTGATAAATCTTCTATAAAATGACGCCAGTCCATGAAAACTTCTTACTTCAGTGATTGTGGTTGGAGCTGGCCATGATCTGATGGCATCAACCTTAGAGGGATCCATAGAAATTCCTTCTTTTGAAACAACATATCCCAGAAATATCACACTCTCCACCATAAAATCACATTTCTCCAGTTTGCCATACAACTGGAGTCTTCTCAACAGTTCAAATACTGATGTGATAATCACGTGAATCCAAGCACAATGGAATTAGACAACGAAACTAGCACAGCGGGAATAACTATTTTTGGTATTTTCTGGGTTTTAATGAAACAAAACAACAAGACAATAACAATGAAGATAGATAAAGAATCTAATACTTGATTCATAAAGGAAACGAGCCACCGGAATCAAATAACAGAAACACTCCAACCCACCACTATTATTGAGAAAGGACGAACCACCACGATTAAAGATAAAGGAATCGAAGATTTAAGATCTCACCACTTTAATTGATAGGACGAACCACCACAATTAAAAAAAAAAAAAAAAAAAAAAAACACCACTTTAATTGATAAAGGACGAACCACCACAATTAAAGATAAAGGGATCACTCCAAACACCCAAATAAACAACGATTTATGAAGGTAATAAGAAGATTTAATAAGGAAAAGAAAGTGTTCTTTTCATTCAACTTGATAACCAAAAAAACTGCCTTTTACAAGGAAATAAACCCCTATTTATAGCCACATGCTCTACCTAGGATTTAATAGGAAATGGACAACGTGGCTTTTCAGAAACATTCCCCTGCAAGTGGTCCCATAATACCGTTAGAGATGTTACTGTCACACGCGCACACATCCTTATCCAAGACCTTCTAGAACTGGTGACGTGGCAGCTGAAGTATGCTGACTGGAATTGCTCGCTGATGACTTTCATTGATCAAGGAGGGACTTGCCACTGGAGTAAAGTAACAATTGGAGGTTGTTTGTCAGCGAAGGCTTGTCCATAATGGGCTATCGCTGGTAAGATGAGCATGGCTTGTTCTGGAGGCATCTTTAGTCCAATGCTCGCTGCCAGTAGATTGTTGCCAGCGACCCCTCCTAGCTGACTCTCTTCAGCGACCCCTTCCAGCTGACTCCCTTCAGCGACCCCTTCTAGCTGACTGGAATTAGTCAGTTCAGCGAGTGGGATCATATTCGCATCATTCTCCCCCTCTAAATAGGACTTGTCCTCAAGTCCTCGAGATATTCATCTTCAAGGTAAGGCATCAAATCTCCAACATTAAAAGTGCTTGAAACTGACATGCTTCCTGGTAACTCAACCTTGTAAGCGCTGTCACCGAACTTTTCCAGTATTCTGAATGGTCCTTCAGCTCTTGGCATCAGTTTGTTCTTTCTTTTGGAAGGAAATCTTTCTTTTCTGAGATGCACCCAAACAAGATCGCCAGGTGCAAAACTAGGCTGCTGACGATGCTTATTAGCTCTGGCATTGTATTCTTCATTTGCTTTCTCAATTTTTGCCTTTACTTGCTGGTGTATTTTTTTGATTTCCTTAGCTTTCTCTTCAGCATCAACACTTACTCTTGGCTCAATTGAAAAAGGAATTAAATCAATGGGAGTTAAAGGATTGGTACCATAACAAACTTCAAATGGAGTCTTGCTGGTTGAGTGGTTGGGGGCTCTATTAAAAGCGAACTCAGCATGAGCAAGCTTTAGATCCCAATCTTTCAGCGTCTTGTTCACCAGCGTCCTTAATAACATCCCAATGGTCCTGTTAGTAACTTCAGTCTGGCCATCAGTTTGGGGGTGATGAGAAGTGCTGAACAGGAGCTTAGTTCCCATCAATCTCCACAAAGTTTTCCAAAATTAACTCAAAAATTTTGTATCCCTATCAGAAACAATGGTTTTGGATTCCATGAAGACGGACAATTTCTTTGAAGAATAAATTGGCTACTGCTGAGGCATCATTAGTGGTGTTACAAGGAATGAAATGGGCCATTTTGAGAATCTGTCAACCACCACCATGATAGAATCTTTTCCTCTCTGGGTTTTGGGTAAAGCAACAATGAAATCCATGCTCAGATCTTCCCACGGTTGACTTGGAACTTGAAGAGGAGTGTACAAACCTTTGTGAAAATTTGCCTTGGCCGGATGACAAGTTGAGCATCTGCTGATGATATTCTGGACGTCTTTCAGCAGACATGGCCAATAGAAATGTTCGCTGAGGATGTCAGCAGTCTTAGTAATACCAAAATGACCAGCGAGTCCTCCGCCATGAGCTTCTCTTATCAGCAAGTCTCGAATTGAGCCCTTAGGAATACACAACCTTCCATTTTTAAATAAAAAACCTTCTTGCACGAATATGATCCTCTGGAGGGACCATCAGTAAAGTGACCAGCAAAATCTGTATCAGCAGCATACAACTCTTTGATAAAAGAGAACCAAGAACCCTTGCTTCCAAAATGGAAAGCATTGAATATCTTCTTGATAGTGCATCAGCAACAACATTCTCTACCCCAGCTTTATGTTTAGACAAACGAATAAGACTGCAAAAATTCCACCCACTTTGCATGCCTTGAATTTAACTTATGCTGACCATTGATGTACTTCAGAGCTTCATGATCAGAATATAAAACAAACTGCTTGGGCTTCAGATAGTGTGACCAGTGATTGACAGCCCTGATGATAGCATAGAATTCTTTGTCATACGTACTGTACTTCGGCTTCGAACCATTCAACTTTTCACTGAAGTATGCGACTGGTCTCTTTTCTTGAACAAGGACTGCACCAATACCAACTCCACTAGCGTCACACTCCAATTCGAATAATAATTCAAAATTTGGTAAGGACAGGACTGGTGCTGAACTGAGCTTTTCTTTCAGCAATTCAAAGGCACTCTGAGCTGACTTAGGCCATTCAAACACACCTTTCTTGAGGCAATCAGTAATGGGAGCTACAACAGTTGAGAAATTTCGGATGAACCTTCTATAAAATGATGCCAGACCATGAATACTTCTTGCCTCAGTGATCGTTGTAGGAGCTGGCCAGGACTTAATCGCTTCAACCTTCGAAGGATCCATTGTAATTCCATTCTTAGATACAACGTATCCAAGAAATATCACACTTTCCACCAAAAATCACATTTCTCCAGCTTCCCATACAACTGGTGTTTCCTCAGCAACATAAATACTTCTCTCAGATGATTAACATGTTCAGCTTCAGATTTTGAGTATACCAGAATATCATCAAAATACAACAACAAACTGACCAATGAGTGGCCTGAGAACTTCGTTCATTAGTCTCATGAAAGTGCTGGGAGCATTAGATAAGCCAAAAGGCATAACTAACCATTCATACAACCCTCCCTTGACCTTGAAAGCAGTTTTCCACTCGTCTCCATCCTTCATCCTTATCTGGTGATAGCCACTTCTGAGATCAATCTCGGAAAATACTCTGGAGCCATGTAACTCATCAAGCATATCATCCAATCTGGGAATGGGATATCTATACTTAATGGTTATGTTGTTGATGGCCCTGCTATCAACACACATTCTCATCGTACCATCTTTCTTTGGGACCAGGAGAGCTGGTACTGAACAAGGACTCATACTTGCTCTCACATAACCCTTCTCAACCAATTCATCGACTTGCCTCTGCAACTCTTTAGCTTCATTAGGTGAACATCTGTAAGCAGCTTTGTTTGGAAGGATTGATCCTGGAATTAGATCAATCTGGTGTTCAATACCCCTAATAGGAGGCAAACCAGAGGGCAATTCTTCAGGAAATACGCCAGCATATCCTTTCAGCAAGGGTTTGACTAAACTGGCAATGTCAGCGAGTCCCTTCTTATCAGCAAGCTCAACCATCAGCAACATCATTATTGAGGTGCCATCAGCGAGTTCTTTTTCAACTTCGGTTTGGGTCATGAACAAGGCCTTGTCTCGCTGATCCATCACCTTGGTTTTTGAGTGCTCGTCGGGTTTCAAAGAAGTTAGGGTGATCTTTTTCCCATTTACAAATAATGAATAAGAGTTTAAACGGCCATTGTGGAATACATGCTTATCAAACAACCATGACCTTCCCAACAACAAATGACACGCATCCATAGGGACAACATCACAAACAATCTCATCCTGATAAATAAGACCAATAGAAAATGGAATAGTAACTTGTCGAGTAACCTTTACCTCTGTTCCCTCGCTGAGCCATTGAAGCTTGTAAGGACGGGGATGCTTCAGTGTAGGTAACCCCAGTTTATCAACCATGTAAGTTGAAGCAGCATTAGCACAACTGCCTCCATCAATGATAAGACTGCATACCTTTCCTTTGATGGTACATCTTGAGTGGAAGATATTCTCTCACTGAGCCTTGTCAGCAGTGACTTCATCAGCGTTCATCATTCTTCTGACCACCAGCATCTCCCCAATATCAGCACCTACATATGTTTCTTCAGCGCCATCATCATCATCGTACACTGGTTCTTCTTCCTCAGTGTCAGCCTCTGGTAAACTTTCTATCTCCCTGATAGTCAGTGCTCGCTGATTGGGACACTGGGCCTGGAAATGACCAAATCCATGGCACTTAAAACATTTCTTCCCTACTGGTTCTTTTGATCCTCCAGTTTCTTTCTCCTTTCCTTTGAAGGGTTCCTGAACAGTTTCATTAGGCCTGGTAGCTGGTTGACTGGAGCTAGAAGTAACCTTAGTGAAAGGTTTGTACTGAACCTTCTTCTTCAGCTGCTTTTCAATCTGGAGGGCCAGCTTGCATGCACCTTCATAAGTCCAAATGGGCTGTAATTCCATCTTCTCAGCAATGATAGCATTCAACCCACCAAGGAATCTGGCGATAGTATGCTCTTCAGTTTCTTTGACACCAGTTCTTGTCTTCAGCTGCTCAAACTCCCTGATATACTCTACCACTTCTTTAGCACCTTGCTTCAGATTATTCATCAGTAGATACTGATCTTGCTTGTAAGTTTGAGGAACAAATCTCTTCTGCATAACTTCCTTCAGTTTCGACCAGGTCTTGATTTTACTCTTACCCTTATATTCCCTTTCAGATTTCATATTATCATACAAAGATGAAGCATACTTTTTAAGCTTAATAATGGCAACCTTAAAACTCTTTCTATCATCATAACCTTTTATTTCCATAATCCTATCCATCACCTGAACCCATTCAAAATATTCTTCTGGGTTTGATGAACCAACAAAATCTGGTGGATCTATCTTAATATCTCTAGTATCGTCAACCTTATGTCTCCTATGCCTTCTTCTAGATTGATTAGATTCCTCAGAATCACTAGAAGATCTGGGTGTATTATCAGATCTCTCACTAGGACCTTGAGACGCATCATCTCTTACAACACGTTCCCTATTCATCCTTAAACCACCATCTTCTAATAGATTAAGAACCCTACCAAGTGTTTCTTGTAGGTCTTCAATCTGCCTATCTCTTCTAACATTATGAGCTTCTTCTAAAGTCATATCTCGTCTATATGCCATTTATATAATCAACAACAACTCAATCAATCAATAGATCCAAACAAAACAAACTCAGATCTGACTAAATCGAACGATATCTAAACAAACAACAAGACCAAAAGATTAAGAAACCTTTTTCAAACCTGTCTCTGATACCAAATTTGATGCGTAAATCACGCGAATCCAAGCACAATGGAATTAGACAACGAAACTAGCACAACGGAAATAACTATTTTTGGTATTTTCTGGGTTTTAATGAAACAAAACAACAAGACAATAACAATGAAGATAGATAAAGAATCTAATACTTGATTCATAAAGGAAACGAGCCACCGGAATCAAATAATAGAAACACTCCAACCCACCACTATAATCGATAAAGGACGAACCACCACGATTAAAGATAAAGGAATCGAAGATTTAAGATCTCACCACTTTAATTGATAAAGGACGAACCACCACAATTAAAGATAAAGGGATCACTCCAAACACCCAAATAAAACAACGATTTATGAAGGTAATAAGAAGATTTAATAAGGAAAAGAAAGTGTTCTTTTCATTCAACTTGATAACCAAAAAAACTGCCTTTTACAAGGAAATAAACCCCTATTTATAGCCACATGCTCTACCTAGGAATTAACGAAAATACAATAAAAAAAAGCTGTCAAATGCTAGCCACTAATTGGGTTTGGCCAATAGGAAATGGACAACGTGGCTTTTCAGAAACATTCCCCTGCAAGTGGTCCCATAATACCGTTAGAGATGTTACTGTCTCACGCGCACACATCCTTATCCAAGACCTTCTAGAACTGGTGACGTGGCAGCTGAAGTATGCTGATTGGAATTGCTCGCTGATGACTTTCATTGATCAAGGAGGGACTTGCCACTGGAGTAAAGTAACAATTGGAGGTTGTTTGTCAGCGAAGGCTTGTCCATAATGGGCTATCGCTGGTAAGATGAGCATGGCTTGTTCTGGAGGCATCTTCAGTCCAATGCTCGCTGCCAGTAGATTGTTGCCAGCGACCCCTCCTAGCTGACTCTCTTCAGCGACCCCTTCCAGCTGACTCCCTTCAGCGACCCCTTCTAGCTGACTGGAATTAGTCAGTTCAGCGAGTGGGATCATATTCGCATCAAATACCTTCTTCAGATGGCTAACATGATCAGATTCAGATTTTGAATACATCAGATTATCATCAAAGTAAACAACAACAAACTGACCAATGAGTGGTCTGAGAACTTCATTCATCAGTCTCATGAAAGTACTGGGAGCATTAGATAAGCCAAAAGGCATAACTAACCATTCATACAAACCTCCCTTGATTTTGAAAGCAATTTTCCACTCATCTCCATCTTTAATCCTTATCTGGTGGTAGCCACTTCTGAAATCAATCTTGGAAAATACTCTGGAGCCATGTAACTCATCAAGCATATCATCCAATCTGGGAATGGGATATCTATACTTAATGGTTATATTGTTGATGGCCCTGCTATCAACACACATTCTCATAGTACCATCTTTCTTTGGGACCAGGAGAGCTGGCATTGAACAAGGACTCATGCTTGCTCGGACATAACCTCTGGCAACCAACTCATCTACTTGCCTCTGCAACTCTTTAGCTTCATTGGGTGAACACCTATAAGCGCTTTGTTTAGAACTGAACCTGGAACCAGGTCAATCTGGTGTTCAATTCCTCTTACTGGTGGCAAACCTTCAGGTAGGTCTTCTGGGAAAACATCAGTGAATTCCTTCAGTAAAGTCTTCAGGAGACTGGGGACACCAGTGAACTCCTTCTCTTCAGAATTTTCTACGACCAGTAACATCATAACTGGAGAGCCTTCAGATAACTCTTCTTCGACTTCAGCTTGAGATAAAAACAAAGGCTTACTGGGCTGGTCTTTCTTGACTTTCATCAGTTCATTAGGCTTCAAAGAAGTCAGTGTGACCTTCTTTCCACTTATACTCAAAGAATACGAGTTCATACGACCATCATGAAGAACATAATTATCAAATAACCATGGTCGACCCAATAAAATATGACAAGCATCCATAGGTACAACATCACAAACAATTTTGTCTTGATAAACTGACCCAATTGAAAACGAAATAGTAACTTGACGATTAACTTTTACCTCTGCTCCTTCACTGAGACTTTACAATTTGTAAGGACGAGGGTGCTTAACTGTAGGTAGCGCCAGTTTTCTACCATGTAAGTTGAAGCAGCATTAGCACAACTCCCACCATCAATGATCAGATCACAAACTTTTCCCTTGACTGTGCATCTGGAGTGAAAAATGTTCTCCCTCTGGGCAGTATCAGTGGTAACTTCATCAGCATGCATCACTCTTCTGACAACCAACATTTCTCCCACATCTGCACCAACATAAGACTCTTCATCTTCTTCTTCATCTTCATCATACACTGGCTCACCTTCTTCAGTGTCGACATCTGGCAAACATTCAATTTCTCTGGCAGTTAAGGCTCTTTGATTAGGACACTAGGCCTGGAAGTGACCAAAGCCATGACACTTAAAACATTTCCTTCCAACTGGTTCCTTTGATCCTCCAGTTTCTTTCTCTTTGCCTCTGAAGGATTTCTGGACAGTTTCAGTAAATCTGGGAACTGGTTGACTGGTAACTGGTTGACTTGCACTGGCAGGAACCTTACTAAATGACTTGTACGGAACCTTCTTCTTCAGTTGTCTTTCAATCTGGATAGCCATCTTGCATGCACCTTCATATGTCCAGATAGGCTGCAACTCAATCTTCTCAGTAATGGCAGCGTTCAGACCACCAAGAAATCTGGCAATAGTGTGCTCTTCGGTCTCATTCACACCAGTTCTGGTCTTCAGATGCTCAAACTCTCTAATGTATTCCACAACTTCCTTGGCTCCTTGCTTCAGATTGTTCATCAGTAGATACTGATCTTGCTTGTACGACTGGGGAACAAACCTCTTCTGCATAACCTCCTTCAGTTTGGACCAGGTCTTGATTTTACTTTTGCCCTTGTACTCTCTTTCAGATTTCATGTTATCATACCAAGATGAAGCATATTTCTTAAGTTTAATAATGGCAACTTTGAAACTTTTTCTATCATCATAACCCTTTATTTCCATTATTCTGTCCATCACCTGGACCCATTCAAAATACTCTTCTGGTTAGATGACCCATTAAAATCTGGTGGATCTATCTTAATATCCCTAGTATCATTACCCTTATGCCTCCTACGCCTTTCTCTAGGATGTGATTCATCAGAATCACTAGAGTGTCTAGGATTACTATCAGATCTTTCACTGGGGCCTTGAGATTCAGAATCTCTTTCACTGGCAACAACATTTTCTCGATTAAATCGTAAACCACCATCTTCTAACATATGAACAACTCTACCAAGTGCTTCTTGTAGATCTTCAATTTGCTTATATCTCCTAGCATTATGAGCTTCTTCTAATGTCATGTTTCTTCTAAAAGTCATTTATATTCAACAAACAATAGATCTATACCAGCAACAAGACTAT
>CM067169.1:161092977-161245662 GCA_034093135.1 Erigeron breviscapus | reverse complement strand
TTTTTGCCTTTATTCAGCTCAAATTTGGACAGGTATTAAGCACTTGGCAAACTTGGTGAATACGTCTCAACTATGGGATGATATAGTGGTGAATTTGCTTCCTCTTTCTAAAAGCAATTCGGCTACTAGCGTAATTGCTAGTCTTGTATTGGCAGCAACAGTCTATTTCATTTGGCAAGAGAGGAACAACCGCATGTTCAACAACAATATGCGTTCTCCTGAGCAACTTATCAAAGCTATTGTTGACACAGTTCGGTTACGTTTAGTGACTATAAAGTTTAAAGGTGGAGAAAAGTTGAAGAATCTGTTAGAAGCTTGGTGATGCGTAAATCACGCGACAAACGACAGCGGAAGACTATTTTTGGTATTTTCTAATTTATATGAAACAAAATAGATAAACAAGACAAAATAAAAGGATAGATAAAAGAATCCACCACCAAGATTCGTAAAGGACGAGCCACCAGAATCTAGGATAAAGGAAACACTCTAACCCACCACTATGTTTGATAAAGGTCTAGCCACCACAAACACAGATAGAGGAATCAAAGATTTAAGATCTCACCACTATATTTGATAAAGGACGAACCACCACAAATATAGATAAAGGGATCCCTTCAAACCACCAAGATCAAAGATCCATAAAGGTAAATGAAGATTTTTGGATAAGAAATAGAGGCCGCTCTATTAATTTCATTCAATCATTCAAGTCTCTTACAATGAGAAATGAGCCTCTATTTATAGCCACTAATGCTATTTTCTAGAATTAAAGAAAATACAATAATAAAAGAAATAAAAAAGGCTGTCACAAACAACAAGGACCACCACTACTTTTAGACAACCAATAGAAAAAGGGCATGTGAAGCTTCTAGAATTATTCCCTTAAAAATGGACTGGAGTCGTCCACAATTGGCACATGCAAACCGTTAGGAAAGGTGTTACATCTAGTTGTCCATCCTTATCCATTTCCATAGCTGCCTAGCATAAACTTGGTATATTCCTTCTTTATTGGGTCCACTGCCATGTCACTGAAATAAACTGAACTGAACAAAACTGGTGACATTATTCTGGTACATCTGGAATGGAAGATATTTTCTCTCTGGGCAGTATCAGTTGCAACTTCATCAGTGTGCATCACTCTTCTTACTACTAGCATCTCCCCAACATCTGCACCTGCATATGCCTTTTCACTTTCATCTTCATCATACACTGGTTCACTTCTTTAGTATCAACATCTGGTAAGCTTTCAATCTCCTTTGCAGTGAGTGATCGCTGGTGGGGACACTGCGCCTGGAAGTGACCAAAACCACGGCATTTAAAGCATTTTCTTCCAACTGGTTCTTTCGATCCTCCAGTTTCTTTCTCCTTTCCTCTGAAGGATTTCTGAACAGTTTCACTGGGCCTGGTAACTGGTTGACTGGAACTGGAAGTAACCTTAGTGAAAGGTTTGTACTGGACCTTCTTCTTCAGTTGCTTTTCAATCTGGAGGGCCAGTTTGCAAGCACCTTCATAAGTCCAGATGGGCTGCAGTTCTATCTTCTCAGTAATGGTAGCATTCAACCCACCAAGGAATCTGGCGATAGTATGCTCTTCAGTTTCTTTGACACCAGTTCTTGTCTTCAGTTGCTCAAACTCCCTATATACTCTACAACTTCTTTAGCGCCTTGCTTCAGATTATTCATCAGAAGGTACTGATCTTGCTTGTACGACTGAGGAACGAATCTTTATAACATAACTTCTTTCAATTTGGACCAGGTCTTGATTTTACTCTTACCTTTAAACTCCCTTTCAGATTTCATATTGTCATACCACGATGAAGCATATTTTTTTAGCTTAATAATGGCAACCTTAAAACCTTTTTTATTATCATAACCTTTTATTTCCATAATCCTATCCATCACCTGAACCCATTCAAAATATTCTTCTGGGTTAGAAGAACCAACAAAATCTGGTGGATCTATCTTAATATCTTTAGTATCATCAACCTTATGTCTCCTTCGTCTTTCTCTAAGACGTGGGTTATCAGAATCACTAGAGTTTCTGGGTGTACTATCTGATCTTTCACTAGGACCTTGAGATTCAAAATCTCTTTCACTGACAACATGGTCTCTATTAAACCTTAAACCACCATCTTCTAACATATGAACAACCCTACCTAGTGCTTCTTGTAGATCTTCTATTTGTCTATCCCTTCTAGCATTATGAGCTTCTTCTAATGTCATATTTCTTCTAAAAGCCATTAATACCCAACAAATAATATCAAGAGTTAATTACATTTTTCGTCCCTGTTGTTTGCCCCACTTTCGCAGACCGTCCCTGAGTATCCGAAATTACACGTTTCGTCCCTAAGTATGGAATTCTGTTAACAAGTTTGGTCCACGACCCAAACGTCCGTTAAATTGATGGTCACGTGAGAGGCACACCATGGGCAACTTCGTCTTTTCCCTTGTGAAGCATTCTTTAAAACCCCAACCACACAAAAAAATTACACTTTTCGTCCGTTAAGGTTTGCCAGATGCTCTCTCTCTCTCTTCCATCTATCTCTCTCTTCTTTATCTCTCCTCCATCTCCACCATCTGCTTTGTTCATCATCTACATCTACACTCTACAGTAAAAAAATTAGGGCTTCGTATATAAGTGATAAATCATTATGGTTAATTGTTCATGTGGTTGTATAGCTATCATTCGGACCTCCTGGACCGATCATAATCCAGGCAGAAGGTTTTATGCTTGTCCAAAAAGAGGATCGAATTGCAGGTTTATTGGTTGGTATGACCCAGTTATGTGTCCACGTTCGATTGAAATTATTCCTGGTCTTCTAAGGTCTAAGAATGGACTTGAGCATCTACTTAAAAAGAAGAATGATGAAAACAAGAAGTTAAAGATGTATCTATTTTTTTCATGTATTGTTATTGTAGTTGTTTTTTTGTTTTTCTAATTTAGAATAATGTGGTTTAGTGTAATCTATATTTTGTGGAATGTAAGTTATTTTTTGTGCCTTGTAATGTTGCTTAATTTGGTAATGTAAGTTATATTTTTCTGGTAATGAAAAAGTTTTCTGGTAATGTAAGTTATATTTTGTGCCTTGTAATGTTGCTTAATTTGGTAATGTAAGTTATATTTTTCTGGTAATGAAAAAGTTTTCTGGTAATGTAAGTTATATTTTGTGCCTTGTAATGTTGCTTAAGTTGGTAAATAAATACATACACCATCTATTTTAATTCAGAAGCAAATAACTAGAAATACATACAAAATAAATGACCAGAGAGTGGATTAAAGACATACAAAAACCATCCAAAATCATACATAAGTTAAACACAGTCATACATCATAACATCTAAGCCATCCAAAAGTCATACAAAAGATCAGAAAAGTCATAAGTTAAACACATTGTTCAAAAGCATAGAAACATAAAAAGCATAAGTTCAGTCTTCACTTCTTCACAGTCTTCTTGGTAGTCTTCTTGGCAGTCTTCTTTGAAGTTTGTATCCCCTTTTCAGCTGCAATTTGTTTCCTTGTGAACCTGACTGGTGACTGAGGCATTACTCTTTCCATTGGTTGAGATTGAGCTTGTGGCTGATTGGTTTGAGACTGGACTGGGGTGTGAGTTGGTGGTTGTGAGTAGGTTTGAGGTTGGGGCTGGACATTGGATTGAGTTGGTTGTGGTGGGGGTTGGGTTTGAGGTTGGGACTGGGACTGGGTTGGAGTTGCATTTGGTTGTGCTTGGGACTGGTTTTGTGATGCAGGCTGACTTGTTCCCATTCCTTGAGTCACTTGTTCACCTCCTTGTGCCCTCCTTCTTTTGCTACCTTGCCCTGCAGACTGACTTGTTCCACCCTGACCCTTACAACTTCTTGAGTTATGCCCTAAATTACCACATAATCCACAAGTAACAGACTTCAGCCTCCTAGACAAACTACCAGAACCCTTAACCATTGGTTCCTCATCAAATGCCCTCTTTCTTTTCTTCTTTGGTCTGCCAACAGGAGTATGATGGAGTGGAGGGGTGATGGATATTGTTGCTTGAGACCTAGGCCACATGGATGAGCCAGTAACACCTCTTATCTTGAAAGAATACACTTGTTTCCATGTAGATAGCCAATAACATGGATTAACCCATGTTTCAGGAATGCTAACAGTCATACTATTGGTGGACATGTTGTTGTGTGCAGCAATGGCATGCTTACATGGCATACCTGTTAACTCCCAATGCCTACAACTACAAACCCTTTCACTCACATCAACTACTTGTTGATCACCCCATGGACCACTGACTTGAAATCCTACTCCTCCATCCCAAATACAAGTATACCTAGTAGCATCTTTTTTGACAATCTCTAACATATTAGTGGCTGTGGGAGTTAATGGACCAGTACATTTGTCTATCTCTAATTGTACTATACTGTTCCTCTTCATCATGTATTCTCTAATGAACTCTAAGGATGTTATAATTGGACTCTCCCTAGCCTTAAGTAACCTTCTATTAAAAACCTCACAAAGGTTATTCAATAAAACATCACTTTTTTCCCTCCCTGTTACAAAAGTATATATAATTGTCACATAATATGATATGAAATGTAATAATATTCATCTTAACATACACTATATACCTGTGAAGTGGGATCTTGACCAATGCGTAGGATGGATTTTTGATAGCCACTCATAGCAAGGTTGGTTCAACCTCTTCAACTCTTCCATTGCCCTTGTAAAATGGGCTACTGTTGTAGCACTAGCAGCTCTCCATAGTAAATCCTTGAGTGCTTTGCCCCTCCATTGCAACTTCATGTTCTCATGAATGTGTTTCAAGCAGTATCTATGCTCAGCACATGGGAACACCCTTGCAATTGCAGGTATAACACCCTGTAAATTAAACAACAATGTTATATAAACAAGTAACAACTATACAGTCCATATGTTTCTGTTATATAAGTGAAACAACAAAGTTAAAGATCTAACCTTTTGTCTATCTGTAATGAAGGTGAAGTTTGACTGTGGACACATATCCAAGTCTTCACCTAGACAAGTCAAGAACCAAACCCAAGACATTGTTGTCTCTGCTTCAACAATAGCATAAGCAAGGGGAAATATCCCATTATTTGGATCCAAACCTACTGCAGTTAGAACCCAACCAGGAAATGGACCCTTCATGAAGGCACCATCTAACCCAAGGATCTCTCTCTGTGTTGCCTTGAACCCCTCCTTACAAGCACCCAAACATACATATACCCTCTTGAACTGTCTGGTTTCAGAATTGGTGTCTGCAGGCCTCTCTAGATCTAGTCTAACAGTTGTGTTGGGATTGCACCTCCTTAACTCTTCTAAGTAAACTCTTAACCTTGTATACTGATTACGATAGTCACCCCTTAGAATCTGCACAGCAGTTTGTTTAGCTCTGAATGCCTTCATCCATGATATCCCAACCTCTAATTCCCTAGACAGCTGCTCTTGAATAGCTCTTGGTGGGATTTCTGGGTTGCTTTCTAGTTGACCATATATTTCTTTAGCTAAAAAAGCTGATGTACAATGAGGAATTTTTCTAGATGGGAGACATTTATGTTCAGGAGTAAATGTCTTCACCATCCAAGTTTGTTGTGCTTTAAGCTTACTCACGTGTAAAGTCCAAGGGCATGTTGGAGAATTTCCAGGTTTGTCCCCACCATCTTTATTGGGAATCTTTTTTTGTTTTTTTTTGTTTTTTCAAACTTTCAGATTGTAAAATATGGCCAATTGGTTCTGTTGGGCTACTTGGTTCTGTTGGGCCAATTGGTTCTGTTGGGCTACTTGGTTCTGTTGGGCCAATTGGTTCTGTTGGGGTACTTGGTTCTGTTGGGCCAGTTGGTTCTGTTGGACCAGTTGCAGACCCACTGCATCCATTTAACACACAAAAATCAAATTGTGGTATTGTCCCCATGCACACAACTCTAATTCTTTCCTTGTCATTCTTCACCATCTTTAACTGCCTTCTAGTCTTCACAGCATGGTTCTTGACCAGATCTTTTATTTCTTTAGAAGTCCCAAATGTTTGTGAAACCCAAAAGGTTGAGTTATCATCCTTCCTATGCATGTTTCTTAGCTCTCTTAACTTGCTAGCTCTAACACTTTCTATGTCCATTCCTTCCTCATCTGAAGCACTATTGAATTCATCATTGTCACACAAAGATCATCATTTTGGACATCTACAGCAATGCCCTCATTACAAGTCTGTTGAATTGGTGTGTTACAACCCATGAACTCCACTTGGGGATCAATATGCAAGTTAAATTCCCTCATATCAACCTCAACCTCATCTATTTCATTATATTTATCAACTATATAATCACTATCATCACTGTCATCATCTCCACTGCCATCACTCTTATCATTTCCACTGCCCTCACTCTTATCATTTCCACTGCCCTCACTCTTATCATTTCCACTGCCCTCACTCTTATCATTTCCACTGCCCTCACTCTTATCATCTCCACTGCCCTCACTCTCCTCACAAGTAACTGTTTCATTGACTACACCCTTCCCCTTATCAATTACTTCATTCACATTACATGTCTCATTAATATCATCAAATGTTATATCATTAAGATCCACATCCTCAAACCTAGAAGAACTACCCTTTTGGTTCACAACTGGTTCTTCCCAACCTAACATTAATCTACGAGAACTACCCTTTTTTTGTTTAGAATTGATTAAAGCAGCTTCTTCATCACCTATTTCTTCTATAGTCACTTTCCCCTTTTTAAATGGTGACAAGAATTCAGTGCTTAAATTAGTGAACCCATGTTCAATGTAAACCACAACCTGATACAATCTCAATGTAGAAACAAACTTATGTAAAACACGAACATCGTCATCAGTACTTAATGGATGTAAACCACTATCTAGGTCACCTTTTGGGACTAAAAAATGATAGTACATTATTTGACCCTTTTTGTAACCTAACTTCAACATCATCTCATCCAACTCCAATACTGAAAACAAATCAATATCGACAAAATCAACGAAAGTAACCTTACCATTGTAGTACGTTCTATCTGGCCACTCAGTAAACGACCCACCATGGTTAATTTGTAGTGCGAACAAACCAGGCTCATTTTCTGCAGAAAAAATAATATTATAAATATTAGGGTTTTATAATCTAAAAATAATATCATAAAATTAGGGCTTTTAATACTTCTGTAAATTTTCATAATTTTTAATATTTTTAATAAATTTTGTAAATTTTCAAACTTACAATATTTGAAACACTTACCATACACAGGGTTTTAGGTTTATCATCTAAAAATAATTTCATAAGAACAGGGGTTTTAATAGTTTTTTTATATTTTCAGAATTTTTAAAACATAACAAATAGTTTTAGTAAATTTTCAAACTTACAATATTTGAAACACTTACCATACACAGGTGTGTAATCAACTCCATCTGTTATATCCTTATCTTCACGAATCCGCCACTCTGTTAGAACCATTTTGTTTTTCTTTATCAGTTTACCATGAGATCTGATGAATTAATGTAAGATCTTCCAAGGTTTTGGTTATGGAGGGAAAGGTTTAGAGAGATAAAGAAGAGAGAGAGTGGTAGGTTAAAAGTAAGGACGTGATTGATGATGGAGAAAGATTAAAGGACTGTCAGGGTGTGTCACAAGGGAAAAGACGAAGTTGCCCATGGTGTGCCTCTCACGTGACCATCTACTTAACGGACGTTTGGGTCGTGGACCAAACTTGTTAACAGAATTCCATACTTAGGGACGAAACTTGTAATTTCGGATACTTAGGGACGGTCTGTGAAAGTTGGTACAAACCACAGGGACGAAAAATGTAATTAACTCTAATATCAATAATAACAGATCTAAACAAAAACTCCAACAGATCAAAAGATTAGAACAACCCTTTTGAATCTGACCCAACAAACAACAAAACCCACGGATAAAAATATTAAGAAACTGATGCAGAAATGACCCCGAGTCATTTCCACAAAAAGGCTTGGCTCGTATATTTATTAATCAAAGATCAGCAAGCAACCATGTACCCCTGGATATCCTTTATTGGCATTATACTACTGGTGTATGTTGATCTTGATACTAATTCGAGTATTGAAGTTTTGCAACCAAGACAAAAGTCGTTGGTCTTAAAGTTCATTAGTGACAAAACAAGCCTTGATCAACAACAACTCTTCAGTAACTTCATTTCAATAGTGCTACTGACCAGTGACACTTCAGCGAGTATCCGTCAGTTGCACTCCTGTGAGATGCTCCAGTTTCAAGGTTCCAGATGGATCCTCCAGTTGGATCCTCCAGATGCATTCTCCAGTAAAGATCCTCCAGATGCATTCTCCAGTAAAGATCCTCCAGATGCATTCTCCAGTGAAGATCCTCCAGATGCATTCTCCAGTGAAGATCCTCCAGATGCATTCTCCAGTAAAGATCCTCCAGATGCATTCTCCAGTGAAGATCCTCCAGATGCATTCTCCAGTAAAGATCCTCCAGATGCATTCTCCAGTGAAGATCCTCCAGGTGCATCCTCCAGTAAAGATCCTCCAGATGCAATCTCCAGTGAATATGCTCCAGATCCAGGCTCCAATGAAGATCCTCCAATCTCCAGGCTCCAGGCTCCAGGCTCCAGTCTCCAGTCTCCAGGCTCCAGGCTCCAGCTCCAGTCTCCATTTTCCAGATTCCAGGCTCTAGTCTCCAGTCTCCAGGATCTAGTCTCCAGTTTCCAGGCTCCAGTCAAGACCCTTCAGTGAAGCTTACCAGTGAACGAATCCTGTCCAGAAATACCAGAATAAAGTCACCAGTTTTGTTCAGTTCAGTTTATTTCGGTGACATGGCAGTGGACCCAATAAAGAAGGAATGACAGCTGTTGACAGGATAAGGAAGGCACGTGTGACAACTTTATTTTTAACGGTTTGTGGGCCCTTGTGCAGAAGGAATCTTTCTAGAAGCTTTGTCTGTCCTTTTCCTATTGGTGGATAAATTAGTGGTTGTCCTTAGCACATGACAGCCTTTTATTTATTTAATATTTGTATTTCTTTATTTCTAGGAAATAGCATGTGTGTGGCTATAAATAAGTGCTTAATTTCTCATTGTAAGGCAGTTTTTGGATGTTGAATGAAATTAATAGAGCAACCTCTATTTCTTACAAAAATCTTCTTTTACCTTTAGAGATCTTTGATCTTGGTGGTTAGGAGTGACCCCTTTATCAATATTTGTGGTGACTTGTTCTTTATCAAATATTGTGGTGAGGTCTTTTAAATCTTCGGTTTCCTTATCTATAATCGTGGTGGCTAGACCTTTATCGGTTGTAGTGGTGGGGCGGAGTGTTTCCTTTATCCTTGATTCCGGTGGCTTAGCCTTTACGAGTCTTGGTGGTGGATTCTTTATCTATCATTTTTATTTTATTGTCTTGTTTGATTGTTTATTTCATATAAAATCCAGAAAATACCAAAATTAGTCTTCCGCTGTTGTCTGTCGTGTGATTTACGCATCAGAAACCTTTTTCAAACCTGGCTCTGATACCAATTTGATGCGTAAATCACGCGACAAACGACAGCGGAAGACTATTTTTGGTATTTTCTAATTTATATGAAACAAAATAGATAAACAAGACAATAAAATAAAGGGTAAATTACACAAATGATACCTGAGGTTTGTTCGAAACTACACTGGTCATACCTATAATTTAAAAATTACGCGAGACATACCCATCGTTGTCAAAAACTTACACTGACCATACCTATCGCTGACAGTCGTCTATTTGGCCGTTAAGTCAAGTCACGTGTCGTGCATGTGAGGTATCAAAACCGTAATTTCGTGTAAACTTCAGGTATCATCCGTGTAATTTACCCTAATAATTTTTTTTTGAAGATATTTTTATATTTCATTTATTAAAATGGGTAGATATTCTATATTAAAATTCACATATATATATTTATTTTTTAAAAAAACCTATTTCAAAATAAAATAAAAAATTTTATGAAAAAACGTGATCAAATGATACAGGTTAAGGCTTAGAAATTCTAAGCTCAGACTAACGACTAACCCTGGAACTTCAAATCCAAAATGCTACAGATTGCTAATCTGAGGTGAAATTATATTTTAAAACCGTGACGAGTCTTCGACTTTGCTTTACCCCTCTAATCTGAGGGGGATGTCATCAAACCATACGAAAAAATTATATTGTTTTTTTAATTTTTTTTTTGTATTTTTAAATAGGTTTCTATTAACAAGAATAAATTATTAAATAAATAAAATAAAACAATAATAAAATAATAATTAAAGTAAAAATTATAGTGGTTTTCATGGTTCTAATCCTTGTTTAATTCACTATACACATATAACAAAATAATAATAATAATATATATTATTATAAATGCATTCTTGTATCAACCATTTTTCTTGATATAATTTTCATTGAAAAAAAGAAAACTATTTTCTCATAATAAATTTCATATCTATCCAACTTAATAACTCAAGTATAAATAAAACTTTAAATTGTTAATAATTATTTTTAGGGTGAATTACAAGAATAATACCTGAAGTATGCACGAAATTACGGTTTTGATACCTCACATGCACGGCACGTGACTTGAATTAACGGCCAAATAGACGACCGTCAGCGATAGGTATGGTCAATGTAAGTTTTTGACAACGATGGGTATGTCTCGCGTAATTTTTAAATTGTAGGTATGACCAGTGTAGTTTCGAACAAACCTCAGGTATCATTTGTGTAATTTACCCTAAAATAAAAGGATAGATAAAAGAATCCACCACCAAGATTCGTAAAGGACGAGCCACCGGAATCTAGGATAAAGGAAACACTCCAACCCACCACTATGTTTGATAAAGGTCTAGCCACCACAAACACAGATAAAGGAATCGAAGATTTAAGATCTCACCACTATATTTGATAAAGGACGAACCACCACAAATATAGATAAAGGGATCCCTTCAAACCACCAAGATCAAAGATCCATAAGGTAAATGAAGATTATTGGATAAGAAATAGAGGCTGCTCTATTAATTTCATTCAATCATTCAAGTGTCTCTTACAATGAGAAATGAGCCTCTATTTATAGCCACTAATGCTATTTTCTAGAATTAAAGAAAATACAATAATAAAAGAAATAAAAAAGGTTTTTACAAACAACAAGGACCACCAATAGAAAAAGGGCATGTGAAGCTTCTAGAATTATTCCCTTAAAAATGGACTAGAGTCGTTCACTGGAGTCGTCCACAATTGGCACATGCAAACCGTTAGGAAAGGTGTTACATCTAGTTGTCCATCCTTATCCATTTCCATAGCTGCCTAGCATAAACTTGGTATATTCCTTCTTTATTGGGTCCACTGCCATGTCACCGAAATAAACTGAACTGAACAAAACTGGTGACATTATTCTGGTACATCTGGAATGGAAGATATTTTCTCTCTGGGCAGTATCAGTTGCAACTTCATCAGTGTGCATCACTCTTCTTACTACTAGCATCTCCCCAACATCTGCACCTACATATGCCTTTTCACTTTCATCTTCATCATACACTGGTTCACCTTCTTCAGTATCAACATCTGGTAAGATTTCTGATGTAGAAATGACCCCGAGTCATTTCCACAAAAAGGCTTGGCTCGTATATTTATTAATCAAAGATCAGCAAGCAACCATGTACCCCTGGATATCCTTTATTGGCATTATACTACTGGTGTATGTTGATCTTGATACTAATTCGAGTATTGAAGTTTTGCAACCAAGACAAAAGTCGTTGGTCGTAAAGTTCATTAGTGACAAAACAAGCCTTGATCAACAACAACTCTTCAGTAACTTCATTTCAATAGTGCTACTGACCAGTGACACTTCAGCGAGTATCCGTCAGTTGCACTCCTGTGAGATGCTCCAGTTTCAAGGCTCCAGATGGATCCTCCAGATGCATTCTCCCAGTAAAGATCCTCCAGATGCATTCTCCAATGAAGATCCTCCAGGTGCATCCTCCAGTGAAGATCCTCCAGATGCATTCTCCAGTGAAGATCCTCCAGGTGCATCCTCCAGTGAAGATCCTCCAGATCCAGGCTCCAGGCTCCAGTCTCCAGTTTCCAGACTCCAGACTCCAGGCACCAGTCTCCAGTCTCCAGGATCCAGGCTCCAGTCTCCAGTTTCCAGACTCCAGACTCCAGGCTCCAGGCTCCAGTCTCTAGGCTCCAGTCTCCAGTTTCCAGACTCCAGGCTCCAGTCTCCAGTCTCCAGTTTCCAGACTCCAGGCTCCAGTCTCCAGGCTCCAGTCTCCAGTTTCCAGACTCCAGGCTCCAGTCTCCAGGCTCCAGTCTCCAGTTTCCAGGCTTCAGTCAAGACCCTTCAGTGAAGCTTACCAGTGAACGACTCCAGTCCAGAAATACCAGAATAAAGTCACCAGTTTTGTTCAGTTCAGTTTATTTTGGTGACATGGCAGTGGACCCAATAAAGAAGGAATGACAGCTGTTGACAGGGATAAGGAAGGCACGTGTGACAACGTTATTTCTAACGGTTTGTGGGCCCTTGTGCAGAAGGAATCTTTCTAGAAGCTTTGTTTGTCCTTTTCCTATTGGTGGATAAATTAGTGGTTGTCCTTAACACATGACAGCCTTTTATTTATTTAATATTTGTATTTCTTTATTCCTAGGAAATAGCATGTGTGTGGCTATAAATAGGTGCTTAATTTCTCATTGTAAGGCAGTTAGTTGATGTTGAATGAAAATTAATAGAGCAGCCTCTATTTCTTACAAATCTTCTTTTACCTTTATAGATCTTTGATCTTGGTGGTTAGGAGTGACCCCTTTATCAATATTTGTGGTGACTTGTTCTTTATCAAATATTGTGGTGAGGTCTTTTAAATCTTCGGTTTCCTTTATCTATAATCGTGGTGGCTAGACCTTTATCGGTTGTAGTGGTGGGGCGGAGTGTTTCCTTTATCCTAGATTCCGGTGGCTTGGCCTTTACGAATCTTGGTGGTGGATTCTTTTATCTATCATTCTAATTTTATTGTCTTGTTTTATTGTTTGTTTCATATAAAATCCAGAAAATACCAAAAATAGTCTTCCACTGTCGTTTGTCGCGTGATTTACGCATCACTTTCAATCTCCTTAGCAGTGAGTGATCGCTGGTTGGGACACTGCGCCTGGAAGTGACCAAAACCATGGCATTTAAAGCATTTTCTTCGAACAGGTTCTTTAAAAGGTTTCTTAATCTTTTAATCTGTGGGTTTTTGTTGTTTGTTCGTTTGGTTCAGATTCAAAAGAGTTTATCATAATCTTTTTAGTCTTTTGGTATTCTTTGTTGAAAATCGGTTTGGATAAAGTTGTCTCATAGATCTGAATGTATTTATTCTTGAAAATCTGGTTTCCAATCTCAGATCTGATTTTTCTTGTTTAGATCCATTTTTGATTATTTTTCATTTGGATAATAGAAATGGGTTATAATCGAAATCTTGCTTTAGAAAATATTCGAAGAGATAGACAGCTTAAATCTCTCGAAAAAAAATGGAGATAAATTTAGATGTGTTAGAAAAGCATGTGAGCGAAACCAAAAAGAAAAACTCTCGTAAGAAAATTACTGATTGCAAACAGCTAGAAGTTGTTAATCCTATCAGAAATCCCATTTTCATGGAGGTTAAATCAGTACCTAGTTCTTTAATAGAATTAAAATTTGAAGCCTATGTTGCGCAAGAGCCTATTTATCGATTGTAGTGGTGGGGCGGAGTGTTTCCTTTATCTTTGATTCCGGTGGCTTGGCCTTTACGAATCTTGGTGGTGGATTCTTTTATCTATCATTTTTATTTTATAAGTCTTGTTTTATTGTTTAATCTTCCGCTGTCGTTTTTCGCGTGATTTACGCATCACTTGGAAAGTGCCAAGATCTCTTTTATTGGACAATGGCGCGTAGGATGGCTTAGTCTGATAGTTTTATGCACTAGTATTGCTGGTTGTATTTGGGTCATATTGTTTTTGCTATGTTAGCTAGATAAACCTTCCACAGCCTGTTGTGGAAGGAAACTAATGTGGTACTCTGCCACATTACTTGATTTGTACTGTTATATTGTTGTTGGTATAAAAGCTTAAACAGGGTAATCTCTTTTACCCAAGAGAGTGATGATGATATTGAAAATGTGTATGATGAAACAACAGTTTATATGGCAAGTTCTGAGGGGGCAAGCACTCCCGGTCACACTGTTTCCAATGTATAGTGTTGTCGCTTGGAATATTAGGGGTTTGAACAAAATTCCTAAACAAAATGAGATTCGGCAGGTGATAAACGAGAATAAACTTTCTGTTTGTTGCATTCTTGAGTCTCATGTGTCTATTTTGCATTTAGATAAGCTTTGTTCTAGAGTTTTTAGACAGTGGCATTGGACTTCTAATGCTCACCTTTGTAATAAAGGTTCACGACTAATTCTGGGGTGGAATCCTGATGCTGTTGACATTATGGTGATTTCTCAAACGGATCAAGTCATGCATATGCAAGTTTTCTTTAAAACTGATAAAAAGGTTATGCTTTGTTCGTTTTTTTTTTTTTGGTTAATGGGATTATCTGATGCGGAAATGTCCAGATTCACTGAACTGGAGGAACCCAGTGAACTGAAGAAGTCAACTAAGCTGAAGGAAACTGAGCTGATCATGCCATCTGAACAAGCCATGTTGATTCTGCCAGCAGTGGCCCATTTCAGACAAGTCTTTTCTGAACCAGTCCAGTCACCAGTAGTAACACTCCTCCAGTGGCAAGTCTCTCCAGTAACAAATACTGGTAAGCCACCAGTGACGCTCTCAACTGAAGTGCTCCAGATGACTGCTCCAGATGACTGCTCCAGATAGATATTCCAGTGACCACTACTGAAGGTCACCAGTGAAGCGCTCCAGATGTTGTCTCCAGTAAAGGTCCAGATGTTGTCTCCAGATGCAGTCCAGATGTATGTTCCATTGTCCAGATAATGAAGTCCCCACTGAAGTCCTTTGTCTGAGGGTGTAATAAAGAAGTTTTGACAGCTGTTAAGGAAGGCGCGTGTGACAAGACGTTTCTAACGGTATTGTGGGACCACTTGCAGGGGAATATTTCTAGAAGCTTACTGATGCGGAAATGTCCAGAGTCACTGAACTGGAGGAATCCAGTGAACTGAAGAAGTCAACTGAACTGATCATGCAATCTGAACAAGCCATGTTGATCCTTCCAGCAGTAGCCCATTTCAGACTAGTCTTTTCTGAACCAGTCCAGTCACCAGTGGTAACACTTCTCCAGATGACTGCTCCAGATGACTGCTCCAGATGCGATGCTCCAGTGACCACTACTGAAGGCCCTCCAGTGAAGTGCTCCAGATTTTATCTCTAGTGGTGGTCCAGATCTATGTTCCAGTTGCCAAATAATAAAGTCCCCACTGAAGTCATTTGTGGGCCCAATAAAGAAGAATGACAGTTGTTAAGGAAGGCGCGTGTGACAAGACGTTTCTAACGGTATTGTGGGACCACTTGCAGGGGAATATTTCTAGAAGCTTACTGATGCGGAAATGTCCAGAGTCACTGAACTGGAGGAATCCAGTGAACTGAAGAAGTCAACTGAACTGATCATGCAATCTGAACAAGCCATGTTGATCCTTCCAGCAGTAGCCCATTTCAGACAAGTCTTTTCTGAACCAGTCCAGTCACCAGTGGTAACACTTCTCCAGATGACTGCTCCAGATGACTGCTCCAGATGCGATGCTCCAGTGACCACTACTGAAGGCCCTCCAGTGAAGTGCTCCAGATTTTATCTCTAGTGGTGGTCCAGATCTATGTTCCAGTTGCCAAATAATAAAGTCCCCACTGAAGTCATTTGTGGGCCCAATAAAGAAGAATGTCAGTTGTTAAGGAAGGCGCGTGTGACGTTTCTAACAATATTATGGGACCACTTGCAGGGGAATATTTCTAGAAGCTTACTGATGCGGAAATGTCCAGAGTCACTGAACTGGAGGAATCCAGTGAACTGAAGAAGTCAACTGAACTGATCATGCAATCTGAACAAGCCATGTTGATCCTTCCAGCAGTAGCCCATTTCAGACTAGTCTTTTCTGAACCAGTCCAGTCACCAGTGGTAACACTTCTCCAGATGACTGCTCCAGATGACTGCTCCAGATGGATGCTCCAGTGACCCCAGATGACTGCTCCAGATGACTGCTCCAGATGACTGCTCCAGATGACTGCTCCAGATGACTGCTCCAGATGACTGCTCCAGATGACTGCTCCAGATGACTGCTCCAGATGACTGCTCCAGATGACTGCTCCAGATGACTGCTCCAGATGACTGCTCCAGATGACTGCTCCAGATGACTGCTCCAGATGACTGCTCCAGATGACTGCTCCAGATGACTGCTCCAGATGACTGCTCCAGATGACTGCTCCAGATGACTGCTCCAGATGACTGCTCCAGATGACTGCTCCAGATGACTGCTCCAGATGACTGCTCCAGATGACTGCTCCAGATGACTGCTCCAGATGACTGCTCCAGATGACTGCTCCAGATGACTGCTCCAGATGACTGCTCCAGATGACTGCTCCAGATGACTGCTCCAGATGACTGCTCCAGATGACTGCTCCAGATGACTGCTCCAGATGACTGCTCCAGATGACTGCTCCAGATGACTGCTCCAGATGACTGCTCCAGATGACTGCTCCAGATGACTGCTCCAGATGACTGCTCCAGATGACTGCTCCAGATGACTGCTCCAGATGACTGCTCCAGATGACTGCTCCAGATGACTGCTCCAGATGACTGCTCCAGATGACTGCTCCAGATGACTGCTCCAGATGACTGCTCCAGATGACTGCTCCAGATGACTGCTCCAGATGACTGCTCCAGATGACTGCTCCAGATGACTGCTCCAGATGACTGCTCCAGATGACTGCTCCAGATGACTGCTCCAGATGACTGCTCCAGATGACTGCTCCAGATGACTGCTCCAGATGACTGCTCCAGATGACTGCTCCAGATGACTGCTCCAGATGACTGCTCCAGATGACTGCTCCAGATGACTGCTCCAGATGACTGCTCCAGATGACTGCTCCAGATGACTGCTCCAGATGACTGCTCCAGATGACTGCTCCAGATGACTGCTCCAGATGACTGCTCCAGATGACTGCTCCAGATGACTGCTCCAGATGACTGCTCCAGATGACTGCTCCAGATGACTTGGTGGTTAGGAGTGACCCCTTTATCAATATTTGTGGTGACTTGTTCTTCATCAAATATTGTGGTGAGGTCTTTTAAATCTTCTATTTCCTTTATCTATAGTCGTGGTGGCTAGACCTTTATCGATTGTAGTGGTGGGGCGGAGTGTTTCCTTTATCCTTGATTCCGGTGGCTTGGCCTTTACGAGTCTTGGTGGTGGATTCTTTTATCTATCATTCTAATTTTATTGTCTCGTTTTATTGTTTGTTTCATATAAAATCCAGAAAATACCAAAAATAGTCTTCCGCTGTCGTTTGTCGCGTGATTTACGCATCAAATTGGTATCAGAGACAGGTTTAAAAAGGTTTCTTAATCTTTTTGTCCGTTGGGGTATTGTTTGTTTAGATCTATTAGTTATTTGCTTAGATCTATTGATTGTGAGTTATTTGTTGGTTATAAATGGCGTTTAGAAGAAATATGACTTTAGACGAAGCTAATAATGCTAGGAGAGATAGACAGATTGAAGATCTATAAGAAGCACTTGGTAGAGTTGTTCATATGTTAGAAGATGGTGGTTTACGATTTAATCGAGACAATGTTGTTGCCAGTGAAAGAGATTCTGAATCTCAAGGCCCCAGTGAAAGATCTGATAGTAATCCTAGACACTCTAGTGATTCTGATGAACCACATCCTAGAGAAAGGCGTAGGAGGCATAAGGGTGATGATACTAGGGATATTAAGATAGATCCACCAGATTTTAATGGATCTTCTAACCCAGAAGAGTATTTCGAATGGGTCTAGGTGATGGACAGGATTATGGAGATAAAAGGTTATGATGATAGGAAAAGCTTCAAAGTTGCCATTATTAAACTGAAGAAATATGCTTCATCTTGGTATGATAATATGAAGTCTGAAAGGGAATACAAGGGCAAAAGTAAAATCAAGACCTGGTCCAAACTGAAGGAGGTTATGCAGAAGAGGTTTGTTCCTCAGTCATACAAGCAAGATCAGTATCTACTGATGAACAATCTGATGCAAGGAGCCAAGGAGGTTGTGGAGTACATTAGAGAGTTTGAGCATCTGAAGACCAGAACTGGTGTGAATGAGACTGAAGAGCACACTATTGCCAGATTTCTTGGTGGTCTGAACGCTGCCATTACTGAGAAGATTGAGTTGCAGCCTATCTGGACGTATGAAGGTGCATGCAAGATGGCTATCCAGATTGAGAGACAACTGAAGAAGAAGGTTCCGTACAAGTCATTCAGTAAGGTTCCTGCCAGTACAAGTCAACCAGTTGCCAGTCAACCAGTTCCCAGATTTACTGAAACTGTCCAGAAAGCCTTCAGAGGCAAAGAAAAGGAAACTGGAGGAACGAAAGAACTAGTTGGAAGAAAATGTTTCAAGTGCCATGGCTTTGGTCACTTCCAGGCCCAGTGTCCTAATCAAAGAGCCTTGACTGCCAGGGAAATTGAATGTTTGCCAGATGTTGACACTGAAGAAGGCGAGCCAGTGTATGATGAAGATGAAGAAGCTTATGTTGGTGCAGATATTGGAGAAATGTTGGTTGTCAGAAGGGTGATGCATGCTGATGAAGTTACCACTGATACTGCCCAGAGGGAGAACATCTTTCACTCCAGATGCACAGTCAAAGGGAAAGTTTGTGATCTAATCATTGATGGTGGGAGTTGTGCTAATGCTGCTTCAACTTACATGGTAGAGAAACTGGCACTACCTACAGTTAAGCACCCTCGTCCATACAAGTTACAATGGCTAAGTGAAGGGTCAGAGGTAAAAGTTAATCGTCAAGTTACCATCCCGTTTTCAATTGGATCAGTTTATCAAGACAAAATTGTTTGTGATGTTGTACCTATGGATGCTTGTCATATTTTATTGGGTCGACCATGGTTATTTGATAATTATGTTCTTCATGATGGTCGAATGAACTCGTATTCTTTGAGTATAAGTGGAAAGAAGGTCACACTGACTTCTTTGAAGCCTAATGAACTGGTGAGAGTCAAGAAAGACCAGCCCAGTAAGCCTTTGTTTTTGTCTCAAGCTGAAGTCGAAGAAGAGTTATCTGAAGGCTCTCCAGTTATGATGTTACTGGTCGTAGAAAAATCTGAAGAGAAGGAGTTCACTGGTGTCCCCAGTCTCCTGAAGACTTTACTGAAGGAATTCACTGACGTTTTCCCTGAAGACCTACCTGAAGGTTTGCCACCAGTGAGAGGAATTGAGCACCAGATTGACTTGGTTCCAGGATCAGTTTTACCAAACAAAGCTGCTTATAGGTGTTCACCCAATGAAGCTAAAGAGTTACAGAGGCAAGTCGATGAGTTGGTTGAGAAGGGTTATGTGAGAGCAAGTATGAGTCCTTGTTCAGTACCAGCTCTCCTGGTCCCAAAGAAAGATGGCACGATGAGAATGTGTGTTGATAGCAGGGCCATCAACAATATAACCATTAAGTATAGATATCCCATTCCCAGATTGGATGATATGCTTGATGAGTTACATGGCTCCAGGGTATTTTCCAAGATTGATCTCAGAAGTGGCTATCACCAGATAAGGATGAAGGATGGAGATGAGTGGAAAACTGCTTTCAAGATCAAGGGAGGATTGTATGAATGGTTAGTTATGCCTTTTGGCTTATCTAATGCTCCCAGTACTTTCATGAGATTGATGAACGAAGTTCTCAGGCCACTCATTGGTCAGTTTGTTGTTGTATATTTCGATGATATTCTGGTATACTCAAAATCTGAAGCTGAACATGTTAATCATCTGAAGAGTGTATTTGAACTGTTGAGAAGACACCAGTTGTATGGCAAACTGGAGAAATGTGACTTTATGGTGGAGAGTGTGATATTTCTGGGGTATGTGGTCTCAAAAGAAGGAATTTCTATGGATCCCTCTAAGGTTGATGCCATCAGATCATGGCCAGTTCCAACCACAATCACTGAAGTAAAAAGTTTCCATGGACTGGCGTCATTTTATAGAAGATTTATCAAGAATTTCTCTACAGTTGTAGCTCCAATTACTGACTGTCTGAAGAAAGGTGTGTTCAACTGGCCAAGTTCAGCCCAACTGGCGTTTGAAGCACTAAAGGATAAACTCAGTTCAGCTCCAGTCTTATCCTTACCAGATTTTGATATACTATTTGAGCTCGAATGTGATGCAAGTGGAGTAGGTATTGGTGCAGTTCTGGTACAAGCCGGGCGTCCAGTTGCATATTTCAGTGAAAAGCTCAATGGCTCTAAACTGAAGTATAGCACTTATGACAAGGAGTTTTATGCAATTATTCGTGCTATCACTTACTGGTCACATTATCTGAAGCCAAAGCAGTTTGTCTTATTTTCTGACCATGAAGCACTGAAATTCATTAATGGTCAACACAAGCTTAATGCCAGGCATGCAAAATGGGTGGAGTTTTTGCAGTCTTATTCCTTTGTTTCTAAGCACAAAGCTGGAGTAGCTAATGTTGTTGCTGATGCATTATCCAGACGTTATTCACTGTTATCTATTCTGGAGGCAAGAGTTCTTGGATTTTCTTTCATAAAAGAGTTGTATCCTGCTGATCCAGACTTTGCTGATCACCTCACTGAAGTTCACCAGAAAGGGCCATTTGTTGTTCAAGATGGTTTCTTATTTAAGAATGGGAAGTTGTGCATTCCCAGAGGTTCGATAAGAGATTTACTAATAAGAGAAGCACATGGAGGAGGCTTAGCTGGCATTTTGGCATTAACAAGACTGGAGAGATCCTCACTGAACACTTCTACTGGCCAAGTCTACTGAAGGATGTCCAGAGTCTTATCAGTCGCTGTCCAACTTGTCACCAGGCGAAGACTACTTTTCACAAGGGTTTGTATACTCCTCTTCCAGTTCCAAACCAGCCATGGGAAGATCTCAGTATGGATTTCATTGTTGCACTGCCCAGAACCCAGAGGGGAAAAGATTCGATAATGGTGGTGGTTGATAGGTTTTCAAAAATGGCACATTTTATTGCTTGTAACACAACCAATGATGCTTCAGCAGTAGCAAATTTATTCTTTAAGGAGATTGTCAGGTTGCATGGAATCCCTAAGACGATTGTGTCAGATCGAGATGTGAAGTTCTTGAGTTATTTCTGGAAGACCCTATGGAGGTTAATGGGTACCAGATTGTTGTTCAATACGTCTCACCATCCCCAGACTGATGGACAGACTGAAGTTACCAACAGAACAATCGGTATGCTGTTAAGAACACTGGTGAATAAGACATTGAAGGATTGGGATCTGAAGCTTGCTCATGCTGAATTCGCTTTCAACAGAGCTCCTAACTATTCTACCAGTAAATCTCCGTTTGAAATATGCTATGGTGTCAATCCACTGACCCCCATTGATTTAATTCCCTTTTCGATTGAACCAAAAGCAAGCATTGAAGCCGAAACCAGAGCAAAAGAAATAAAAAAATTCATGGAGAAGTAAAGGCCAGAATAGAGAAGGCAAATGCCAGTTACAAGACTAGAGCAAACAAGAATAGAAAGCAGCCCAGTTTTTCACCAGGTGATCTTGTGTGGGTGCATCTGAGAAAAGAGAGGTTTCCAGCAAAGAGAAAGAGTAAACTGATGCCCAAAGCTGAAGGTCCGTTCAAGATTCTGGAAAGATATGGCGATAATGCTTACAAGGTTGAGTTACCTGGAGACATGGCAGTTTCAAGTACTTTTAATGTGGGAGATCTAATGCCTTATCTGGAGGATGAGTACCTCGAAGACTTGAGGACAAGTCTCTTTTCCGAGGGGGAGAATGATGCGGAAATGTCCAGATTCACTGAACTGGAGGAATCCAGTGAACTGAAGAAGTCAACTGAACTGATCATGCAATCTGAACAAGCCATGTTGATCCTTCCAGCAGTAGCCCATTTCAGACAAGTCTTTTCTGAACCAATCCAGTCACCAGTGGTAACACTTCTCCAGTTGACTGCTCTAGATGACTGCTCCAGATGGATGCTCCAGTGACCACTACTGAAGGCCCTCCAGTGAAGTGCTCCATATTTTATCTCTAGTGGTGGTCCAGATCTATGTTCCAGTTGCCAAATAATAAAGTCCCCACTGAAGTCGTTTGTGGGCCCAATAAAGAAGAATGTCAGTTGTTAAGGAAGGCGCGTGTGACGTTTCTAACAATATTATGGGACCACTTGCAGGGGAATGTTTCTAGAAGCTTATGTGTCCATGTCTTATTGGTCCAAACTAGTTAGTGGCTTGCACATGACAGCTTTTATGTATTATTTTATTATTTCATCGTTAATTCCTAGGTAGAGCATATGGCTATAAATAGAGGTTTATCTCTCATTTGTAAGTTAGTTGATGTTGAATGAAATTAATAGAGCAGCCTCTATTTTTTACAAAAATCTTCTTTTACCTTTATAGATCTTTGATCTTGGTGGTTAGGAGTGACCCCTTTATCAATATTTGTGGTGACTTGTTCTTTATCAAATATTGTGGTGAGGTCTTTTAAATCTTCTATTTCCTTTATCTATAGTCGTGGTGGCTAGACCTTTATCGATTGTAGTGGTGGGGCGGAGTGTTTCCTTTATCCTTGATTCCGGTGGCTTGGCCTTTACGAGTCTTGGTGGTGGATTCTTTTATCTATCATTCTTATTTTATTGTCTCGTTTTATTGTTTGTTTCATATAAAATCCAGAAAATACCAAAAATAGTCTTCCGCTGTCGTTTGTCGCGTGATTTACGCATCACTTACGTGTCCATTTCTTAGTGGTTCAAATTAATTAGTGGCTTGCACATGACAGCTTTTATTGTAATATTTTATTATTTCGATGATTCCTAGGAAATAGCTTGTGGCTATAAATAGAGACTTATTTTCATTGTAAAAAGTTAAGTTGATGTTGAATGAAAATTAATAGAGTAGCCTCTATTTCTTACAAATCTTCTTTTACCTTTATAGATCTTTGATCTTGGTGGTTAGGAGTGACCCCTTTATCAATATTTGTGGTGACTTGTTCTTTATCAAATATTGTGGTGAGGTCTTTTAAATTTTGGTTTCCTTTATCTATAATCGTGGTGGCTAGACCTTTATCGATTGTAGTGGTGGGGCGGAGTGTTTCCTTTATCCTTGATTCCGGTGGCTTGGCCTTACGAGTCTTGGTGGTGGATTCTTTTATCTATCATTGTATTTTATTGTCTTGTTTTATGTTTGTTTGTTTCACTTAAATCCATAAAATACCAAAAATAGCCTTCCGCTGTTGTTATCGCGTGATTTACGCATCATTATCCCTGTGAATTTTATACCATAACCAAAACATTACAAAACAAGTAGTATGGTTGATTACCATACTAGTTCATATGCATGACATGCCATGCATATATGCGCATAATGCTTATGCTAATAGGATATTTTTTGGCATAACTTATTAGTACATAAGGCTTTCGTAGGTGACAAGCCATGGGTTTTAATGGGAGATTTCAATGCAGCTCTTTTCCTTGAAGATAAAGTGGTTAGTTCGTCAAAATTTGATATTGCAATGAGAGAATTTAAAGAATGTGTTGATGAGCTGGAGGTTTCGGATATTAAGAGTTTAGGTTTGCATTTTACATGGAACCAAAAACCAAAAGGGAAAGATGGGATTTTAAAGAAGCTCGACAGGATTATGGCTAACCATGTTTTTTCTTTCAGATTTTGTAGGTGCATATGCTATTTTTCAGCCATTCAGGTTGTCAGATCATGCCCCTGCTATCCTGTGTATTTCTTTGAAGTCGAAGTTCAGGCCTAAACCTTTCAAATTTTATAACGTTTTGGTTCATCATGATGAATTCAAACAATCTGTTTCTTCTGTTTGGAACAAGGATGTGGAGGGTGGTTAAAAGACTAAAAGCTCTCAAACCTATTATGCGACAGTTGTTATATATAAGGGTCATATCCATGAAAAGGTGACCAAGTTGCGGTTTGAGCTAGAAGAAGTTCAGAAAGCAATTGACAAAGAACTGGAGCATTCATCTGGAGCTTGCCACTGGAGAAATGTTACTACTGGTGACTGAACTGGTTCAGAAAAGACTTGTCTGAAATGGGCTACAGCTGCAGAATCAACATGGCTTGTTCAGAGGGCATGATCAGTTCAGTTGCCTTCTTCAGTTCACTGGGTTCCTCCAGTTCAATGAATCTGGTCATTTCCGCATCATTCTCCCCCTCTGAAAAGAGACTTGTCCTCAAGTCTTCGAGGTACTCATCCTCCAGATAAGGCATTAGATCTCCCACATTAAAAGTACTTGAAACTGCCATGTCTCCAGGTAACTCAACTTTGTAAGCATTATCACCATATCTCTCCAGAATCTTGAACGGACCTTCAGCTCTGGGCATCAGTTTGCTTTTTCTCTTGGCTGGAAATCTTTCCTTTCTGAGATGCACCCAAACAAGATCACCTGGTGAAAAAACTGGGCTGCTTCCTGTTCTTGTTTGCCTTGGCCTTGTAACTGGCATTTGCTTTCTCAATTCTGGCCTTCACTTCTCCATGAATTCTCTTTATTTCTTTTGCTCTGGTTTCAGCTTCAATGCTTGCTTTTGGTTCAATCGAAAATGGAATTAAGTCAATGGGAGTCAGTGGATTGACACCATAACAACTTCAAATGGGGATTTACTGGTGAATAGTTAGGAGCTCTGTTGAAAGCAAATTCAGCATGAGCAAGCTTCAAATCCCAATCCTTCAGTGTCTTCTTCACCAGTGTTCTTAACAACATACCAATTGTTCTGTTCGTAACTTCAGTCTGTCCATCAGTCTGAGGATGGTGAGACGTACTGAACAACAATCTGGTGCCCATCAATCTCCATAGAGTTTTCCAGAAATAACTCAGAAACTTTACATCTCTATCTGACACAATTGATTTGGGAATCCCATGCAATCTAACAATCTCCTTGAAGAACAAACTCGCCACAGCTGAAGCATCATTGGTTGTATTGCAAGCAACAAAATGAGCCATTTTATAGAATCTATCAACAACCACCATAATTGAGTCTTTTCTCCTTTGGGTTCTGGGCAGTGCAACGATAAAATCCATGCTAAGATCTTCCCAAGGTTGGTTTGGAACTGGAAGAGGAGTGTACAGTCCTTTGTGAAAAGTTGTCTTCGCCTGGTGACAAGTTGGACAACGACTGATGAGATTCTGGACATCCTTCAGTAGACTTGGCCAGTAGAAGTGTTCAGTGAGAATCTCTCCAGTTTTGTTTATTCCGAAATGACCAGCTAAACCTCCTCCATGGGCTTCTCTTATTAGCAAATCTCTAATCGAACCTCTGGGAATGCACAACTTTCCATTCTTGAATAAGAATCCATCTTGAACAGTGAATGGTCCTTTCAGATTAGCTTCAGTAGTTTTCTCAGAAAAATCTGGATCAGCAGCATATAACTCCTTTATGAAAGAAAATCCAAGTACTCTTGCTTCCAGAATTGACAATAATGAATATCTTCTAGAAAGTGCATCAGCAACAACATTGGCTATTCCAGCTTTATGTTTAGAAACAAATGAATAAGACTGCAAAAATTCCACCCATTTTGCATGCCTGGCCTTAAGCTTATGCTGACCATTAATGAACTTCAGTGCTTCATGATCAGAAAACAATACGAACTGTTTTGGCTTCAGATAATGTGACCAGTGAGTGATAGCACGAATTATTGCATAAAATTCTTTATCATAAGTGCTATATTTTAATTTTGATCCGTTCAGTTTCTCACTGAAATAAGCAACTGGACGCCCACTCTGCACCAGTACTGCACCAATACCAACTCCACTAGCATCACATTCTAATTTGAACAACTGATCAAAATCTGGTAAAGATAGAACTGGAGCTGAACTGAGTTTTTCCTTCAGTGACTCAAACGCCAGTTGGGCTGAACTCGGCCAGTTGAACACACCTTTCTTCTGGCAGTCAGTAATTGGAGCTACAACTGAAGAGAAATTCTTGATAAATCTTCTATAAAAAGAAGCCAGTCCATGAAAACTTCTTACTTCAGTGATTGTAGTTGGAACTGGCCATGATCTGATGGCATCAACTTTAGAAGGATCCATAGAAATACCATTCTTAGACACAACGTATCCTAAGAATATTACACTTTCCACCATAAAATCACATTTCTCCAGTTTGCCATACAACTGGTGTCTTCTCAACAGTTCAAATACCCTCTTCAGATGGCTAACATGTTCAGCTTCAGATTTTGAGTATACCAGAATATCATCAAAATATACAACAACAAACTGGCCAATGAGTGGCCTGAGAACTTCGTTCATCAGTCTCATGAAAGTACTGGGAGCATTAGATAAGTGAAAAGGCATAACCAACCATTCATACAAACCTCCCTTGATTTTGAAAGCAGTCTTCCATTCATCTCCATCCTTCATTCTTATCTGGTGATAACCACTTCTGAGATCAATCTTTGAAAACACTCTGGAGCCATGAAACTCATCAAGCATATCATCCAATCTGGGAATAGGATATCTATACTTAATAGTTATATTATTGATGGCTCTGCTGTCAACACACATTCTCATCGTTCCATCTTTCTTTGGGACCAGTAGAGCAGGAACTGAACAAGGACTCATGCTTGCTCTGACATAACCCTTATCGACCAGTTCATCTACTTGTCTTTGCAATTCTTTGGCTTCATTAGGAGAACAACGATAAGCAGCTTTGTTTGGAAGAACTTGAGCCTGGAACCAAGTCAATCTGGTGCTCAATATCTCTAACTGGAGGTAAACCTTCAGGTAGATCTTCAGGAAAAATATCTCTGAACTCCTTCAGTAAACTGGGGACTTCAGTGGACTTCTTCTCTTCAGACTTTTCAACGACCAGTAGCATTAGAACTGGAGAGCCTTCAGATAACTCTTCTTCAACTTCAGATTGAGATAAAAACAAAGGCTTACTGGGCTGATCCTTCTTGACTTTCATCAGTTCGGTGGGCTTCAAAGAAGTCAGTGTGACCTTCTTTCCACTTATATTCAGAGAATATGAATTCATACGACCATCATGATGAACATAATTATCAAATAACCATGGTCGACCCAACAAAATGTGACAGGCATCCATGGGAACAACATCACATATAATTTTATCTTGGTAAACTGACCCAATTGAAAAGGGAATAGTGACTTGTCGATTTACCTTTACTTCAGAACGTTCTCTTAATATCTGCACCAACATAAGCTTCTTTTTCTTCTTCTTCATCGTACACTGGCTCACCTTCTTCAGTGTCGACATCTGGTAAACATTCAATTTCTTTAGCAGTCAATGCTCTTTGATTAGGACACTGGGCCTGGAAGTGACCAAAGCCATGGCACTTGAAACATTTTCTTCCAACTGGTTCTTTCGTTCCTCCAGTTTCCTTTTCTTTGCCTCTGAAGGCTTTCTGGACAGTCTCAGTAAATCTTGCAACTGGTTGACTTGCACTGGCCGGAACCTTACTGAATGACTTGTACGGAACCTTCTTCTTCAGTTGTCTCTCAATCTGGATAGCCATCTTGCATGCACCTTCATACGTCCAGATAGGCTGCAACTCAATCTTCTCAGTAATGGCAGCGTTCAGACCACCAAGAAATCTGGCAATGGTGTGCTCTTCAGTCTCATTCACACCAGTTCTGGTCTTCAGATGCTCAAATTCTCTAATGTATTCCACAACTTCCTTAGCTCCTTGCTTTAGATTGTTCATCAGTAGATACTGATCTTGCTTGTACGACTGGGGAACAAATCTCTTCTGCATAACCTCCTTCAGTTTGGACCAGGTCTTGATTTTACTTTTGCCCTTGTATTCTCTTTCAGATTTCATGTTATCATACAAAGATGAAGCATATTTCTTCAGTTTAATAATGGCAACTTTGAAGCTTTTCCTTTCATCATAACCTTTTATCTCCATAATCCTGTCCATCACCTGGACCCATTCGAAATACACTTCTGGGTTAGAAGACCCATTAAAATCTGGTGGATCTATCTTAATATCCCTAGTATCATCACCCTTATAACTCCTACGCCTTTCTCTAGGATGTGGTTCATCAGAATCACTAGAGTGTCTAGGATTACTATCAGATCTTTCACTGGGGCCTTGAGATTCAGAATCTCTGTCACTGGCAACAACATTTTCCCGATTAAATCGTAAACCACCATCTTCTAACATATGAACAACTCTACCAAGTGCTTCTTGTAGATCTTCAATCTGTCTATCTCTCCTAGCATTATTAGCTTCGTCTAAAGTCATATTTCTTCTAAACGCCATTTATAACCAACAAATAACTCACAATCAATAGATCTAAGCAAATAACTAATAGATCTAAACAATCAATCAACAGATCTAAACAAACAATACCCCAACGGATAAAAAGATTAAGAAACCTTTTTAAACCTGGCTCTGATACCAAATTGATGCGTAAATCACACGACAAACGACAGCGGAAGACTATTTTTGGTATTTTCTGGATTTTATATGAAACAAACAACTAAACGAGACAATAAAGTAAAATGATAGATAAAAAAAAGAATCCACCACCAAGACTCGTAAAGGCCAAGCCACCGGAATCAAGGATAAAGGAAACACTCCGCCCCACCACTACAATCGATAAAGGTCTAGCCACCACGATTACAGATAAAGGAAACCAAAGATTTAAAAGACCTCACCACAATATTTGATAAAGAACAAGTCACCACAAATATTGATAAAGGGGTCACTCCTAACCACCAAGATCAAAAGATCTATAAAGGTAAAAGAAGATTTTTGTAAGAAATAGAGGCTGCTCTATTAATTTCATTCAACATTAACTTCTTTACAGATGAGAGATAAACCTCTATTTATAGCCATGTGCTCTACCTAGGAATTAACGATGAAATAATAAAATAATACATAAAAGCTGTCATGTGCAAGCCACTAACTAGTTTGGACCAATAAGACATGGACACGTAAGCTTCTAGAAACATTCCCCTGCAAGTGGTCCCATAATATTGTTAGAAACGTCACACGCGCCTTCCTTAACAACTGACATTCTTCTTTATTGGGTCCACAAACGACTTCAGTGGGGACTTTATTATTTGGCAACTGGAACATAAATTTGGATCGCAACTGGAGACCGTCATCTGGAGAACCTTCAGTAGTGGTCACTGGAGCACGTCATCTGGAGGACCTTCAGTAGTGGTCACTGGAGCACGTCATCTGGAGGACCTTCAGTAGTGGTCACTGGAGCACGTCATCTGGAGGACCTTCAGTAGTGGTCACTGGAGCACGTCATCTGGAGGACCTTCAGTAGTGGTCACTGGAGCACGTCATCTGGAGGACCTTCAGTAGTGGTCACTGGAGCACGTCATCTGGAGGACCTTCAGTAGTGGTCACTGGAGCACGTCATCTGGAGGACCTTCAGTAGTGGTCACTGGAGCACGTCATCTGGAGGACCTTCAGTAGTGGTCACTGGAGCACGTCATCTGGAGGACCTTCAGTAGTGGTCACTGGAGCACGTCATCTGGAGGACCTTCAGTAGTGGTCACTGGAGCACGTCATCTGGAGGACCTTCAGTAGTGGTCACTGGAGCACGTCATCTGGAGGACCTTCAGTAGTGGTCACTGGAGCACGTCATCTGGAGGACCTTCAGTAGTGGTCACTGGAGCACGTCATCTGGAGGACCTTCAGTAGTGGTCACTGGAGCACGTCATCTGGAGGACCTTCAGTAGTGGTCACTGGAGCACGTCATCTGGAGGACCTTCAGTAGTGGTCACTGGAGCACGTCATCTGGAGGACCTTCAGTAGTGGTCACTGGAGCACGTCATCTGGAGGACCTTCAGTAGTGGTCACTGGAGCACGTCATCTGGAGGACCTTCAGTAGTGGTCACTGGAGCACGTCATCTGGAGGACCTTCAGTAGTGGTCACTGGAGCACGTCATCTGGAGGACCTTCAGTAGTGGTCACTGGAGCACGTCATCTGGAGGACCTTCAGTAGTGGTCACTGGAGCACGTCATCTGGAGGACCTTCAGTAGTGGTCACTGGAGCACGTCATCTGGAGGACCTTCAGTAGTGGTCACTGGAGCACGTCATCTGGAGGACCTTCAGTAGTGGTCACTGGAGCACGTCATCTGGAGGACCTTCAGTAGTGGTCACTGGAGCACGTCATCTGGAGGACCTTCAGTAGTGGTCACTGGAGCACGTCATCTGGAGGACCTTCAGTAGTGGTCACTGGAGCACGTCATCTGGAGGACCTTCAGTAGTGGTCACTGGAGCACGTCATCTGGAGGACCTTCAGTAGTGGTCACTGGAGCACGTCATCTGGAGGACCTTCAGTAGTGGTCACTGGAGCACGTCATCTGGAGAACCTTCAGTAGTGGTCACTGGAGCACGTCATCTGGAGGACCTTCAGTAGTGGTCACTGGAGCACGTCATCTGGAGGACCTTCAGTAGTGGTCACTGGAGCACGTCATCTGGAGACCTTCAGTAGTGGTCACTGGAGCACGTCATCTGGAGGACCTTCAGTAGTGGTCACTGGAGCACGTCATCTGGAAGACCTTATGGAGACTGATGGGTACCAGATTGATGTTCAGTACGTCTCACCATCCTCAGACTGATGGACAGACTGAAGTCACAAATAGAACAATTGGTATGTTATTAAGAACACTGGTGAAGAAAACACTGAAGGATTGGGATCTGAAGCTTGCTCATGCTGAGTTTCCTTTCAACAGAGCTCCGAATTATTCAACCAGTAAATCCTCGTTTGAAATTTGTTATGGTGTCAATCCACTGACTCCCATTGATTTAATTCCATTTTCGATTGAACCAAAAGCAAGTATTGAAGCTGAATCCAGAGCAAAAGAAATAAAGAAAATTCATGAACAAGTGAAGGCCAGAATAGAGAAGGCAAATGCCAGTTACAAGGCCAGGGAAAACAAGAATAGGAAGCAGTCTAGTTTTGCTCCAGGTGATCTAGTTTGGGTACACCTCAGAAAAGAAAGATTCCCAGCAAAAAGGAAGAACAAGTTGATGCCCAGAGCTGAAGGGCCATTCAAGATTCTGGAGAGGTATGGTGATAATGCTTATAAAGTTGAGCTACCTGTAGATATGTCAGTTTCAAGTACTTTTAATGTCGGGGATCTGATGCCTTATCTGGAAGATGAATACCTCGAGGACTTGAGGACAAGTCCTTTCTTAGAGGAGGAGATTGATGTGGAAATGTCCAGGTTCACTGAACTGAATGACACCAGCGAACTGGAGAAGTCAACTGAACTGACGGGTAGAACTGAACGAATAATGCCATCTGAGCAGGCCATGCTAATCCTGCCAGCAATTGCCCATTTCAGACAAGTGTTCACTGAACCAGTCCAGTCACCAGTGGTAACACTCCTCCAGTGGAAAGAGTCTCCAGTGACAACCAGTAGTGATCCACCAGTGAAGTTCCCCACTGAAGCACTCAGTGACCAGCTCCAGTCTAGTCTCCAGATGGATGCTCCAGATTTAAGTCTCCAGTGAAAGCTCCAGATTTAATTTCCAGTTTTTCAAATAAAGTTTGTTCCAGTCGTGTGTTTGTGGACCCAATAAAGAAGGAATGACAGCTGTCAAAGAAGATAAGGGAGGAGTGTGTGACAACGTTAATCCTAACGGTTTGTGGGCCCTTCTGCAGAAGGAATCTTTCTAGAAGCTTTGTCTGTCCATTCCTTATTGGTTGATAAATTAGTGGCTGTCCTTAGCACATGACAGCTTTCTGATTATTTTATTGTATTTCGTTAATTCCTAGGTAATAGCATGTGGCTATAAATAGGGGCTCTTTTTCATTGTAAAAACATGTTATGTTATGTTGAATTGAATGAAATTAATAGAGCAGCCTCTATTTCTTAAAATCTTCTTTTACCTTTAGAGATCTTTGATCTTGGTGGTTAGGAGTGACCCTTTATCAATATTTGTAGTGGTTCGTCCTTTATCAAATATTGTGGTGAGGTCTAAATCTTCGTTTTCCTTTATCTGTAATCGTGGTGGCTTGGCCTTTACGAATCTTGGTGGTGGATTCTTTTATCTATCATTTTTATTTTATAAGTCTTGTTTTATTGTTTGTTTCCTATTAAATCCAGAAAATACCAAAAATAGTCTTCCGCTGTCGTTTGTCGCGTGATTTACGCATCAATGAAGTAGGATGCAGCAGCAACAACAAGCCTCCCGATGACACTTTTGATAGATCGTTGCTTAGCAATCGGTGTAAGCCAATCCACTATTGCATCCCATTTTGCTGTGACATGTGGCATTGCAGCTAGTTCACAAAGACCTGACCAAACCTGAGACGAAAACTTACATTCGAAGAAAAGGTGAGAGTGAGAGTCACGACCATGTTGGCACAACGGCAGCACATAAGATTTAGATTGTATGCGCCTCCAGTTTCCCAAGGTTTCAACCTATCTTGAGTTTTGAGTTTGTTCCGAAATATTAACCATAAGTGAAAAGAGTAACAGGGATTGAGAGAACCAAACCAAGTTAACCCATGGTACTTCATTTTGTCTTGATCTAACCGTGTCCCAAACCACTGAAGCACTGAATGGTTTCTCTTGGTCATTTGAATCATACCAATGCATCATATCTTGCTGTGAATCATACAATTGAGGAATAGGGACGTTGATTAACACAGGATAAAGATCAAACCATGCTGTCGGCCATTTCCAAGCACCCTCTGAAACTATGTCCACCACTTTAGCATTAATAGAAAATCCAGCTTGTGTAACAATACGTGGGGTCAGAAAAGACGAAAGAGGACCCAAAGATCTCCAAGAATCATGCCAAGCAAAAGTATTTCTCCCATTCTTGAGGCTGGTTTTTATGTGTGATCTCAGAACAGGCCTCATATTGAGTATTTTGCGCCAACTCCATGTCATATTTCCAGTAGGTGCAACATACCAAGAACTCCTTCCCTTGAGTTTATGCAAATATATCCAGTTTACCCATATAGAGTCTCTATGTGTGACGATTCTCCAAACGTGTTTAGCAATAAGGGCTTTATTCATCTCACTTAACCGTTTTATACCAAGACCACCTTCATATTTAGGGATGCATATAGATTTCCACGAGGCTTTTTTTTCCGGTAAAAGGCCGTCACCCCTGGTTATTATATTAAAATGAAAGAGCAGGCAACTTGGTAGAATACCAAGCCGACTTTTACAAAAACACACACAAAAATGCAATGTCCAAAATCAACAGGGATAAAACCCCGACCAATCTAATCTAGATATACAATCAATCAACTAAACAATATTAGTGAAATAGGCAACCTCAAACATGCACATCACTAATACAAAGACAAATGAGAGGGACACATTTACAAGGAAACCGAAGTTTCCTCAAACATGCACATCAACCTGTCGAAGCACTAGCGAGAGGGACATATTTACAAGGTATCTATACCACTAATAATGAAACCGGAAGATCCCAAGCTGCTATAAGTCTTTCCAAATGTGCCTTCCTTCTATACTTGAACGTAAGCATCTTCAACCGCACAGTCGAAAATATAATCTCAGCAAGAACATCAGGAGGCCGAGCAGTCTTTATGAATAATCTAGTATTCCTCTCCTGCCATATGAAATAAACACTTGCTGCAAGTATAAGCTTATCAATGACATTCTCCATAGTCTTCTTTCTCGCCACAGGAAGCAATCTACCGATAATTTGGTCCCACATGCACGACCGAGAGCTCAAAACAGCCTTCATATTAACTTTGTTCCACACCTGTCTTGAATAATTACATTCAAAGAATAGATGATTATGAGAGTCAGGCTCATTACTACATAAAGAGCACTTCAAGTCCACACCTTGGAGGACATCCCATTGCATTAGTAGATCTTGAGTTTTCAATCTTCTTCTAAAGACAAGCCATAGGATAAATGCATGCTTAGGAATACAATAATTAAACCAAGCTAACTTCGACCAAGTAGTACTAGGACACCTTGGTCGAATATCTTCCCAAACAACATTGACTGAAAATTGTCTTTCAACACCATCTCTATCTTTCCAATACCAATAATCTGCCATATTAGTCATAACAGGAGCTGAAGAGAACAAATCAACACGGTTCAACCAGTTATGAGGTACATTCCATTGATTATCATGGACAAGGTTCTCTACTTTTGTTTCAATAGTAAACCCAGCTGAAGCAATATCTCTAGGTGAGAAAGTATTACCTAATGGGCTACTTCTACACCAATTATCATACCAAGCATTTGTAAGGGCACCATTACCAACATTAACCCATATAAACTTACGAATGATGGGTCGAACTTGTAACATCTTCCTCCAACTCCATGATAGGTTACCTCGATAAGGAACATTCCAGAAGCTCATACCACGAAGTTTAGTCGTATGAATCCATTTAACCCAAAGAGACTCTTTATGGGTTAATAAATTCCAGATATGGACAGAAATGAGAGCAACATTAAATGGTCGAAGTCTACGAATACCAAGACCACCCTCCTCTTTAGGAAGACACACATCATCCCAACATACTTTGGCCTTCTGATGCAGAAATGACCCCGAGTCATTTCCACAAAAAGGCTTGGCTCGTATATTTATTAATCAAAGATCAGCAAGCAACCATGTACCCCTGGATATCCTTTATTGGCATTATACTACTGGTGTATGTTGATCTTGATACTAATTCGAGTATTGAAGTTTTGCAACCAAGACAAAAGTCGTTGGTCATAAAGTTCATTAGTGACAAAACAAGCCTTGATCAACAACAACTCTTCAGTAACTTCATTTCAATAGTGCTACTGACCAGTGACACTTCAGCGAGTATCTGTCAGTTGCACTCCTGTGAGATGCTCCAGTTTTCAGACTCCAGGCTCCAGCTCCAGTCTCCGGGCTCCAGTCTCCAGTTTCCATGCTCCAGTCAAGACCCTTCAGTGAAGCTTACCTGTGAACGAATCCAGTCCAGATATACCAGAATAAAGTCACCAGTTTTGTTCAGTTCAGTTTATTTTGGTGACATGGCAGTGGACCCAATAAAGAAGGAATGGCAACTGTTGACAGGGATAAGGAAGGCACGTGTGACAACGTTATTTTTAACGGTTTGTGGGCCCTTGTGCAGAAGGAATCTTTCTAGAAGCTTTGTCTGTCCTTTTCCTATTGGTGGATAAATTAGTGGTTGTCCTTAGCACATGACAGCTTTCTGATTATTTTATTGTATTTCGTTAATTCCTAGGTAATAGCATGTGGCTATAAATAGGGGCTCTTTTTCATTGTAAAAACATGTTATGTTATGTTGAATTGAATGAAATTAATAGAGCAGCCTCTATTTCTTAAAATCTTCTTTTACCTTTAGAGATCTTTGATCTTGGTGGTTAGGAGTGACCCGTTTATCAATATTTGTGGTGGTTCGTCCTTTATCAAATATTGTGGTGAGGTCTAAATCTTCGTTTTCCTTTATCTGTAATCGTGGTGGCTTGGCCTTTACGAATCTTGGTGGTGGATTCTTTTATCTATCATTTTTATTTTATAAGTCTTGTTTTATTGTTTGTTTCCTATTAAATCCAGAAAATACCAAAAATAGTCTTCCGCTGTCGTTTGTCGCGTGATTTACGCATCAATGAAGTAGGATGCAGCAGCAACAACAAGCCTCCCGATGACACTTTTGATAGATCGTTGCTTAGCAATCGGTGTAAGCCAATCCACTATTGCATCCCATTTTGCTGTGACATGTGGCATTGCAGCTAGTTCACAAAGACCTGACCAAACCTGAGACGAAAACTTACATTCGAAGAAAAGGTGAGAGTGAGAGTCACGACCATGTTGGCACAACGGCAGCACATAAGATTTAGATTGTATGCGCCTCCAGTTTCCCAAGGTTTCAACCTATCTTGAGTTTTGAGTTTGTTCCGAAATATTAACCATAAGTGAAAAGAGTAACAGGGATTGAGAGAACCAAACCAAGTTAACCCATGGTACTTCATTTTGTCTTGATCTAACCGTGTCCCAAACCAGTGAAGCACTGAATGGTTTCTCTTGGTCATTTGAATCATACCAATGCATCATATCTTGCTGTGAATCATACAATTGAGGAATAGGGACGTTGATTAACACAGGATAAAGATCAAACCATGCTGTCGGCCATTTCCAAGCACCCTCTGAAACTATGTCCACCACTTTAGCATTAATAGAAAATCCAGCTTGTGTAACAATACGTGGGGTCAGAAAAGACGAAAGAGGACCCAAAGATCTCCAAGAATCATGCCAAGCAAAAGTATTTCTCCCATTCTTGAGGCTGGTTTTTATGTGTGATCTCAGAACAGGCCTCATATTGAGTATTTTGCGCCAACTCCATGTCATATTTCCAGTAGGTGCAACATACCAAGAACTCCTTCCCTTGAGTTTATGCAAATATATCCAGTTTACCCATATAGAGTCTCTATGTGTGACGATTCTCCAAACGTGTTTAGCAATAAGGGCTTTATTCATCTCACTTAACCGTTTTATACCAAGACCACCTTCATATTTAGGGATGCATATAGATTTCCACGAGGCTTTTTTTCCGGTAAAAGGCCGTCACCCCTGGTTATTATATTAAAATGAAAGAGCAGGCAACTTGGTAGAATACCAAGCCGACTTTTACAAAAACACACACAAAAATGCAATGTCCAAAATCAACAGGGATAAAACCCCGACCAATCTAATCTAGATATACAATCAATCAACTAAACAATATTAGTGAAATAGGCAACCTCAAACATGCACATCACTAATACAAAGACAAATGAGAGGGACACATTTACAAGGAAACCGAAGTTTCCTCAAACATGCACATCAACCTGTCGAAGCACTAGCGAGAGGGACATATTTACAAGGTATCTATACCACTAATAATGAAACCGGAAGATCCCAAGCTGCTATAAGTCTTTCCAAATGTGCCTTCCTTCTATACTTGAACGTAAGCATCTTCAACCGCACAGTCGAAAATATAATCTCAGCAAGAACATCAGGAGGCCGAGCAGTCTTTATGAATAATCTAGTATTCCTCTCCTGCCATATGAAATAAACACTTGCTGCAAGTATAAGCTTATCAATGACATTCTCCATAGTCTTCTTTCTCGCCACAGGAAGCAATCTACCGATAATTTGGTCCCACATGCACGACCGAGAGCTCAAAACAGCCTTCATATTAACTTTGTTCCACACCTGTCTTGAATAATTACATTCAAAGAATAGATGATTATGAGAGTCAGGCTCATTACTACATAAAGAGCACTTCAAGTCCACACCTTGGAGGACATCCCATTGCATTAGTAGATCTTGAGTTTTCAATCTTCTTCTAAAGACAAGCCATAGGATAAATGCATGCTTAGGAATACAATAATTAAACCAAGCTAACTTCGACCAAGTAGTACTAGGACACCTTGGTCGAATATCTTCCCAAACAACATTGACTGAAAATTGTCTTTCAACACCATCTCTATCTTTCCAATACCAATAATCTGCCATATTAGTCATAACAGGAGCTGAAGAGAACAAATCAACACGGTTCAACCAGTTATGAGGTACATTCCATTGATTATCATGGACAAGGTTCTCTACTTTTGTTTCAATAGTAAACCCAGCTGAAGCAATATCTCTAGGTGAGAAAGTATTACCTAATGGGCTACTTCTACACCAATTATCATACCAAGCATTTGTAAGGGCACCATTACCAACATTAACCCATATAAACTTACGAATGATGGGTCGAACTTGTAACATCTTCCTCCAACTCCATGATAGGTTACCTCGATAAGGAACATTCCAGAAGCTCATACCACGAAGTTTAGTCGTATGAATCCATTTAACCCAAAGAGACTCTTTATGGGTTAATAAATTCCAGATATGGACAGAAATGAGAGCAACATTAAATGGTCGAAGTCTACGAATACCAAGACCACCCTCCTCTTTAGGAAGACACACATCATCCCAACATACTTTGGCCTTCTGATGCAGAAATGACCCCGAGTCATTTCCACAAAAAGGCTTGGCTCGTATATTTATTAATCAAAGATCAGCAAGCAACCATGTACCCCTGGATATCCTTTATTGGCATTATACTACTGGTGTATGTTGATGTTGATACTAATTCGAGTATTGAAGTTTTGCAACCAAGACAAAAGTCGTTGGTCTTAAAGTTCATTAGTGACAAAACAAGCCTTGATCAACAACAACTCTTCAGTAACTTCATTTCAATAGTGCTACTGACCAGTGACACTTCAGCGAGTATCTGTCAGTTGCACTCCTGTGAGATGCTCCAGTTTTCAGACTCCAGGCTCCAGTCTCCAGTCTCCGGGCTCCAGTCTCCAGTTTCCATGCTCCAGTCAAGACCCTTCAGTGAAGCTTACCTGTGAACGACTCCAGTCCAGAAATACCAGAATAAAGTCACCAGTTTTGTTCAGTTCAGTTTATTTTGGTGACATGGCAGTGGACCCAATAAAGAAGGAATGGCAGCTGTTGACAGGGATAAGGAAGGCACGTGTGACAACGTTATTTTTAACGGTTTGTGGGCCCTTGTGCAGAAGGAATCTTTCTAGAAGCTTTGTCTGTCCTTTTCCTATTGGTGGATAAATTAGTGGTTGTCCTTAGCACATGACAGCCTTTTATTTATTTAATATTTGTATTTCTTTATTCCTAGGAAATAGCATGTGTGTGTGATGTGATATTCACGCGATTCCAAGCACAACGGAACTAGACAACGAAACTAGCACAGCGGAAATAAATATTTTTAGTCTTTTCTGGGTTTTAAAGAAACAACACAACAAAAGGAATGAAGATAGATAAAGAATCTAATACTTGATTCGTAAAGGAAACGAGCCACCGGAATCAAATAATAGAAACACTCCAACCCACCACTATAATCGATAAAGGACGAACCACCACGATTAAAGATAAAGGAATCGAAGATTTAAGATCTCACCACTTTAATTGATAAAGGACGAACCACCACAATTAAAGATAAAGGGATCACTCCAAACACCCAAATAAAACAACGATTTATGAAGGTAATAAGAAGATTTAATAAGGAAAAGAAAGTGTTCTTTTCATTCAACTTGATAACCAAAAAACTAACTTTACAAGGAAATAAACCCCTATTTATAGCCACATGCTCTACCTAGGAATTAACGAAAATACAATAAAAAAAGCTGTCAAATGCTAGCCACTAATTGGGTTTGGCCAATAGGAAATGGACAACGTGGCTTTTTTAGAAACATTCCCCTGCAAGTGGTCCCATAATACCGTTAGAGATGTTACTGTCACACGCGCACACGTCCTTATCCAAGACCTTCTAGAACTGGTGACGTGGCAGCTGAAGTATGCTGACTGGAATTGCTCGCTGATGACTTTCATTGATCAAGGAGGGACTTGCCACTGGAGTAAAGTAACAATTGGAGGTTGTTTGTCAGCGAAGGCTTGTCCATAATGGGCTATCGCTGGTAAGATGAGCATGGCTTGTTCTGGAGGCATCTTCAGTCCAATGCTCGCTGCCAGTAGATTGTTGCCAGCGACCCCTCCTAGCTGACTCTCTTCAGCGACCCCTTCTAGCTGACTCCCTTCAGCGACCACTTCTAGCTGACTGGAATTAGTCAGTTCAGCGAGTGGGATCATATTCGCATCATTCTCCCCCTCTAAAATAGGACTTGTCCTCAAGTCCTCGAGATATTCATCTTCAAGGTAAGGCATCAAATCTCCAACATTAAAAGTGCTTGAAACTGACATGCTTCCTGGTAATTCAACCTTGTACGCGCTGTCACCGAACTTTTCCAGTATTCTGAATGGTCCTTCAGCTCTTGGCATCAGTTTGTTCTTTCTTTTGGAAGGAAATCTTTCTTTTCTGAGATGCACCCAAACAAGATCGCCAGGTGCAAAACTAGGCTGCTGACGATGCTTATTAGCTCTGGCCTTGTATTCTTCATTTGCTTTCTCAATTTTTGTCTTTACTTGCTGATGTATTTTTTTGATTTCCTTAGCTTTCTCTTCAGCATCAATACTTACTCTTGGCTCAATTGAAAAAGGAATTAAATCAATGGGAGTTAAAGGATTGGTACCATAACAAACTTCAAATGGAGTCTTGCTGGTTGAGTGGTTGGGGGCTCTATTAAAAGCGAACTCAGCATGTGCGAGCTTTAGATCCCAATCTTTCAGCGTCTTGTTCACCAGCGTCCTTAATAACATCCCAATGGTCCTGTTAGTAACTTCAGTCTGGCCATCAGTTTGGGGGTGATGAGAAGTGCTGAACAGGAGCTTAGTTCCCATCAATCTCCACAAAGTTTTCCAAAAATAACTCAGAAATTTTGTATCCCTATCAGAAACAATGGTTTTGGGGATTCCATGAAGACGGACAATTTCTTTGAAGAATAAATTGGCTACTGCTGAGGCATCATTAGTGGTGTTACAAGGAATGAAATGGGCCATTTTTGAGAATCTGTCAACCACCACCATGATAGAATCTTTTCCTCTCTGGGTTTTGGGTAAAGCAACAATGAAATCCATGCTCAGATCTTCCCACGGTTGACTTGGAACTGGAAGAGGAGTGTAAAAACCTTTGTGAAAAATTGCCTTGGCCTGATGACAAGTTGAGCATCTGCTGATGATAGTCTGGACGTCTTTCAGCAGACATGGCCAATAGAAATGTTCACTGAGGATGTCAGCAGTCTTAGTAATACCAAAATGACCAGCGAGTCCTCCGCCATGAGCTTCTCTTATTAGCAAGTCTCGAATTGAGCCCTTAGGAATACACAACCTTCCATTTTTAAATAAAAACCCTTCTTGCACGAAATATGATCCTTTGGAGGGACCATCAGTGAAGTGACCAGCAAAATCTGTATCAGCAGCATACAACTCTTTGATAAAAGAGAATCCAAGAACCCTTGCTTCCAAAATGGAAAGCATTGAATATCTTCTTGATAGTGCATCAGCAACAACATTCTCTACCCCAGCTTTATGTTTAGACACAAACGAATAAGACTGCAAAAATTCCACCCACTTTGCATGCCTTGAATTTAACTTATGCTGACCATTGATGTACTTCAGCGCTTCATGATCAGAATATAAAACAAACTGCTTGGGCTTCAGATAGTGTGACCAGTGATTGATAGCCCTGATGATAGCATAGAATTCTTTGTCATACGTACTGTACTTCAGCTTCGAACCATTCAACTTTTCACTGAAGTATGCGACTGGTCTCTTTTCTTGAACAAGGACTGCACCAATACCAACTCCACTAGCGTCACACTCTAATTCGAATAATAATTCAAAATTTGGTAAGGACAGGACTGGTGCTGAACTGAGCTTTTCTTTCAGCAATTCAAAGGCACTCTGAGCTGACTTAGGCCATTCAAACACACCTTTCTTGAGGCAATTAGTAATGGGAGCTACAACAGTTGAGAAATTTCGGATGAACCTTCTATAAAATGATGCCAGACCATGAATACTTCTTGCCTCAGTGATCGTTGTAGGAGCTGGCCAGGACTTAATCGCTTCAACCTTCGAAGGATCCATTGAAATTCCATTCTTAGATACAACGTACCCAAGAAATATCACACTTTCCACCAAGAAATCACATTTCTCCAGCTTCCCATACAACTGGTGTTTTCTCAACAGTTCAAATACACTCTTCAGATGATTAACATGTTCAGCTTCAGATTTTGAATATATCAGAATATCATCAAAATATACAACAACAAACTGACCGATGATTGGCCTGAGAACTTCGTTCATTAGTCTCATGAAAGTACTGGGAGCATTAGATAAGCCAAAAGGCATAACTAACCATTCATACAATCCTCCCTTGACCTTGAAAGCAGTTTTCCACTCATCTCCATCCTTCATCCTTATCTGGTGATAGCCACTTCTGAGATCAATCTTGGAAAATACTCTGGAGCCATGTAACTCATCAAGCATATCATCCAATCTGGGAATGGGATATCTATACTTAATGGTTATGCTGTTGATGGCCCTGCTATCAACACACATTCTCATCGTACCATCTTTCTTTGGAACCAGGAGAGCTGGTACTGAACAAGGACTCATACTTGCTCTCACATAAACCCTTCTCAACCAATTCATCGACTTGCCTCTGTAACTCTTTAGCTTCATTAGGTGAACATCTGTAAGCAGCTTTGTTTGGAAGGATTGATCCTGGAATTAGATCAATCTGGTGTTCAATACCCCTAATAGGAGGCAAACCAGAGGGCAATTCTTCAGGAAATACGTCAGCGTATTCTTTCAGCAAGGGTTTGACTAAACTGGAAATGTCAGCGAGTCCCTTCTTATCAGCAAGCTCAACCATCAGCAATATCATTATTGAGGTGCCATCAGCGAGTTCTTTTTCAACTTCGGTTTGGGTCATGAACAAGGCCTTGTCTCGCTGATCCATCACCTTGGTTTTTGAGTGCTCGTCGGGTTTCAAAGAAGTTAGGGTGATCTTTTTCCCATTTATAAATAATGAATAAGAGTTTAAACGACCATTATGGAATACATACTTATCAAACAACCATGGCCTTCCCAACAACAAATGACACGCATCCATAGGGACAACATCACAAACAATCTCATCCTGATAAATATGACCAATGGAAAATGGAATAGTAACTTGTCGAGTAACCTTTACCTTCTGTTCCCTCGTTGAGCCATTGAAGTTTGTAAGGACGGGGATGTTTTAGTGTAGGTAACCCCAGTTTTTCAACCATGTAAGTTGAAGCAGCATTAGCACAACTGCCTCCATCAATGATAAGACTGCATACTTTTCCTTTGACAGTACATCTTGAGTGGAAGATATTCTCTCGCTGAGCCTTATCAGCAGTGACTTCATCAGCGTGCATCATTCTTCTGACCACCAGCATCTCCCCAATATCAGCACCTACATATGTTTCTTCAGCGCCATCATCATCGTACACTGTTTCTTCTTCCTCAGTGTCAGCCTCTGGTAAACTTTCTATCTCCCTGATAGTCAGTGCTCGCTGATTGGGACACTGGGCCTGGAAATGACCAAATCCATGGCACTTAAAACATTTCTTCCCTACTGGTTCTTTTGATCCTCCAGTTTCTTTCTCCTTTCCTTTGAAGGGTTTCTGAACAGTTTCATTAGGCATGGTAGCTGGTTGACTGGAGCTAGAAGTAACCTTAGTGAAAGGTTTGTACTGAACCTTCTTCTTCAGCTGCTTTTCAATCTGGAGGGCCAGCTTGCATGCACCTTCATAAGTCCAGATGGGCTATAATTCCATCTTCTCAGCAATGATAGCATTCAACCCACCAAGGAATCTGGCGATAGTATGCTCTTCAGTTTCTTTGACACCAGTTCTTGTCTTCAGCTGCTCAAACTCTCTGATATACTCTACCACTTCTTTAGCACCTTGCTTCAGATTATTCATCAGTAGATACTGATCTTGCTTGTAAGTTTGAGGAACAAATCTCTTCTGCATAACTTCCTTCAGTTTCGACCAGGTCTTGATTTTACTCTTACCCTTATATTCCCTTTCAGATTTCATATTATCATACCAAGATGAAGCATACTTTTTAAGCTTAATAATGGCAACCTTAAAACTCTTTCTATCATCATAACCTTTTATTTCCATAATCCTATCCATCACCTGAACCCATTCAAAATATTCCTCTGGGTTTGATGAACCAACAAAATCTGGGGGATCTATCTTAATATCTCTAGTATCGTCAACCTTATGTCTCCTATGCCTTCTTCTAGATTGATTAGACTCCTCAGAATCACTAGAAGATCTGGTTGTATTATCAGATCTCTCACTAGGACCTTGAGACGCATCATCTCTTACAACACGTTCCCTATTCATCCTTAAACCACCATCTTCTAATAGATTAAGAACCCTACCAAGTGTTTCTTGTAGATCTTCAATCTGCTTATCTCTCCTAACATTATGAGCTTCTTCTAAAGTCATATCTCGTCTATATGCCATTTATAATCAACAATAACTCAATCAATCAATAGATCTAAACAAAACAACAAGACCCAAAAGATTAAGAAACCTTTTGTAAACCTGTCTCTGATACCAAATTGATGTGATATTCACGCGATTCCAAGCACAACGGAACTAGACAACGAAACTAGCACAGCGGAAATAAATATTTTTAGTCTTTTCTGGGTTTTAAAGAAACAACACAACAAAAGGAATGAAGATAGATAAAGAATCTAATACTTGATTCGTAAAGGAAACGAGCCACCGGAATCAAATAATAGAAACACTCCAACCCACCACTATAATCGATAAAGGACGAACCACCACGATTAAAGATAAAGGAATCGAAGATTTAAGATCTCACCACTTTAATTGATAAAGGACGAACCACCACAATTAAAGATAAAAGGATCACTCCAAACACCCAAATAAAACAACGATTTATGAAGGTAATAAGAAGATTTAATAAGGAAAAGAAAGTGTTCTTTTCATTCAACTTGATAACCAAAAAACTAACTTTACAAGGAAATAAACCCCTATTTATAGCCACATGCTCTACCTAGGAATTAACGAAAATACAATAAAAAAAAAAGCTGTCAAATGCTAGCCACTAATTGGGTTTGGCCAATAGGAAATGGACAACGTGGCTTTTTTAGAAATATTCCCCTGCAAGTGGTCCCATAATACCGTTAGAGATGTTACTGTCACACGCGCACACGTCCTTATCCAAGACCTTCTAGAACTGGTGACGTGGCAGCTGAAGTATGCTGACTGGAATTGCTCGCTGATGACTTTCATTGATCAAGGAGGGACTTGCCACTGGAGTAAAGTAACAATTGGAGGTTGTTTGTCAGCGAAGGCTTGTCCATAATGGGCTATCGCTGGTAAGATGAGCATGGCTTGTTCTGGAGGCATCTTCAGTCCAATGCTCGCTGCCAGTAGATTGTTGCCAGCGACCCCTCCTAGCTGACTCTCTTCAGCGACCCCTTCTAGCTGACTCCCTTCAGCGACCACTTCTAGCTGACTGGAATTAGTCAGTTCAGCGAGTGGGATCATATTCGCATCAAAACCTAAACCTTTTAAGTTTGTTAATTTACTTGTTTTTGATAAGAATTTTCAGGATGTAGTGCGAAGAGAATGGAATGTTCCTTATGATGGTGTTCCGATGTATCAAGTTCTCAGAAAGCTAAAATCTCTTAAGAAGCCATTAAGGAAGCTATTAATTGATAAAGGAAATATTCATAATAATGTGATCAGATTGAAATCTGAATTGGAAGCTGTTCAAACAGATTTGGATAAGGACCCTCATAATTCAGATTTAAGGGAGGAAGAAGCTGTTTATTTACAGGCGTATAATGAGGCGGTAATTGAAGAAGAACGTTTTCTTAAACAGAAAGCTAAAGTTGAGTGGCTTCGTGTTGGTGATTCGAACTCTGCTTTTTTTCATAAAGTAGTTAAGACTAGAACAGCTCGAAACCATATTAGTTCGATTCATGATTCGAACGGTAATCTTGTGGATGGGGATGATGTATATGGTGCTTTTGTTTCTCATTACTCACAGTTTCTTGGTCATTCGATTGGGGTGTCACCGATAAACCTTGTGGGCTTAATTTCTAATACCATCCCAACTCAGAAAGCTGATGCTATGATTCGTGAAGTTACATCTGATGAGGTTAAGCAAGCTTTATTTTCTATAGGTGATGATAAATCACCTGGACCGGATGGTTACTCAGCTGCGTTTTTTAAAGGGGCTTGGGATGTGATTGGTAAAGATATTTCAGATGCTGTTCAAGATTTCTTTGTATCTGGAAAGCTTTTGATGGAGATGAATCATACGGTCATTGCTCTTATCCCAAAGATTGCTTCCCCCTCCAATGTTACGGATTTTCGTCCGATTTCTCTTTGTAATATCCTGTTTAAATGCATTAGAAAAATTATTGCAAACAGGATTAAGGATAGCCTTGGTGATATTGTTAGCATTAATCAATCGGCTTTTATCCCGGGTCGACGAATATCTGATAATGTTCTTCTCACCCAAGATATTATGCATAATTACCATCTTAACAGAGGCCCTCCTCGGTGTGCTCTAAAAGTTGACATTCAGAAGCCTTATGACACTGTTGATTGGGGTTTTCTCAAGGTTGTTCTGGAGGTGTTTCGGTTCCCTACTCGAATGATTGAGTGGATTATGCTTTGTGTGACTACGGTTACTTTTTCTCTTAGCATTAATGGACATTATCACGGGTATTTTAAAGGTAAGAGAGGCCTTTGACAGGGTGATCCTCTTTCTCCTTATTTATTCACACTTGTCATGGAGATTCTCACGCTTATCTTGAGGCGTAATGTTCATAATTCAGAGTTGTTCTCCTTTCATCATAAGTGTGATGAGCTTCAGGTTATTAATCTATGCTTTGCCGATGATCTTTTCATTTTCATGCGCGGAATAGTAGATTCAGCTAGAGTTATTATGGACTCTCTTGACGAGTTTCGAATGGTTTCTGGTCTTTCAGCTAGTTTGCCAAAGAGTACTGCGTATTTCTGTAATGTCCCGAATTCTGTTAAGCAAGCTATTCTTAGCATTCTTCCATTTGAAGAAGGACAGTTACCGGTCAAGTATCTTGGTGTTCCTTTAGTATCATCAAGATTGGTTGCCCGTGATTGCAAACTACTTGTGGATAAAGTCCAAAAAAGAGTGAATGATTGGCGTAATAAGTTTTTGTCTTTTGCTGGCCGTGTTCAACTTATTAATTCGGTCCTTTCATCTATACATGTCTACTGGTCGTCTGTGTTCATTCTTCCTATGAGTATTATTCTTGATATTGAGCAGATTATGCGTCGTTTTTTATGGAGTCAGGGAGATATGTATCGAGGGAAGGTGATGCGTAAATCACGCGACAAACTACAACGGAAGACTATTTTTGGTATTTTCTGGATTTTATATGAAATAAACAACAACAAGATAATAAAATAAAATGATAGATAAAAGAATCCACCACCAAGACTCGTAAAGGCCAAGCCACCGGAATCAAGGATAAAGGAAACACTCCGCTCCACCACTACAATCGATAAAGGTCTAGCCACCATGATTATAGATAAAGGAAACCGAAGATTTAAGACCTCACCACAATATTTGATAAAGAACAAGTCACCACAAATATTGATAAAGGGGTCACTCCTAACCACCAAGATCTAAGATCTATAAAGGTAAAAGAAGATTTTTGTAAGAAATAGAGGCTGCTCTATTAATTTCATTCAACATTCACCAACTGCCTTACAATGAGAAATTAAGCACTTATTTATAGCCACACACATGCTATTTCCTAGGAATAAAGAAATACAAATATTAAATAAATAAAAGGCTGTCATGTGCTAAGGACAACCACTAATTTATCCACCAATAGGAAAAGGACAGACAAAGCTTCTAGAAAGATTCCTTCTGCACAAGGGCCCACAAACCGTTAAAAATAACGTTGTCACACGTGCCTTCCTTATCCCTGTCAACAGCTGTCATTCCTTCTTTATTGGGTCCACTGCCATGTCACCGAAATAAACTGAACTGAACAAAACTGGTGACTTTATTCTGGTATTTCTGGACTGGAGTCGTTCACTGGTAAGCTACACTGAAGGGTCTTGACTAGAGCCTGGAAACTGGAGACTGGAGCCTGGAGACTGGAGACTCGAGTCTAGAGATTGGAGGATCTTCACTGGAGTCTGGATCTGGAGCATATTCACTGGAGAATGCATCTGGAGGATCTTCACTGGAGAATGCATCTGGAGGATCTTCACTGGAGAATGCATCTGGAGGATCTTTACTGGAGAATGCATCTGGAGGATCTTTACTGGAGAATGCATCTGGAGGATCTTCACTGGAGAAGTAATCTGGAGAATCTTTACTGGAGGATGCACCTGGAGGATCTTCACTGGAGAATGCATCTGGAGGATCTTCACTGGAGAATGCATCTGGAGGATCTTTACTGGAGAATGAATCTGGAGGATCTTCACTGGAGAAGTAATCTGGAGAATCTTTACTGGAGAATGGATCTGGAGGATCCAACTGGATAATCCATCTGGAGGATCCAACTGGAGGATCCATCTGGAGCCTTGAAACTGGAGCATCTCACAGGAGTGCAACTGACGGATACTCGCTGAAGTGTCACTGGTCAGTAGCACTATTGAAATGAAGTTACTGAAGAGTTGTTGTTGATCAAGGCTTGTTTTGTCACTAATGAACTTTAAGACCAACGACTTTTGTCTTGGTTGCAAAACTTCAATACTCGAATTAGTATCAAGATCAACATACACCAGTAGTATAATGCCAATAAAGGATATCCAGGGGTACATGGTTGCTTGCTGATCTTTGATTAATAAATATACGAGCCAAGCCTTTTTGTGGAAATGACTCGGGGTCATTTCTGCATCAATCTCTCCCTCTTTTTTGGGACTTGCCCTCAAGTCCTTAAAGTGAGGCCTCGAGTTTTCATTTCTGAACATCTTCAGGTCACAAACGACTTCTGGTAATCCCCACCCGGTAACAAAGCTTGAATTTTCAGATTTCTTGAATAAAAGAAATTCCAGCACATCAACTTCCAAGATTGCTGATAGAGAGTGAGAAATTTCGAGATCCATTACGGATTCAAGAACCAACAGATGTGAAACTCGATCAAACTTGGAAATATCAACAAAGACCAGATTATTCTCTTCAATACTTGTTGTAACGACGAGCACGTTTATCATGAGATTACACTTCTCTACCCACACATACGAATCACGTTTCTTCAAAGTAACAAGGAATAGAACTGGAAAGACCAAGTATCGTCCAGTACACATACCAACCAGATTGCTTTTCATTTCGACTCCTGGGCGACTAAGCAATTCATGATTCCCTAGAGTGACATAAATTTGTCTTGAGAGACCAGAACACACTTCTGAAAACACTACATACTGATTCCTTTTTTTCTTACAATTGACCCTATAATTAAGTCCATACTCAGTCTCGACTTGCTCTTCACTACCTCTTATATGACCAGGTACATAACTCTTCATTTTCACCTTGTACTTAACCTTCCAATCAGCTCTAAGATCAAATAAGAAGTGTTGCTGACTGATTTTAAGATCAACCAACAAATCAGATTTAGCCTTAATCATTTCATCAGACCGTAAACGATTAAGAGGGACTTGCCTCTTTCGAACACACAATGAACTAGTGTTCAAGTGGCCATCATGACAATCATTATCAAACATCAAAATTCGAGCATTTATAGGAATAACACAAAAACCCATACCATAATAATCGAATCTGGAATTAAACACAAGTGCTCGGTTTGTAGTTGTTACCCCTATGCCTTCCTTAAGCCATTGAGTTATGACTGGTAGTGACTGAGTAGGTATGGAGTTCTTCCTCAGGCATATAGACATTGCTTGTTGAACTTCAACTGATGGATCTCCAGTTGGATCTTCAGTTGGATCTTCAGTTGGATCTTCAGTTGGATCTTCAGTTGGATCTTCAGTTGAATCTTCATCAGTAAAAGCTTCACTGGAGTACACTTTTCGCTGGACTTCATCAGTGAGAGTTCCAGTCGAATGTACTACTTGCTGGGCTTCTTGGATCAGTGATGATTTATCACCAGCAGCTCTTATGGACTCTTTTTCGCTAGTAACATAACAAAAACAAGTCTGGCTAACACTTCCTTGCTGGGATTCATCAACACTAACTTTACGAGAATGATTAGCATTCCGATTCAGCAAGAAATCATCAAGGTCAGCTTCAATTACTTCTTCACCATCATCATCATAAACACATGGTTGGAAAAAATCATCTTCTTGCTGAACGTCATCCATATCAAGTGAATGATCAGTTCTCTTGAAGAGTAAAAAGTCATCAGCAACATCACTTATTTCTTCTTTATCATAAATAGTCTCTTGTTCAACATCGACTTCAACTTTTATCTTTTTGAAAGAATTAGGGGCTGATCTAATCTCCATAAGATTTAAATTGCAATTAGTGAGTTTCTTACGAGAATTTTTCTTTTTTGTTTCTCTCACATGATTTTCTAACACATCTAAGATTATCCCCATTTGTTTTTCAAGAGATTTAAGTTGTCTATCTCTTCGAAAATTCTCTAAAGCAAGATTTCTATTATAACCCATTTCTATTATCTAAATGAAAAGATAATCAAAAATGGATCTAAACAAGAAAAATCAGATCTAAACAGATCTAGAACGGATCTAGACAAACAATACCCCAACGGACAAAAAAGATTAAGAAACCTTTTTCAAAACTGGCTAAAAAGTCATGAAAACTTTTTTTTTTGAACCTGTCTCTGATACCAAATTTGATGCGTAAATCACGCGACAAACTATAGCGGAAGACTATTTTTGGTATTTTCTGGATTTTATATGAAATAAACAACAACAAGACAATAAAATAAAAATGATAGATAAAAGAATCCACCACCAAGACTCGTAAAGGCCAAGCCACCGGAATCAAGGATAAAGGAAACACTCCGCTCCACCACTATAATCGATAAAGGTCTAGCCACCACGATTATAGATAAAGGAAACCGAAGATTTAAGACCTCACCACAATATTTGATAAAGAACAAGTCACCACAAATATTTATAAAGGGGTCACTCCTAACCACCAAGATCTAAGATCTATAAAGGTAAAAGAAGATTTTTGTAAGAAATAGAGGTTGCTCTATTAATTTCATTCAACATTCACCAACTGCCTTACAATGAGAAATTAAGCACTTATTTATAGCCACACTGATGCGAATATGATCCCACTCGCTGAACTGACTAATTCCAGTCAGCTAGAAGTGGTCGCTGAAGGGAGTCAGCTAGAAGGGGTCGCTGAAGAGAGTCAGCTAGGAGGGGTCGCTGGCAACAATCTACTGGCAGTGAGCATTGGACTGAAGATGCCTCCAGAACAAGCCATGCTCATCTTACCAGCGATAGCCCATTATGGACAAGCCTTCGCTGACAAACAACCTCCAATTGTCACTTTACTCCAGTGGCAAGTCCCTCCTTGATCAATGAAAGTCATCAGCGAGCAATTCCAGTCAGCATACTTCAGCTGCCACGTCACCAGTTCTAGAAGGTCTTGGATAAGGACGTGTGCGCGTGTGACAGTAACATCTCTAACGGTATTATGGGATCACTTGTAGGGGAATGTTTCTAAAAAAGCCACGTTGTCCATTTCCTATTGGCCAAACCCAATTAGTGGCTAGCATTTGACAGCTTTTTTTTTATTGTATTTTCGTTAATTCCTAGGTAGAGCATGTGGCTATAAATAGGGGTTTATTTCCTTGTAAAGTTAGTTTTTTGGTTATCAAGTTGAATGAAAAGAACACTTTCTTTTCCTTATTAAATCTTCTTATTACCTTCATAAATCGTTGTTTTATTTGGGTGTTTGGAGTGATCCCTTTATCTTTAATTGTGGTGGTTCGTCCTTTATCAATTAAAGTAGTGAGATCTTAAATCTTCGATTCCTTTATCTTTAATCGTGGTGGTTCGTCCTTTATCGATTATAGTGGTGGGTTGGAGTGTTTCTATTATTTGATTCCGATGGCTCGTTTCCTTTACGAATCAAGTATTAGATTCTTTATCTATCTTCATTCCTTTTGTTGTGTTGTTTCTTTAAAACCCAGAAAAGACTAAAAATATTTATTTCCGCTGTGCTAGTTTCGTTGTCTAGTTCCGTTGTGCTTGGAATCGCGTGAATATCACATCAGGTTTGAACTTAGTTTTTCTAAAAAGCTTCAGGACTGCAGGAGCATGATCCGAAGTTAAGTATGGCTTAAAAACAACAGAAGCACCAACAAAATCCGTAAAGAACTCCTCAGTAGCCATAACTCTATCAATTTTCCTTAAAATACCATCAACACCACGTGGTTTTTGATTCCACGTATATTGAAGTCCAACCATATTAACATCAGCAACTTCTATATCTGCAACACAATCACGAAAATCTCTAGTGCCAATATCAACATTCGACGAGCTAGCAGTAGAATCATGTAAATTCAATGTAGCATTAAAATCACCAAGTACACACCAAGGTTTACCCACTGCAAACACCTTATGCCTCTTCAAGTCATTCCATAAAGAACGTCGATCAACATAATAATTATGAGCATACACAAAAGAACACAATAACATTTTCTTGTCCTCCTTAAGAAATATTTGCACATGAATAACTTGGTCAGTTTGGGATAATACCATAAGATCAAGCACACGAAAGTCCCAAGCCATAATAATCCGAGCACCTTTATTACATAGGTGGCTATTCGACATCCACTTCCAATTTGGAAAAACACGATCACATATAGAAGGAACCAGATTATGCGATAAGTGAGACTCAAGAACGACACATAAAGAAAGAGAATGATCAGAAACAAGTCTTTGAACCGCCTTTTGTTTAGGGGACCGATTCATTCCCCGTATATTCCAAATAGCAAAATTAATCATTGGAAACCTGCTCTACGGGAGTGCTTGCCCCCTCAAACAATAGTGAATCAATGTTATTCTTTGTAGCTTCATCAAAAATCACTTCATCATCATCAGAATCCGTATCATAATCGTCTTGCTTACTTATCTTAAACGGATCAGAATCATCATCTAAATTATCCAAAACACCAAATTTATTTGATGTATAGGTAGAATCTTTCTTACTATGCGAAGAAGAAGGCTGGTTTGGAGCATTACTTTTGCTCACCTTTGGTTGATCAACTTTTGACGTACTACCCTCACCACCTTTTTTCTTCTCAACATAGATCACTTTAGGTTTCTGCTTTTGCATGCGAAAAACCCTCATGTTGTTTTACCGTTTGTTTTCCAGTTTTTCCTTTTGATCGTTTTCGTCCAACAAAAGTAAACCCATCATCATCAACCTTATCCTTTCCTTTCACCGGATCACTTTGTACCTTAGGTCGCAAAGGACAATTCTTATTGACATGACCAAATACCTTACAATGAGAACAATGAGGTGGTTTCCATTCATATTCCACCGATACAACTGCCTTAGAGAAACCATCACCTGAAAGATTTGGGATTGCTATAGAAATCGAATCTCTAAAAGTATTATTGGCCTCAATCTCAATCAAAATTCTTGCAAAACTATGACGACCCCACGAGGATGAACACATTTGACTAGTATACGAATCCAACATAAGAGGCTTTCCAATCATAGATGCAATCCTACTAAGCCCTTCTTCCGTAAAAGCCACTAACGGTACATCATAAAGATCAACCCACACCGGGATAGAAGTAATCTCCTGTTTCACTAAACAAGTATTAGGCGTCCAGATATTGAGTAAAATGGGTGTAGATCGAATCATCCATGGCCCCTTTTCTAATACTTGTTCCATTCCTTCTTTCGAATTAAACTGAAAAAAGAAAAAACCATCATCGTTCATCATAAGTCGTTTTAACCCATATTTAGCCCAAGCGTTTTTCACATAGTTTTCAACAACCGGGAAAGCAAGACGTTCCCCCAGAAATACCTTTTTGTAATTGGCCTTGCGACCATAGGAAACCACACATACGTTTCTCCAATTCAAGATTAATACGGGATGGTAGTATAAAAACAGAAGCCCAGTATATATGCATAGAGGACAAAACAGAATGTACCAACTGAAGACGACCTGCAAAGGAAAGAGCCTTGTTCTTCCAATCATTAATGCGCTTCTCCATTTTTCAATCAGAATCTTGCAATCTTTGAACAGTAACCGAGAGGAGATCAAGGGGATGCCAAGATATTTGAGAATAGCCTGTTTAGTATGAGTAGGAACATTGCAGAAAAAAACAGTGCTTTTCGCCACGCTAGGAACCAAACCAGGCACATTTTTAAACAGGTCCAGTGCCTCAATGATGATCTTTACAGAGTTAGTCTCACCTCTTGAAAACAGGAACAGATCGTCTGCAAAACAAATGTTGATAATTTTCTGTTTAACACAGCCATTATGGTACCTGGAAGATGAAGACATCGCCTTGTTTTGCAAAATCTGTGAAAGCACTACCATTACGAGGGTGAAGAGATAGGGAGACATAGGGTCACCTTGTCTTAACCCCCGTTTACCTTTAAAGTAGCCATAAACATTACCATTCATACTCAGTGAGTATGTGACAGTGGTAACGCATGTCATAATCCAATTGACCATTCTAGTGTGAAATCCGAAACCGATAAGTATACATCTCAAGAAATTCCAGTCAACAGTGTCATAAGCCTTCTGAATATCAACTTTAAACGCACACCTAGGAGGACCAGAATTCCTGTGGTAGTTATGCATATATTATCAGAAATATTTCTTCCAGGAACAAACGCAGACTGATTAATTCCAACAAGATCATCAAGTCCCTCCATAATACGCTTGGTTATAATTTTACTTATAACCTTATAAAGCACATTACAGCAAGAAATCGGCCTAAAATCAGTTACACAATCCGGAGTAGACTTTTTAGGAACCAAAGCAATAAGGGTGTGGTTTAACTCCTTAAGTAGTTGGCCATTAGTAAAGAAATCTTGTACCGCAGCACATATATCCCCACCAACAATATTCCATGAGCTTTTAAAGAAAGCTGATGTAAAACCATCCGGTCCCGGTGCTCTATTGTCCCCAATATCAAAAAACGCTTCTTTAACTTCCTCAGATGTCACATGTCTAACCATATTAGCATCTTTTTGGGGGTTTAGTCTATTGGATAGAATACCATTACAATTGAATGGACTGGTGTCATCCTTTGAACCCAAAAAATTAGAGTAATGGTCAACAAAGGCTGTAAGGGCAGCCCCCCCTTCAAATTCAGCCCCTGATGTATCTTTAATTCTTTCTATTCTATTCCAATGATTTTTGCATTTCAAAGAATTATGAAAAAAAGAAGAATTGGAGTCACCAACCTTAAGCCATTCTATTTTAGATTTCTGTTTTAAAAACCTTTCCTCATCTAGAAGGGCTTCTTGATAATCGTTGAGGGTAAGAACTTCAGTTTCCCTGAGTGACGAGTTAGCCGGGTCCATATCAATGGATTTCTGAAGAGAATCCAATTCCAATCGAAGCTTGAGAACTCGTTCATGCAGATTACCATTATTAAAAAGCATCTTGCGCATAGGAGTTTTGAGAAGTTTGAGCTTCCTCACAACTTGATACATAGCAAATCCAGATATTTGAGTATCCCAAGTATTCTTAACTTCCTTCTGAAAATCATCTTTGTAAACAAGGAAATTAGGGAATTTGAAAGGCTTGGGTCTGTCCCTAGTAATGGTCGGCAATTTGAGAATGCAAGGAGAGTGATCGGATATTCTGTACGGTTGAAAGATAGCATGGGAGTTGGGGAAATCACTCAGGAAGTGAATATTACCCAAAACCCTATCTATTTTCTTTAGGATTCCAGCTCCTTTTTTCGGTTTTTGATTCCATGTATAATGCAGTCCAGTACGGTTAAGATCAAAAACTTCAATCTGTTCGATGCATTCTTTAAACTAGAGACTCTCATACCCGTGCTTATTGTAGAAGAACCAGAAAAGCTGTCTTCCAAAAATAGGGACAAGTTGAAGTCACCAAGTATGGTCCAGGGTTTATTTTGCACAAAAGCTTTAAATAAGCACAAGTCTTTCCACAGCAGTCTTCGTTCTTGATAATGATTATCTGCATAGATAAAAGAACAAAAAACGATTTCTTATCAAGTTTATACACAATTTGGGTGTGTATAACTTGATTAGACTGGGACAGCACCATGACATCCACCAAATCAGCATTCCATCCTATAATGATCCGAGTCCCTTTCGAGCACAAGGAACCATTAGAGGTCCAATCCCAACTGCCACAAACTTTTTTACAAATGTTGTATAAACGAGAAACATCAACATGAGACTCCAAAATGGCACACACATGCAGATGATTATCTTTTACAACTTGCTGAACCTCTTTTTGTTTTAGAGGGCGGTTCAACCCTCTAATGTTCCAAGAGGCTATACTACCCATTGAAAACCACATGAGCAGGAGTGCTTGCCCCTGATGTGTTTCCTACAGATTTTGTTCCAGAAGTCATAAACTCAGCTGTTTCATTTTCAATTATTTCAATAACTTCCTCCCCATCCGAGTCTATAGCAACATTAAATCCATTCTTACCATCCTCTGGTTCTCTATGTACTTCAGCACTATTATTATCATCACCATTTGTAATCTAAATTCAAAGCACCAAAGGTATTCCTTGTTTCAATATTAGAATTTGACTTACTTGTACTAGGTTGAGATGAATTCAGCGTAGCTGAAGGGTTATTGTTGCGAATCGGCCTGTACTCTACCTTCGATTTTTGCTTATTCAGATTAAACCCTTTCGGGGTTTTTTTCCTCCCTTTGACCTCAGTAAACCCTTCATCATCTACTTGGGCAACTTTCTTTTGGATCGGACGAACCTTTTTTGTGCATGTAGCATCAATATGTCCAAAAACACAACATGAGGAACATCGAGGTGGTCTCCATTCATACTCAACCTTCATAGTCTCATCTACATATTCATCATTCTCCATAGAAGGTATTGCAATAGTGAAAACATCCTTGAATTCAAAATCAGCTGATACTTCCACCAGGGCCCTTGCATAACTGCTTCTTCCCCATGACTCGCTGCACATATTATGAGTATAAGTATCTAAACGCTTTGGTGTGCCAATCGTTGAGAATAACATGCTCAATCCATCATCCGTATAAGCAGCAAGTGGGACATTATGTAGTTTAACCCAAATCGATATCTCCTTGATGTCTTCTTTTTTTAATTTCGTAGTTGGAGACCAAATATTTAAAAACATGGGTGTACTCCGTATTAGCCACGGGCCACCTTCAAGTACTTTCAGCATCCCTTGTTTATCCGCAAACTTGAAGAAAAAATACCCATTTGCATTCATCATTACCTTCTGTAGACCAAATTTCATCCAATTAGTCTTGACATAGTATTCAACCACTGGAAATGCCAGTCGATCTCCCAAGAAATAACCAAACAAGGTATTTGCAAACTTATCTTGTATTATGCGAACTGATTCCTTAGGTAGGACCACATCAACTCCATCCTATTTAATGACAGATTCTAGTTTCCTGAAGTTAACATTCTGTTTCCCTGGCCCATTCTGGACCTTAGCAGCATAGGATGAGGTAGTAACAGGGGGGATACTGCCTTCTGGGCCATGAACAGCTTCACCATTATAAGCAGACGTAACATGTACATTACTTTTCTGCTGATCAGAAAGAGTACTTTTATTTGAATTTGTATTATTAGATTCCGGGAGCAAGACTTCTTCCACCACCGGTGGCGGTAGATTAACATCATTATTCGTCTCATCTTGAGCCAACTTAGGGTTTTCCTGCACATTCTTTATATTCGTATCTTCATCCAACCCTCCAGGTTGTGAACCAGTAGGAGTTTTATGAATGGCATCAGCACCATCACCTACTGGACTAGCAGGAGCCTTTTGAGAACTAGGGTTCTCCATCGAAGACGAGCCACCATGCTTACTAGAATTTTCCATTGATTGAGATTTATTATTCTTATCTGGTGAATTACCCTTATTTAGGTTACCACCTTTATTATTCTTTTTCTTAGGCGACATAGGTTTAGTCTCTCTTAAACGTTTGAATCTTTCTTCAAGTGCTTGAATATCAAATGCAGCAACTCCCTTCATACAAAAATCACCATGCAAACAAGAAACCTGAATATCCTTTAAACCCACGAACAGAAATAAAACTAAAGAAGAAAACCCTAATACTACAGTGAATGATCTCGAAAGAAAACGACCTAACCCTAAAACGAATCAGAAAAACAGATTAACCAAACTCGTAATAGACTCCTATCATGATGAAGATCGATTACAAGCTGATTAAATAAGAAATCTGATCGAAATAGTGCTAGGGTTTGGAAAGGTTTTTGATCGCCACCATAGAGAGAGAATTATGGGTTTTTTTCCTCGCTATCGAACGCCTCTGTTCATACAAACTTTGTTGTGTTCGCTATGTGAGCTACAGGCTGACTCTCATGATCATTTATTTTTTCAATGTTCATTTGCATCGCAGGTGTGGAAGGGTGTATGCTCTCGTGCTAATGTCCTTATTAGCAAGACAGATTGGAGTGCTGTTGTCCATGATTTTGCTCCAAAGGCAAAGAAGAAATCGGTGGATATCATTGTTCCAAAATTAATTTTTGCTGCAACAACTTACTATATTTGGCAACAGAGAAATTCAAGATTATTCAAGTCAAGAGATAAGAGATCGAGCCAGCAGTTGATTGAAGCTATCCTTGGTACAGTGCGTTTAAAACTCTTATCCCTCAAATTTAAGCACAATGTACGAGTTAACAAAATGATGGACACTTGGAAGCTGCCGAGATTACTTATGCAAAGAGGAAATCATGCATAACTAGTCGTTGAGCTGCTTGATATGCATATTAGAGGCTTATGTTCATTTCAGTACTTTTTAATATGTATAGATTAGTTGTTGGCTGTTTAGGTTAAACATAAATACGGGGCTGTCGTATATATGAATTAGTATGATACTCTGTCATACTACTTGTTAAAACTGTTTTTTTGGGTGATGTATAAAAGCTAACCGGGGTTTAAATTCCCCTTTACCCAAAAAAGAGAATTGCATAAAGGATTCGAATCGGCCTTTCCAAGAAAAGTATTGGTCTATGATCATTAGTTTGGGTGGTGAATTACCCTTACCGGTATCATGGTCCATTAGTATCAATTGGTTAAGATAATTTGCTGCCATTGTAAGATATGGTTCAACTAATAAACACACACTCACTGAAACACGCAAATCTGGGAACTCTCAAATGAAACACGCACGTGAGAACACGCAAACAAGAACACTCAAAACTGAAACCTCTCAAACTTCCGAACACTCAAACAAGATCACGCAAATCAATGAATGCGCACAGTTTGAAAATCACGCAGATCTGAAGTGTACTGAAACACGCAAAAGGTACTGTACTTAAGAACACGCAAAAGGTACAGTACAAGAAGCTTGGTCTGGCTCGCTATATTGGATGGATGCCTCAAATAATCAAGTCAATTTCTCGTCTAAAGTTGCGTGGGATACTATTCGTGCAAGATCAATATCTGTTAATTGGGTCCACTTGGTCTGGTTTCCTCAAAGTATTCCTCGTCATGCTTTTTACATGTGGTTGATTTTTCGCAAGAAGCTTAAGACACATGATAGCATGCGGAGCTGGGATGTAGGGGGTGCAGTTAACCATAATTTACTTTGTTGTTGTTTTTTCCCGGTAAAGGCCGTCACCCCTTGTTAACTTTTATAAATCAATAAAATCAGGCATAGTAATAGAGTATTACTATGGCTATACAAAATGCACTAAACGTGCAGCAACCATAACTCATACTAGCAACCTAAACACAACTAGGAATTACATAAAAACAAACTCAGTTTCTAATTAAAGATAGAGGCAACATCCAGTTCTTCAGAGCTTCTTCCACTTTCTTGGTTCGCTTGAAACGAAAAGACAACAGCTTCAATCGAACAATCTCCATAATAATGTCCACCAATTGAGCAACCGTCCGTTTATTCTTTTTAAACAATCGAGTATTACGTTCTTGCCATATGTAATAAACAGAAGCCGCAAGGAGCAAACGAGAAACAATCGATGAGAACGATCTACTCTTACCAAATAAAGAATAGGCCGCAACAATAGCATCCCAATCTGATGAAATATAATTAACATTCGACTTTGAGCACACACCGGACCACACCTGCAATGCAAACGAGCATTCAAAGAACAAGTGCTTATGTGAATCAGGTTGTAACTCACAAAACGGGCACATCAAAGAAACTGATGACGACGAATGCACATCCCAATTCCTCAGCCTATCTTGGGTCTTCAATTTCTGGCAACAAACCAACCAAAGAAGAAAAGCATGCTTCGGAACTCTATGAGAAAACCAAACTAAATTATACCAACCAACCAACAATCTCCGAGGACGAATAACATCCCAAACTCCACCAACAGAAAAGTCTTGAGGTACACCATTACGATCCTTCCAAAGAAGAATGTCAGGACGAGAAGTCACAAGCACAGGAGGAGGAGGAGCATTAATCAGATTCGCCCATTCTGGTGGCCAAGACCACGTACCATCATGAATGATATCAGCAAGTTTTGCATTCCACTGAAACCCTGCATGTGAAATTTCCCTAGAAGAAATACACGAACTAATTGGGCAAATATCAGCCCAATTTACTTTGTTGTTCTTTATGTAAAACAGGTCCAGATTCGCATGATCACTTATTCTTTGAATGCTCTTACGCTAAGCAAGTTTGGCACCTGATTAGAGACATGGCTGATATGCATGATATCCAGCCTTTTGATTAACTCGACTCCAAACCTGCATACAATAACTACATTCAAAGAATAAATGGGAATGAGAGTCCGGCAGAGAGGAGCAAAACGGGCACCATAGGTCAAGACTAGCATCCCATTGAAGCATTAAGTCTTGAGTTTTAAGTCTTCCTCTAAAAACCAACCAAAGTATGAAAGCATGCCTTGGTATACCATAGGAGAACCAAACCAGATCATGTCTTGGACGAAGATCTTCCCAAACCACATTCACCGAAAAGTCTTTGAGATCACCATTTCTATCTTTCCATAACCATTCATCGGCATTAGAAGTAAGCATAGGGGGCAGAAATAGTAATAAGTCGGGTAGTCCAGTCGCTAGGCCATTGCCAAACACCATTAGTGACTAAATCACACACCTTGGAATCAATCGGGAACCCAGCATTATGTATTTATCTTGGAGTAATCCGGTCGTATAACGGACCATAATTACACCAAACATCATGCCAAGCAGAAGCAGCTTGACCATTACCAATCTTAACCCAAATAAAATTACGAAGTATTGGTCTAACCTGAAGCAGTTTCCTCCAACTCCAAGATAAATTACCACGATACGGAAGATTCCAGAAACTCGTACCTCGTAATTTATTTGTATGAACCCATTTTACCCAAAGAGACTCCTTATCAGTAAGAATGTTCCATATATGAACTGAAAATAGAGCCACGTTAAAAGGTCGAATCTTACGAATACCAAGGCCACCCTCTTCTTTAGGTAAACAAACATCATCCCAAGAAACTTTAGCTTTTCCTTTCTGCATCTCACCCTGACACCACAAGATCCACGCATAATTTGCTCAATATCCATGATAATACTCATTGGCAAGATGAAAACAGAAGACCAGTAAACATGAATAGCTGATAACACAAAATTAATGAGCTGAACTCTTCCTGCAAAAGATAAAAACTTATTTCGCCAGTCATTAACCCTCTTGTGAATCTGTTCTACCAACGGTTTGCAATCTTGAAATACCAATCTAGATGACACCAGAGGTACTTCAAGGTATTTCACATGGAGACTTCCTTCTTCAAATGGTAGAACCTCTAAAATGGCCCTCTTGATAGAATCACGATGATGCAGAAATGTCCAGGTTCACTGAACTGGAGAAACCCAGCGAACTGAAGAAGCTAACTGAACTGAAGGAAACTGAACTGATAATGCCATCAGAACAAGCCATGTTGATTCTGCCAGTAGTGGCCCATTTCAGACAAGTCTTTACTGAACCAGTCCAGTCACCAGTAGTAACACTTCTCCAGTGGCAAGATTCTCCAGTGACCAACAGTGGTAATCCACCAGTCAAGATATCCACTGAAGCACTCCAGTGACCAGCTCCATTCTAGTCTCCAGATGAATGCTCCAGATTTTGTCTCTAGTGGAAGTCCAGATTTTTGTTTCCAGTTTTCAATCAATAAAGTCCCCACTAAAGTCCCATGTTTGTGGACCCAATAAAGAAGAATGACAGTTGTTGACAGGGATAAGGAAGGCACGTGTGACAACGATATTTCTAACGGTATTGTGGGACCACTTGCAGGGGAATGTTTCTAGAAACCTACTCTGTCCATTTCCTATTGGCCAAAAACAATTAGTGGCTTAGCACATGACAGCTTTTTATTTATTTTATTATTGTATTTTCTTTTCCTAGAAAATAGCATGTGGCTATAAATAGAGGCTTTATTTCTCATTGTAAGACAGTTTTTATGTTGAATGAAATTAATAGAGCAGCCTCTATTTCTTATCAAAATCTTCATTTACCTTTATGGATCTTTGATCTTGGTGGTTTGGATTGGTCCCCTTATCTATATTTGTGGTGGTTCGTCCTTTATCAAATATAGTGGCGAGATCTTAAATCTTCGATTCCTTTATCTGTGTTTGTGGTGGCTAGACCTTTATCAAACATAGTGGTGGGTTGGAGTGTTTCCTTTATCCTTGATTCCGGTGGCTCGTCCTTTACGAATCTTGGTGGTGAATTCTTTTATCTATCATTTGATTTTAATGTCTTGTTTTGTTGTTTGTTTCATATAAATCCAGAAAATACCAAAAATAGTCTTCCGCTGTCGTTTGTCGCGTGATTTACGCATCAAATTTGGTATCAGAGCCAGGTTTGAAAAAGGTTTCTTAATCTTTTTTGTCCGTTGGGGTATTGTTTGTCTAGATCCGTTCTAGATCTGTTTAGATCTCATTTCGATTTAGTCAGATCTGAGTTTGGTTTTCTAGATCTGTTTGTTGGTTGTTTAGATCTAGTTGTTGCTGATATAGATCTATTAAGTTGGTTGAATATAAATGGCTTTTAGAAGAAATATGACATTAGAAGAAGCTCATAATGCTAGGAGGGATAGACAGATAGAAGATCTACAAGAAGCACTTGGTAGAGTTGTTCATATGTTAGAAGATGGTGGTTTAAGGTTTAATAGAGACCATGTTGTTGCTAGTGAAAGAGATTCTGAATCTCAAGGTCCTAGTGAAAGATCTGATAGTACACCCAGAAACTCTAGTGATTCTGATGACCCACATCCTAGAGAAAGACGAAGGAGACATAAGGGTGATGATACTAGAGACATTAAGATAGATCCACCAGATTTCAATGGGTCTTCTAACCCAGAAGAATATTTTGAATGGTTCAGGTTATGGATAGGATTATGGAAATAAAAGGTTATGATGATAAAAAAAGTTTTAAGGTTGCCATTATTAAGCTTAAAAAGTATGCTTCATCTTGGTATGACAATATGAAATCTGAAAGGGAGTATAAGGGTAAGAATAAAATCAAGACTTGGTCCAAACTGAAGGAAGCTATGCAGAAAAGATTTGTTCCTAAGTCGTACAAGCAAGATCAGTATCTACTGATGAATAATCTGAAGCAAGGTGCTAAATAAGTTGTGGAGTATATTAGGGAGTTTGAGCAACTGAAGACAAGAACTGCTGTCAAAGAAACTGAAGAGCATACTATCGCCAGATTCCTTGGTGGGTTGAATGCTACTATTACTGAGAAGATAGAATTGTAGCCCATCTGGACTTATGAAGGTGCATGCAACTGAAGAAGAAGGTACAGTACAAACCTTTCACTAAGGTTACTTCCAGTTCCAGTCAACCAGTTACTAGGCCCAGTGAAACTGTTCAGAAATCCTTCAAAGGAAAGGAGAAAGAAACTGGAGGATCCAAAGAACCAGTTGGAAGAAAATGCTTCAAGTGTCATGGGTTTGGTCACTTCCAGGCGCAGTGTCCCAACCAGCGAGAACTCACTGCTAAGGAGATTGAAAGCTTACCAGATGTTGATACTGAAGAAGGTGAACCAGTGTATGATGAAGATGAAAGTGAAGAGGCATATGTAGGTGCAGATGTTGGAGAGATGCTAGTGGTAAGAAGAGTGATGCACACTGATGAAGTTGCAACTGATACTGCCCAGAGAGAAAATATCTTCCATTCCAGATGTACTGTTAAAGGAAAGGTATGTGATCTGATCATTGACGGTGGGAGTTGTGCTAATGCTGCTTCAACTTACATGGTAGAGAAACTGGAACTGTAAGCATTATTTTTGTGTTTGGGTGCATCTAAGAAAAGAAAGGTTTCCAGCAAAGAGGAAGAGTAAACTGATGCCCAGGTTGAAGGACCCTTCAAGATTCTGGAGAGATATGGTGATAATGCTTACAAGGTTGAGCTACCTGGAGATATGGCAGTTTCAAGTACTTTTAATGTGGGAGATCTGATGCCTTATCTGGAGGATGAGTACCTCGAGGACTTGAGGACAAGTCCCTTTTTAGAGGAGGAGAATGATGCAGAAATGTCCAGGTTCACTGAACTGGAGAAACCCAGCGAACTGAAGAAGCTAACTGAACTGATAATGCCATCTGAACAAGCCATGTTGATTCTGCCAGTAGTGGCCCGTTTCAGACAACTCTTTACTGAACCAGTCCAGTCACCAGTAGTAACACTTCTCCAGTGGCAAGATTATCCAGTGACCAACAGTGGTAATCCACCAGTGAAGATATCCACTGAAGCACTCCAGTGACCAGCTCCAGTCTAGTCTCTAGATGAATGCTCCAGATTTTGTCTCCAGTGGAAGTCTAGACTGGGGACTCCAGTGAACTCCCTCTCTTCAATACGCTCAAGCACCAGTAACATCATAACTGGAGAGCCTCCAGTTAACTCTTCTTCTACTTCAGTTTGAGACATAAATAAAGACTTGCTGGGCGGGTCTTTCTTATTAATTTTCAATAATTCATTGGGTTTTAAAGAAGTCAGAGTGACCTTCTTCCCACTTACAAATAATGAATAAGAATTCATACGACCATTATGAAAAACATTATTATCAAATAACCAAGGTCTACCCAGTAATATATGACAAGCATCCATAGGAACAACATCACACACAATTTTATCTTGATAAATAAATCCAATGGAAAAAGGAATAGTAACTGATGCGGAGATGTCCAGATTCACTGGACTGGAGAAACCCAGTTGATGCGGAAATGACCGGATTCATTGAACTGGAGGAACCCAGTGAACTGAAGAAGGCAACTGAACTGATCATGCCCTCTGAACAAGCCATGTTGATTCTGCCAATTGTAGCCCATTTCAGACAAGTCTTTTCTGAACCAGTTCAGTCACCAGTAGTAACATTTCTCCAGTGGCAAGCTCCAGATGACTGCTCCAGATGAAATCTCCAGTGAACACTACTGAAGGTTGATGCGTAAATCACGCGACAAACGACAGCGGAAGACTATTTTTGGTATTTTCTGGATTTTATACGAAACAAACAATAAAACGAGACAATAAAATTAGAATGATAGATAAAAGAATCCACCACCAAGACTCGTAAAGGCCAAGCCACCGGAATCAAGGATAAAGGAAACACTCCGCCCCACCACTACAACCGATAAAGGTCTAGCCACCACGATTATAGATAAAGGAAACCGAAGATTTAAAGACCTCACCACAATATTTGATAAATAACAAGTCACCACAAATATTGATAAAGGGGTCACTCCTAACCACCAAGATCAAAAGATCTATAAAGGTAAAAGAAGATTTGTAAGAAATAGAGGCTGCTCTATTAATTTTCATTCAACATCAACTAACTTTACAATGAGAAATAGAACCTCTATTTATAGCCACATGCTCTACCTAGGAATTAACGACATAATAATAAAATAATACATAAAAGTTGTCATGTGCAAGCCACTAAGTAATTTGGACCAATAAAATATGGACACGTAAGCTTCTAGAAACATTCCCCTGCAAGTGGTCCCATAATATTGTTAGAAACGTTCTGTCACACGCGCCTTCTTTAACGGTTGTCATTCTTCTTTATTATTGGGCCCACAAACAACTTCAGTGGAGACTTTATTAATTGGTAACTGGAACATAAATTTGGACCGCAACTGGAGACAAAAACTGGAGCACGTCATCTGGAGGACCTTCAGTAGTGGTCACTGGAGCACGTCATCTGAAGGACCTTCAGTAGTAGTCACTGGAGCATTCATCTGGAGCAGTCATCTGGAGCTTGCCACTGGAGAAATGTTACTACTGGTGACTGAACTGGTTCAGAAAAGACTTGTCTGAAATGGGCCACTGCTGGCAGAATCAACATGGCCTGTTCAGATGGCATGATCAGTTCGGTTTCCTTCAGTTCAGTTAGCTTCTTCAGTTCACTGGGTTTCTCCAGTCCAGTGAATCTGGACATCTCCGCATCATTCTCCCCCTCTGAAAAGAGACTTGTCCTCAAGTCTTCGAGGTACCCATCCTCTAGATAAGGCATCAGATCTCCCACATTAAAAGTACTTGAAACTGCCATGTCTCCAGGTAACTCAACCTTGTAAGCATATTATCACCATATCTCTCCAGAATCTTGAACGGACCTTCAGCTCTGGGCATTAGTTTACTCTTTCTTTTTGCTGGAAACCTTTCTTTTCTAAGATGCACCCACACAAGATCACCTGGTGAAAAACTGGGTTGCTTTCTATTCTTGTTTGCTCTGGTCTTGTAACTGGCATTTGCCTTCTCTATTCTGGCCTTCACTTCTCCATGAATTCTCTTTATTTCTTTTGCTCTGGTTTCAGCTTCAATGCTTGCTTTTGGTTCAATCGAAAATGGAATTAAGTCAATGGGAGTCAGTGGATTGACACCATAACAAACTTCAAATGGGGATTTACTGGTGGAATAGTTAGGAGCTCTGTTGAAAGCAAATTCAGCATGAGCAAGCTTCAAATCCCAATCCTTCAGTGTCTTCTTCACCAGTGTTCTTAACAACATACCAATTGTTCTGTTCGTAACTTCAGTCTGTCCATCAGTCTGAGGATGGTGAGACGTACTGAACAACAATCTGGTGCCCATCAATCTCCATAGAGTCTTCCAGAAATAGCTCAAAAACTTCACATCTCGATCTGACACAATTGTCTTGGGAATTCCATGCAACCTGACAATCTCCTTAAAGAACAAATTCGCTACTGCTGAAGCATCATTGGTTGTGTTACAAGCGATAAAATGTGCCATTTTTGAAAACCTATCAACCACCACCATTATTGAATCTTTCCCCCTCTGTGTTCTGGGCAGTGCAACAATGAAGTCCACACTGAGATCTTCCCATGGCTGGTTTGGAACTGGAAGAGGAGTATACAAACCCTTGTGAAAAGTAGTCTTCGCCTGGTGACAAGTTGGACAGCGGCTGATAAGACTCTGGACATCCTTCAGTAGACTTGGCCAGTAGAAGTGTTCAGTGAGGATCTCTCCAGTCTTGTTAATGCCAAAATGGCCAGCTAAACCTCCTCCATGTGCTTCTCTTATCAGTAAATCTCTTATCGAACCCCTGGGAATGCACAACTTTCCATTTTTATACAAGAAACCATCTTGAACAACAAATGGCCCTTTCTGGTGAACTTCAGTGAGGTGATTAGCAAAGTCTGGATCAGTAGCATACAAATCTTTAATGAAAGAAAATCCAAGGACCCTTGCTTCCAGAATTGATAACAAGGAATATCTTCGTGGCAATGCATCAGCAACAACATTACAAACTCCAGCCTTATGTTTTGAAACAAACGAATAAGATTGTAAGAATTCTACCCATTTGGCATGCCTGGCATTAAGCTTGTGTTGGCCGTTTATAAACTTCAGGGCTTCATGATCAGAGAATAAGACAAACTGCTTCGGCTTCAGATAATGTGACCAGTGAGTGATAGCACGAATAATTGCATAAAATTCCTTGTCATAAGTGCTATACTTCAGTTTAGAGCCGTTGAGCTTTTCACTGAAATATGCAACTGGACGCCCGGCTTGTACTAACACTGCACCAATACCTACTCCACTGGCGTCACACTCTAACTCGAACAACTGATCAAAATCTGGTAAAGATAGAACTGGATCTGAACTGAGTTTTTCCTTCAGTGACTCAAACGCCAGTTGGGCTGATCTCGGCCAGTTGAACACACCTTTCTTCAGGCAGGCAGTAATTGGAGCTACAACTGAAGAGAAATTCTTGATAAATCTTCTATAAAAAGAAGCCAGTCCATGAAAACTTCTTACTTCAGTTATTGTAGTTGGAACTGGCCATGATCTGATGGCATCAACCTTAGAAGGATCCATAGAAATACCATTCTTAGACACAACGTATCCTAAGAATATTACACTTTCCACCATAAAATCACATTTCTCCAGTTTGCCATACAACTGGTGTCTTCTCAACAGTTCAAATACCCTCTTCAGATGGCTAACATGTTCAGCTTCAGATTTTGAGTATACCAGAATATCATCAAAATATACAACAAAAATCTGGCCAATGAGTGGCCTGAGAACTTCGTTCATCAGTCTCATGAAAGTACTGGGAGCATTAGATAAGCCAAAAGGCATAACCAACCATTCATACAACCCCCCCTTGATCTTGAAAGCAGTTTTCCACTCATCTCCATCCTTCATTCTTATCTGGTGATAGCCACTTCTGAGATCAATCTTGGAAAATACTCTGGAGCCATGTAACTCATCAAGCATATCATCCAATCTGGGAATGGGATACCTATACTTAATGGTTATATTGTTGATGGCCCTGCTATCAACACACATTCTCATAGTACCATCTTTCTTTGGGACCAGGAGAGCTGGTACTGAACAAGGACTCATACTTGCTCTCACATAACCCTTCTCAACCAATTCATCGACTTGTCTTTGCAACTCTTTAGCTTCATTAGGTGAACATCTGTAAGCAGCTTTGTTTGGAAGAACTGAACTTGGAACCAAGTCAATCTGGTGCTCAATTCCTCTCACTGGTGGCAAACCTTCAGGTAGGTCTTCTGGGAAAACATCAGTGAATTCCTTCAGTAAAGTCTTCAGGAGACTGGGGACACCAGTGAACTCCTTCTCTTCAGACTTTTCTACGACCAGTAACATCATAACTGGAGAGCCTTCAGATAACTCTTCTTCGACTTCAGCTTGAGACAAAAACAAAGGCTTACTGGGCTGGTCTTTCTTGACTTTCATCAGTTCATTAGGCTTCAAAGAAGTCAGTGTGACCTTCTTTCCACTAATACTCAAAGAATACGAGTTCATTCGACCATCATGAAGAACATAATTATCAAATAACCATGGTCGACCCAACAAGATATGACAAGCATCCATAGGTACAACATCACAAACAATTTTGTCTTGATAAACTGACCCAATTGAAAATGGAATAGTAACTTGACGATTAACTTTTACCTCTGACCCTTCACTGAGCCATTGCAACTTGTAAGGTCTAGGGTGCTTAACTGTAGGTAGCGCCAGTTTCTCTACCATGTAAGTTGAAGCAGCATTAGCACAACTCCCACCATCAATGATTAGATCACAAACTTCAGTAATATGGACCAATAAAATATGGACACGTAAGCTTCTAGAAACATTCCCCTGTAAGTGGTCCCATAATATTGTTAGAAACGTTCTGTCTCACGCGCCTTCTTTAACGGTTTTCATTCTTCTTTATTATTGGGCCCACAAACAACTTCAGTGGAGACTTTATTAATTGGTAACTGGAACATAAATTTGGACCGCAACTGGAGACAAAACTGGAGCACGTCATCTGGAGGACCTTCAGTAGTGGTCACTGGAGCACGTCATCTGAAGGACCTTTGATACGGAGATGTCCAGATTCACTGGACTGGAGAAACCCAGTGAACTGAAGAAGCTAACTGAACTGAAGGAAACCGAACTGATCATGCCATCTGAACAGGCCATGTTGATTCTGCCAGCAGTGGCCCATTTCAGACAAGTCTTTTCTGAACCAGTCAGTCACCAGTGGTAACATTTCTCCAGTGGCAAGCTCCAGATGACTGCTCCAGATGAATGCTCCAGTGACCACTACTGAAGGTCCTCCAGATGACGTGCTCCAGTGACCACTACTGAAGGTCCTCCAGATGACGTGCTCCAGTTTTTGTCTCCAGTTGCGGTCCAAATTTATGTTCCAGTTACCAATTAATAAAGTCTCCACTGAAGTTGTTTGTGGGCCCAATAATAAAGAAGAATGACAGCCGTTAAAGAAGGCGCGTGTGACAGAACGTTTCTAACAATATTATGGGACCACTTGCAGGGGAATGTTTCTAGAAGCTTACGTGTCCATATTTTATTGGTCCAAATTACTTAGTGGCTTGCACATGACAGCTTTTATGTATTATTTTATTATTATGTCGTTAATTCCTAGGTAGAGCATGTGGCTATAAATAGAGGTTCTATTTCTCATTGTAAAGTTAGTTGATGTTGAATGAAATTAATAGAGCAGCCTCTATTTCTTACAAATCTTCTTTTACCTTTATAGATCTTTTGATCTTGGTGGTTAGGAGTGACCCCTTTATCAATATTTGTGGTGACTTGTTCTTTATCAAATATTGTGGTGAGGTCTTTTAAATCTTCGGTTTCCTTTATCTATAATCGTGGTGGCTAGACCTTTATCGGTTGTAATGGTGGGGCGGAGTGTTTCCTTTATCCTTGATTCCGGTGGCTTGGTCTTTACGAGTCTTGGTGGTGGATTCTTTTATCTATCATTCTAATTTTATTGTCTCGTTTTATTGTTTGTTTCGTATAAAATCCAGAAAATACCAAAAATAGTCTTCCGCTGTCGTTTGTCGCGTGATTTACGCATCAATTTGGTATCAGAGCCAGGTTTAAAAAGGTTTCTTAATCTTTTTGTCCGTTGGGGTATTGTTTGTTTAGATCTGTTGATTGATTGTTTAGATCTATTAGTTATTTGCTTATATCTATTGATTGTGAGTTATTTGTTGGTTATAAATGGCGTTTAGAAGAAATATGACTTTAGACGAAGCTAATAATGCTAGGAGAGATAGACAGATTAAAGATCTACAAGAAGCACTTGGTAGAGTTGTTCATATGTTAGAAGATGGTGGTTTACGATTTAATCGAGACAATGTTGTTGCCAGTGAAAGAGATTCTGAATCTCAAGGCCCCAGTGAAAGATCTGATAGTAATCCTAGACACTCTAGTGATTCTGATGAACCACATCCTAGAGAAAGGCGTAGGAGGCATAAGGGTGATGATACTAGGGATATTAAGATAGATCCACCAGTTTAATGGATCTTCTAACCCAGAAGAGTATTTTGAATGGGTCCAGGTGATGGACAGGATTATGGAGATAAAAGGTTATGATGATAGAAAAAGCTTCAAGGTTGCCATTATTAAACTGAAGAAATATGCTTCATCTTGGTATGATAACATGAAATCTGAAAGAGAATACAAGGGCAAAAGTAAAATCAAGACCTGGTCCAAACTGAAGGAGGTTATGCAGAAGAGATTTATTCCCCAGTCGTACAAGCAAGATCAGTATCTACTGATGAACAATCTAAAGCAAGGAGCCAAGGAAGTTGTGGAATACATTAGAAAATTTGAGCATCTGAAGACCAGAACTAGTGTGAATGAGACTGAAGAGCACACTATTGCCAGATTTCTTGGTGGTCTGAACGCTGCCATCACTGAGAAGATTGAGTTGCAGCCTATCTGGACATATGAAGGTGCATGCAAGATGGCTATCCAGATTGAAAGACAACTGAAGAAGAAGGTTCCGTACAAGTCATTCAGTAAGGTTCCTGCCAATACAAGTCAACCAGTTGCCAGTCAACCAGTTCCCAGATTTACTGAAACTGTTCAGAAATCCTTCAGAGGAAAAGAGAAAGAAACTGGAGGATCAAAAGAACCAGTTGGAAGAAAATGTTTCAAGTGCCATGGCTTTGGTCACTTCCAGGCCCAGTGTCCTAATCAAAGAGCCTTGACTTACATGGTAGAGAAAGTTTGTGATCTGATCATTGATGGTGGGAGTTGTGCAAATGCTGCTTCAACTTACATGGTAGAGAAACTGGCGCTACCTACAGTTAAGCACCCTAGACCTTACAAGTTGCAATGGCTAAGTGAAGGGTCAGAGGTAAAAGTTAATCGTCAAGTTACTATTCCATTTTCAATTGGGTCAGTTTATCAAGACAAAATTGTTTGTGATGTTGTACCTATGGATGCTTGTCATATTTTATTGGGTCGACCATGGTTATTTGATAATTATGTTCTTCATGATGGTTGAATGAACTCGTATTCTTTGAGTATAAGTGGAAAGAAGGTCACACTGACTTCTTTGAAGCCTAATGAACTGATGAAAGTCAAGAAAGACCAGCCCAGTAAGCCTTTGTTTTTGTCTCAAGCTGAAGTCGAAGAAGAGTTATCTGAAGGCTCTCCAGTTATGATGTTACTGGTCATAGAAAAATCTGAAGAGAAGGAGTTCACTGGTGTCCCCAGTCTCCTGAAGACTTTACTGAAGGAATTCACTGATGTTTTTCCAGAAGACCTGCCTGAAGGTTTGCCACCAGTAAGAGGAATTGAGCACCAGATTGACTTGGTTCCAGGGTCAGTTCTGCCAAACAAAGCTGCTTATAGATGTTCACCCAATGAAGCTAAAGAATTGCAGAGGCAAGTAGATGAGTTGGTTGCCAGAGGTTATGTCAGAGCAAGCATGAGTCCTTGTTCAGTGCCAGCTCTCCTGGTCCCAAAGAAGGATGGTACGATGAGGATGTGTGTTGATAGCAGGGCCATCAACAATATAACCATTAAGTATAGGTATCCCATTCCCAGATTGGATGATATGCTTGATGAGTTACATGGCTCCAAAGTATTTTCAAAGATCGATCTCAGAAGTGGCTATCACCAGATAAGAATGAAAGATGGAGATGAGTGGAAAACTGCTTTCAAGATCAAAGGGGGGTTGTATGAATGGTTAGTTATGCCTTTTGGCTTATCTAATGCTCCCAGTATTTTCATGAGACTGATGAACGAAGTTCTCAGGCCACTCATTGGTCAGTTTGTTGTTGTATATTTTGATGATATTCTGGTATACTCAAAATCTGAAGCTGAACACGTTAGCCATCTGAAGAAGGTATTTGAACTGTTGAGAAAACACCAGTTGTATGGCAAACTGGAGAAATGTGATTTTATGGTGGAAAGTGTGATATTCTTAGGATATGTTGTGTCTAAGAATGGTATTTCTATGGATCCTTCTAAGGTTGATGCCATCAGATCATGGCCAGTTCCAACTACAATCACTGAAGTAAGAAGTTTTCATGGACTGAATAGCTATAAAATTTTAATCATAGCTATAAATTCCAAGGATGGGAATGGTTCGGTGATTTCAATCTTCATTCACCTTATTGTTATATCCGATTACAATTCTTTTGGATTTGCGATTGTTCTCTCCTGATCTTTTAGCGATTTACCTGATCGCGGCCACTTGTGTGGTTTAGCTAGATCGTTGGTACGTTTCTAAGGGATCTAGGGTTTTCGATCTGCATTTTTTCTAGGTTTAGGGTTTCGGATTTTTTGTGGGATTGAAGGTACTGTGTTCTTTTGTCTCAATGTGTTTTTGAAGAGAGATTGTCCATTTGATCTTTAGGCTCTTAACGAAAGGTTTTCTAAAATTCGTTCACGTGAGATGATGGGTAAAAAGAGCAATGGCGGTAAACCTAAAAGAGGTTCACCGGTGAAGAAACGATTGACCTGCTAAGCAGTCTCCTGTTACGTCTGCTTCTTCACTTGCTGCTGAGGCTAAGAGTTTGAACAAAGATAAAGATAGTGGGTGTACTTCTGGTTTTAAGAATGGTAACGTGGATGGCAATTCTGATCATGTTAATCAGAATGCGAATGATGGGAAGTTAGGTGCTGGTTATAATTCATCTAATGAAACACCGAATTTGAAGAATGATGTTGCTGGTCAACAAAGTCCACCGGTGACAGAAAATTGCGATGTTGTTCCTCCTGTTGCTGCTGCGTCATATGAGTTTGTGGATGGTAGCATGGATGATAATTCTGAATTTGTTAAACAACATGTGAATGATGGGAATTTAGGTGGTGGTTCTAATACTACCAATGAAACTCCTAGTTTTTCCATGAATGGCGATGGTGTTGGTGATGGGATTCATCAATCTGTACCACCAGTTGCAAAGGTGGTGCAGCCTGATAAGGTGAACCAGTCCGATCCTCCGGTTGTTAATATCCCTTTTTCGTATGCAAAGGTGGTGCGATCTGATGTGAATAATAAACCAAAAGTTAATTTCCGTTCTTTGAGTGTGGAATCTAGTGTTGAAGGCATCGATTTGATTATTCCAAAAGAAGCTATTATGTCAGCAAATAGCAAATATGCTAATACTTTGGTTGGATATTTTCTTGGAAAAAGACTTGCTTTCCCTGTTGTTGAAAACTACGTGAAGAATGCTTGGGCTAAATATGGGTTTCAGCGTCTTATGATGAATGCATCCGGTTTCTTTTTCTTCAAATTTGAGGAGAAATCTGGTATGAAGAAAGTGTTAGAACAAGGACCATGGTTAATTCGCTCAGTTCCTCTTTTCCTTAATATTTGGACTCCTGATTTTAGTATGTCCGACATTAAGAAGGTTCCGGTTTGGGTAAAGATGCATAATATACCTTTGGTTATATTTAATGAAGATGGTCTAAGCATGCTTGCGACCAAGCTTGGAAGACCAGTTGCTTTGGATGATTATACGAGTTCCATGTGCATTAATGCATGGGGTCGTAGTAGTTATGCTCAGGCTCTTATTGAATTGGATGCAGATAATGAGCTAAAATCTGAGTTGATTGTTGGAATTCCTAATATGGTTGGTGATGGTTTTTCGAAACACGTTATTAACATTGAGTACCAATGGAAACCTCCTCATTGTTCGACTTGCAAGGTGTTTAATCATGCAAGCGACCAATGCCCTAAATTGCCTAAAAAGGTCATACCAATTCCTAAAAAGGTTATATCAGAGGTGCACAGTGATGGTTTTCAGCTAGTTGGCAAAAAGAAAGGTTCAAGGCAAGGATTTCCGGTCCAAAATCAGAAAAATAAGTTCGAATATCGGCCCGTGGTGAAACCAAAAACGAGTACTGATCAAGCAAGCACCTCAAAAGGGCAGATTCCAACCAAGAATTCGTTTGGAGTCTTGGTAGATGAAGATGGACAAAAAGGAGATGACCCGTTAACTGATTATGGGACTAAACAAAGTGTACCTGTACTTCGGGAAGCCACAGAAAGTGAAATGGCTGAAAAGGCTGCGAAATTAAAGGCAACGATGGATGCGGCATTTTCTGCTGATTCTGATAATGATGAAGTCGATGATGATTATGTGGAAAATATCTATGATGAATCTGATGATTTTATGGCTGCACATACGAAGCCTAATTCCACTTCTGAGGGGGCAAGCACTCCCGGTATGCACGGTTTTAATGGGTAGTATAGCTGCATGGAATATTAGGGGTTTGAACCGACCCCTCAAACAGAAAGAGGTTCGGCAGGTGGTAAGTGAAAATAATCTTAATGTTTGTGCTATCTTGGAATCCCATGTACATATTTCTAGTCTTATGGATGTGTGCAAAAGGGTGTTTAAAACCTGGGATTGGTCTTCTAATTATTCTGGGGTGGAATTCTGAGGTTGTGGATGTTATGGTTTTGTCACATACGGATCAAGTCATACATATTCAGATTATATACAAGTTAGATCGAAAGGCTTTCTATTGTTCGTTTGTATATGCGGACAACTATTATGTTCATAGAAGATTATTATGGGATAATCTTTGTACACATCAGCATTTTATACAAGGAAAACCGTGGGTGTTGTTGGGAGACTTTAACTCAGCGCTTAATTTGGAGGATAGCTTCTCTAGTTCTTCCAAAATTGATGTTGGTATGCGTGATTTTAAGGAGTGTATACAACAAATTGATGTAATGGATATTAATTCTTCCGGGTTCCATTTTACATGGACTCAAAAACCCAAGCATGGAACGGGAACATTGAAGAAAATTGATAGAATCATGGGTAACGGTCAGTTTTGTGATGAGTTTCAATCCGCTCATGCCATCTTTCAACCCTATAGAATCTCGGATCATACCCCATGTGTCTTGAAACTTCCTAATGTTACTAGGCAAAGACCCAACCCATTCAAATTTGCTAACTTCCTAGTTCATAAGAAGGATTTTGCTGAAATGGTTAAAACTCATTGGGATACTCCTTTTACTGGATGCAAGATGTACAGATTAGTGAAAAAGCTAAGACTTTTGAAACATCCGATCCGAAGTATGCTCTTTAGGCAAGGAAATCTGCATAATAAGGTTAAGGAGCTTCGTCTTGAGCTTGATAGCCTCCAAATAGCTATCGATGCTGATCCCTCTGATAAAGAATTAAGAAACCAGGAGATTGCTGCACTTTATGATTTTAAAGAGGCGGTTCTTGATGAGGAACGCTTCTTAAAACAAAAAGCCAAGATTGAATGGTTAGAGGTGGGTGACTCTAATACTTTGTACTTTCACAACTCTGTTAAAGCAAGATCTCACAGGAGCCGGATAGAGAAGATTCAAGACGTTAATGGAGTTGATCATGAAGGGGGTGGTGTGGCTACTGCGCTTGTAAAACATTATGAAGACTTCCTGGGAACTGAAGGGCCTCCATCTTGTTTTAATCCTAATGAAGTTTTCAGAAGAACTATTAGTAGGCAAAAAGCGGATTATATGGTTCGAGCGATCACTGATGTTGAAATTAAAGAAGCTATGTTCTCAATTGATGAAAATAAAGCTCCGGGTCCTGATGGGTATACCTCGCTCTTCTTTATGAAGACTTGGGATATAACGGGAAAAGAGGTATGTCTTGCCATTCATGATTTCTTTAAGACTGGCAAAATTTTGAAAGAAATCAATCATACCTTCTTAGCATTGATTCCGAAAGTGTCCACTCCTAATAGAGTTACAGATTATCGCCCAATTTCTTGCTGCAATACAATATATAAATGCATTAGTAAAATTATTACTAATCGCATTAAGGATGGGTTGGACGATATTGTGGATATTAATCAATCCGCATTCATTCCTGGTAGGCTTATATCGGATAATATTCTTCTAACTCAAGAATTAATGCATAATTATCATCGTAAGATTGGCCCCCCACGATGTGCTTTTAAGGTTGACATTCAGAAAGCATATGATACTGTTAATTGGAGCTTCTTAAGAGCAACATTAATTGGTTTTGGATTCAATCCGACTATGGTACATTGGATCATGTCTTGTGTTACCAGTGTTTCTTTCTCTATCAGCTTGCATGGTAATATTCATGGTCTTTTCCAAGGAAGACGAGGTCTTAGACAGGGTGATCCCATGTCCCCATATCTCTTTACTATGGTTATGGAGGTGTTAACTCTGATGTTACACAAATCTGTGCAACATTCTCCGGGCTTCAGGTTTCATAACTTGTGTGGAAAACAACGAATTATTAACATTTGTTTTGCAGATGATCTCTTTCTCTTTGCCCGAGGTGATCTTGCTTCAGTCAAAGCTATTATGGACGGGCTTACGGAGTTTTCTAATGCCTCAGGACTTATGCCTAGTCTAGCAAAAAGCACGGCTTTCTTTTGTAATGTTCCTGATCGTATTAAGAGGGCTATTTTGGAGATCCTCCCATTTGAAGAAGGCTCTCTTTCGGTTCGATATCTTGGTGTTCCACTTATTTCATCTAGACTTTTACACAAAGATTGCACAATTTTGGTTGAAAGGATGGAGGCTAGAATAAGTGATTGGAAGAACAAGTCTCTTTCGTTTGCTGGCAGGTTACAATTAATTAATTCTGTTCTCTCTTCCATGCATATTTATTGGGCTTCAGTTTTCATTCTCCCTGCTAGTATCATTTCTGATTTGGAAAAGAAGATGCGGGCTTTTTTATGGTCTCAAGGACCCATGAGCAAAGGTAAAGCTAAGGTGGCATGGAAGGATTGTTGCCTTCCTAAGTATGAGGGTGGACTTGGAATTAAAAGAATTTGTGATGTTAACAAAGCTCTTATGACTTCTCATGTATGGAGTATCTTGAATAATCGAAAGTCTCTTTGGGTACAGTGGATTAATGTGCATAAACTCAAGGGAAGAAATTTCTGGGATGTCCCTTTGAAAGCTGGCTCAACATGGGGATGGCGTAAGCTTCTTCAATTGCGAGAAGTAATCCGACCACATATTAAGTATCTGATAGGGGATGGGTGTACTACTTCAGCTTGGTTTGATAATTGGGCTTCTATTGGCCCTTTATGTAAGTTTATTACATATAGAGATATTACTAGAGCGGGATTTCGTCTTGATGCAACTGTTAATGATGTTCTAGCTAATGGACGCTGGAAATGGCCAATTGCCTGGTTTGATCTATTTCCAGTGCTTATAAATGTTACTCCTCCTGTTCGAAGGAAACGGGTTTTTCAGCCTCTTCCACATGGGAAACCATCCGATTTAGAAGACCAGTTGTTCCTTGGGTTGATCTTGTTTGGTTTGCACATAGTATTCCGAGGCACTCATTTCATGTCTGGCTTATTATGAGAGAAAAACTGAAGACTCATGATAAGATGAAGCAATGGGATGTTAGTGGTTCTACTAACTTAAATCTACTTTGTTGTTCCCTCTGCAAGCGTGGACCTGATTCGCATCAACATTTATTTTTTGAATGTAATTACTCATTGCAGATTTGGAATTTGGTTCGTCCCTTAATGGGATTTCATGCGGTTCCAAACCGATGGATTGATATCACTTCGATGCTATTGTTGACATCAAAGCCTAATCTTGCCAAGACGGTTATTGCTAAGCTTTTGATTGCTGCATCGGCTTATTACTTATGGCAAGAAAGAAACTCCAGATTATTTTCTCCTAAAGAAAGATCGGTTGCTCAATTGCGTGATGTTATTGTATCTACTGTCCGGATGAAGTTAGCCACTATGAAGTTCAAGAAAAAGATTCAAGGAAGAAGCATCCTAGAAGAATGGAAGTTGGATATCACGTAAACATTTATTAAACATCACTTTTATTGTTTTGCCATTGAGAAGTCAACCAGTCTTCTAAATGTGTCCCTCTGACAGGCCTTTGGATTTATCTAAGGGTAGGAGTCTCCATTTGGTTCGCCATTTTGAGCTCTTCACTGTAATGTGCATGTTTGAGATTTGGTTTCGATTTGGTAGAATGATAGAGGTTGATGTTTGATATTGGTTACTTACATATTAGAGGTGTATTATTAATGCTTTTGATGTTATTAGCCTTTTTTATGTATTGTTCAGCTAGGTCGTTTGTGATGTTATTGTTTCACATACATATGGCATGTCATATGTATGAATTAGTTTGGTACTTTGCCAAGCTACTTGTAATAATCTTCTTTTGGGTGATTATAAAAGCTTACCGGGGTTTAAATTCCCCTTTACCCAAAAAAAAAAAGTTTTCATGGACTGGCTTCTTTTTACAGAAGGTTTATCAAGAATTTCTCTACAGTTGTGGCCCCAATTACTGACTGTCTGAAGAAAGGCGTGTTCAACTGGCCGAGTTCAGCCCAACTGGCGTTTGAAGCACTGAAGGATAAGCTCAGTTCAGCTCCAGTCTTATCCTTGCCAGATTTTGATATGCTATTTGAGCTAGAATGTGATGCAAGTGGAGTGGGTATTGGTGCAGTTCTGGTACAAGCAGGGCGTCCAGTTGCATATTTTAGTGAAAAGCTTAATGGCTCTAAACTGAAGTATAGCACTTACGACAAGGAGTTTTATGCAATTATTCGTGCTATCACTCACTGGTCACATTATCTGAAGCCGAAGCAGTTTGTCTTATTCTCTGATCATGAAGCCCTAAAGTTTATAAATGGTCAACACAAGCTTAATGCTAGACATGCAAAATGGGTGGAATTTTTGCAGTCTTATTCATTTGTTTCTAAACACAAGGCTGGAGTAGCTCATGTTGTTGCTGATGCACTGTCCAGACGATATTCACTGTTATCAATTCTGGAAGCAAGAGTTCTTGGATTTTCTTTCATTAAAGATTTGTATGCTACTGATCCAGACTTTGCTAATCACCTCACTAAAGTTCACCAGAAAGGGCCATTTGTCGTTCAAGATGGTTTCTTGTATAAAAATGGAAAGTTGTGCATTCCCAGAGGTTCGATAAGAGATTTACTGATAAGAGAAGCACATGGAGGAGGTTTAGCTGGCCATTTTGGCATTAACAAGACTGGAGATATCCTCACTGAACACTTCTACTGGCCAAGTCTACTGAAGGATGTCCAGAGTCTTATCAGCCGCTGTCCAACTTGTCACCAGGCGAAGACTACTTTTCACAAGGGTTTGTATACTCCTCTTCCAGTTCCAAACCAGCCATGGGAAGATCTCAGTATGGACTTCATTGTTGCACTGCCCAGAACACAGAGGGGGAAAGATTCAATAATGGTGGTTGTTGATAGGTTTTCAAAAATGGCACATTTTATCGCTTGTAACACAACCAATGATGCTTCAGCAGTAGCAAATTTGTTCTTTAAGGAGATTGACAGGTTGCATGGAATTCCCAAGACAATTATGTCAGATCGAGATGTGAAGTTCTTGAGTTATTTCTGGAAGACTCTATGGAGATTGATGGGTACCAGATTGTTGTTCAGTACGTCTCACCATCCTCAGACTGATGGACAGACTAAAGTTACGAACAGAACAATTGGTATGTTGTTAAGAACACTGGTGAAGAAGACATTGAAAGATTGGGATCTGAAGCTTGCACATGCAGAGTTTGCTTTCAACAGAGCTCCTAACTATTCTACCAGTAAATCCCCATTTGAAGTTTGTTATGGTGTCAATCCACTAACTCCCATTGATTTAATTCCATTCTCGATTGAACCAAAAGCAAGCATTGAAGCTGAGACCAGAGCAAAAGAAATAAAGAAAATTCATGGAGAAGTGAAGGCCAGAATCGAGAAGGCAAATGCCAGTTACAAAGCCAGAGCAAACAAGAATAGAAAGTAGCCCAGTTTTTCACTAGGTGATCTTGTGTGGGTGCATCTGAGAAAAGAAAGGTTTCCAGCAAAGAGAAAGAGTAAACTGATGCCCAGAGCTGAAGGTCCGTTCAAGATTCTGGAGAGATATGGTGATAATGCTTACAATGTTGAGTTACCTGGAGACATGGCGGTTTCAAGCACTTTTAATGTGGGAGATCTGATGCCTTATCTGGAGGATGAGTACCTCAAAGACTTGAGGACAAGTCTCTTTTCAGAGGGGGAGAATGATGCGGAGATGTCCAGATTCACTGGACTGGAGACACCCAGTGAACTGAAGAAGCTAACTGAACTGAAGGAAACCGAACTGATCATGCCATCTGAACAGGCCATGTTGATTCTGCCAGCAGTGGCCCATTTCAGACAAGTCTTTTCTGAACCAGTCCAGTCACCAGTGGTAACATTTCTCCAGTGGCAATCTCCAGATGACTGCTCCAGACGACTGCTCCAGTGACCACTACTGAAGGTCCTCCAGATGAATGCTCCAATGACCACTACTGAAGGTCCTCCAGATGAATGCTCCAGTGACCACTACTGAAGGTCCTCCAGATGAATGCTCCAATGACCACTACTGAAGGTCCTCCAAGATGAATGCTCTAGTGACCACTACTGAAGGTCCTCCAAATGAATGCTCCAATGACCACTACTGAAGGTCCTCCAAGATGAATGCTCCAGTGACCACTACTGAAGGTCCTCCAAATGAATGCTCCAATGACCACTACTGAAGGTCCTCCAGATAAATGCTCTAGTGACCACTACTGAAGGTCCTCCAGATGAATGCTCCAGTGACCACTACTGAAGGTCCTCCAGATGAATGCTCCAGTGACCACTACTGAAGGTCCTCCAGATGAATGCTCCAATGACCACTACTGAAGGTCCTCCAGATGACGTGCTCCAGTTTTTGTCTCCAGTAGCGGTCCAGATTTATGTTTCCAGTTGCCAATTAATAAAGTCCCCACTGACGTCGTTTGTGGGCCCAATAATAAAGAAGAATGACAGTCGTTAAGGAAGGCGCGTGTGACAAGACGTTTCTAACAATGTTATGGGACCACTTGCAGGGGAATATTTCTAGAAGCTCACGTGTCCATATTTTATTGGTCCAAGTTAATTGGTGGTTGCACATGACAGCTTTTATGTATTATTTTATTATTTCATCGTTAATTCCTAGGTAGAGCATATGGCTATAAATAGAGGTTTATCTCTCATTTGTAAAGTAGTTGACGTTGAATGAAAATTAATAGAGCAGCCTCTATTTCTTACAAAATCTTCTTTTACCTTTATAGATCTTTGATCTTGGTGGTTAGGAGTGACCCCTTTATCAATATTTGTGGTGACTTGTTCTTTATCAAATATTGTGGTGAGGTCTTTTAAATCTTCGGTTTCCTTTATCTATAATCGTGGTGGCTAGACCTTTATCGGTTGTAGTGGTGGGGCGGAGTGTTTCCTTATCCTTGATTCCGGTGGCTTAGCCTTTACGAGTCTTGGTGGTGGATTCTTTATCTATCATATTTTATTTTTATTGTCTTGTGTGATTGTTTATTTCATATAAAATCCAGAAAATACCAAAAATAGTCTTCCGCTGTCGTTTGTTGCGTGATTTACGCATCAGTAACTTGTCAGTTAACTTTTACCTCAGATACTTCACTTAGCCATCCTTCACAGATCCTTCAATATTTTTGTGTGTTGCATGTAAATTGCTCGAAAGATTAGGTTAAGTACTTAAGGTTTCGGTCAAAATAGGTCAAACAGAGTCAATTTTTTGATGTATTTGATTTATATTTTGATTTGCAATTTACTTTAGATAATTGGATAAGAAAACGCTTATTTTGTGTTAACATGATAATTGCTTAGATTTTATTCTTAATTGTGAGAATTTATTGTCTTATGTGATTGTTTATTTCATATAAAATCCAGAAAATACCAAAAATAGTCTTCCGCTGTCGTTTGTTGCGTGATTTACGCATCAGTAACTTGTCAGTTAACTTTTACCTCAGATACTTCACTTAGCCATCCTTCACAGATCCTTCAATATTTTTGTGTGTTGCATGTAAATTGCTCGAAAGATTAGGTTAAGTACTTAAGGTTTCGGTCAAAATAGGTCAAACAGAGTCAATTTTTTGATGTATTTGATTTATATTTTGATTTGCAATTTACTTTAGATAATTGGATAAGAAAACGCTTATTTTGTGTTAACATGATAATTGCTTAGATTTTATTCTTAATTGTGAGAATTTATTGTTTATTATCTGTTATTTATCTGTTTAAGTGTTTTCGAATTCATTATCTATCTTTGAGATTAATGCATGTGTTGTGTAGATCTCACGAGTTTGTTTGAGTGAGAATTTATTGTTTGTTATCTGTTATTTATCTGTTTAAGTGTTTTCGAATTCATTATCTATCTTTGAGATTAATGCATGTGTTGTGTAGATCTCACGAGTTTGTTTGAGTGTATAGGTTATTTATCTTAACAGGATGTGCGTCAACCATGAAGATAAAGGATCTCTTAAGTGTACGACAAATTGAGTCTATCCAGTTCGAAATAGAAAACACTCAAGCTTGTAAGTTGAGCAGAGTGCACTTACACACCGACAACTCACCAAAATTCAAACAAAGATGAAAATGAAGATTAAGAGTTTGATTATCCTTTTATGCAAATTTATTTCTTTATTTTCATTATATTTGAGTTTTTATGTATTTTTGTTCAATATTCTATGCTTTGAGTGTTTTGTGTAGGATCAGAGCAAATTTACAAGATTAAACAGCGTTGTTTTTTTTCTTGTTAATGGGATACCCCTGGAAATTTTATACCATCACCAAAAACATTACAATACAAGTAGTATGGCAGAGTTATGATACTAATTCATACGCATGATAGGCCATGTGATGCAGAAATGTCCAGGTTCACTGAACTGGAGGAACCCAGCGAACTGAAGAAGCCAACTGAGCTGAAGGAAACTGAGCTGATAATGCCATCTGAACAAGCCATGTTGATTTTGCCAGCAGTGGCCCATTTCAGACAAGTCGTTACTGAACCGGTCGAGTCACTAGTGGTAACACTTCTCCAGTGGCATGATTCTCCAGTAACCAACTCTGGTAGTCCACCAGTGAAGCACTCCAGTGACCAGCTCCAGATAAAATGCTCCAGATGTTGCCTCCAGTAGCTGTCCAGATATTTGTCTCCATTTTCCAATCAATAAAGTCCCCACTGGTATTTGTGGGTCCAATAAAGAAGGAATGACAGCTGTCAAGGAAGGAGCGTGTGACAACGTTAAGTCTAACGGTATTGTGGGACCACGTGCAGGGAAATGTTTCTAGAAGCTTTACTTGTCCATTTTCTATTGGTCAATTAATTAGTGGTGGTCCATAGCACATGACAGCTTTTTGATTATTTTATTATTATTTCGTTATTTCCTAGGTAATAGCTTGTGGCTATAAATAGGGACTTCATTTCTCTTTGTAAAGGCAGTTTTTTATGTTGAATGAAATTAATAGAGCAGCCTCTATTTCTTACAAAAATCTTCTTTTACCTTTATAGATTTTTGATCTTGGTGGTTAGGAGTGACCCCTTTATCAATATTTGTGGTGACTTGTTCTTTATCAAATATTGTGGTGAGGTCTTTTAAATCTTCGGTTTCCATTATCTATAATCGTGGTGGCTAGACCTTTATCGATTGTAGTGGTGGGGCGGAGTGTTTCCTTTATCCTTGATTCCGGTGGCTTGGCCTTTACGAATCTTGGTGGTGGATTCTTTTATCTATCATTTTATTTTATTGTTATGTTTTGTTGTTTATTTCATATAAAATCTAGAAAAAACCAAAAATAGTCTTCCGCTATCGTTTGTCGCGTGATTTACGCATCAAATTTGGTATCAAAGCCAGGTTTAAAAAGGTTTCTTAATCTTTTTTGTCCGTTGGGGTATTGTTTGTTTAGATCCGCCCTAGATCTGTTTGTTGGTTGTTTAGATCTAGTTGTTGCTGATATAGATCTATTAAGTTGATTGAATATTAATGGCTTTTAGAAGAAATATGACATTAGAGGAAGCTCATAATGCTAGGAGAGATAGGCAGATTGAAGATCTACAAGAAGCACTCGGTAGAGTTGTTCATATGTTAGAAGATGGTGGTTTAAAGTTTAATAGAGATCATGTTGTTGCCAGTGAAAGAGATTCTGAATCTCAAGGTCCTAGTGAAAGATCTGATAGTACACCCAGAAACTCTAGTGATCTTGAAGATCCACATCCCAGAGAAAGACGAAGGAGACATAATGATGCGGAAATGACCAGATTTATTGAACTGGAGGAACCCAGTGAACTGAAGAAGGCAACTGAACTGATCATGCCCTCTGAACAAGCCATGTTGATTCTGCCAGCTGTAGCCCATTTCAGACAAGTCTTTTCTGAACCAGTTCAGTCACCAGTAGTAACATTTCTCCAGTGGCAAGCTCCAGATGAATGCTCCAGTGACCACTACTGAAGGTCCTCCAGATGACGTGCTCCAGTGACCACTACTGAAGGTTCTCCAGATGACGGTCTCCAGTTGCGATCCAAATTTATGTTCCAGTTGCCAAATAATAAAGTCCCCACTGAAGTCGTTTGTGGACCCAATAAAGAAGAATGTCAGTTGTTAAGGAAGGCGCGTGTGACGTTTCTAACAATATTATGGGACCACTTGCAGGGGAATTGATGCGGAAATGACCAGATTCATTGAACTGGAGGAACCCAGTGAACTGAAGAAGGCAACTGAACTGATCATCCCTCTGAACAAGCCATGTTGATTCTGCCAGCTGTAGCCCATTTCAGACAAGTCTTTTCTGAACCAGTCCAGTCACCAGTAGTAACATTTCTCCAGTGGCAAGCTCCAGATGACTGCTCCAGATGAATGCTCCAGTGACCACTACTGAAGGTCCTCCAGATGACGTGCTCCAGTGACCACTACTGAAGGTCCTCCAGATGACGTGCTCCAGTTTTTGTCTCCAGTTGCCAATTAATAAAGTCTCCACTGAAGTTGTTTGTGGGCCCAAGAATAAAGAAGAATGACAGCCGTTAAGGAAGGCGCGTGTGACAAAACGTTTCTAACAATATTATGGGACCACTTGCAGGGGAATGTTTCTAGAAGCTTACGTGTCCATGTCTTATTGGTCCAAACTAGTTAGTGACTTGCATATGACAGCTTTTATGTATTATTTTATTATTCATCGTTAATTCCTAGGTAGAGCACATGGCTATAAATAGAGGTTTATCTCTCATTTGTAAAAAAGTTGATGTTGAATGAAATTAATAGAGCAGCCTCTATTTCTTACAAAAATCTTCTTTTACCTTTATAGATCTTTTGATCTTGGTGGTTAGGAGTGACCCCTTTATCAATATTTGTGGTGACTTGTTCTTTATCAAATATTGTGGTGAGGTCTTTAAATCTTCGGTTTCCTTTATCTGTAATCGTGGTGGCTAGACCTTTATCGATTATAGTGGTGGGGCGGAGTGTTGTAACACCCCAACCACGGCGGAATGATGAGATGTACAGAAAGTCGAGTATTCAAATCAAAGGATAATAGATAACATTCACCATAGCTTTAGTTGACAAGAATAATTTTATAATGCACAAGCATGTGAACCAATTTCCGAGTACAATACGTCTACCATACTTGGATATTGAGTCCACGAAACAAATAACAATTACATGAGATGATATACTACAATGATCAAGGCGGATTCCATTGCCCGTCACAAGGATTGATCTTTGACTCCAAAGTGCAATGCAAACAATCATGATGCATATAATTCCTCAAGACAAAGGCTAATTCCTGAAAAGCATGAAGAAAAAGTGTCAACTACGAAAACGTAGTTGGTGAGTGCATAGGTTTGCAAGTAAACCTCGTTACATATCCATTTCAAAATAGTTGAGAAATCCAAGGTAAATTATAAAGTTCTCATTTGTCACATTTATCGTGAGAGAAAAATATATCAATCGATTGATCATTCATCATACCAAAACCATTCGGTCATCAATGTTTCAATATCGCCAATTTCAACAACTTTCAAGATTCCATATAAGGTCCAATACCCAAACCGTATGTTCAATCCATAATATCCAACCATAAATAATATCAATACCACTTGGTCAATGGTAAGACTACCATGACGTAATTCGATGAGATTGTTCTTGAGCCACTACTAAGACCGGTTATGTCCTAATAATCAACATATATAGTCCCAAATGATAAGATAATGATAAGCACATGCTGTCAATCACGTGCATAATGATAACCAAGGGTCGTGCCATGGAGACGCCCATAAATATATAGTAGTTAGAGCACCGCGAGGCCAGACTGGCGATGAAGGTGGCCACCAAGGCAGACCAAACATCCCACCGTTACCTATAATAGTGGATGAGGGGACAAGTCCTAGTTGCGCAACCCTCTAACTACAGGCCTCAAATGAGTTAATAGTAGTGTACAGGGGACCACCGTTTGACAGTACTCAAGCTCATCATATAACATATAACACGTTGAACATACAATATAATTCCCATATCATTATCATTATTTCAAAGAATCATTTCATAAGAGAAAGTCATTTTAATTAATCGTGCTTTTCACCCCGCAAGTAAAACATATAAAAGAGTTTGAAAAGGGGCTATGACTCACCTTGATATGCCGCATATTATATTCACTTATCCAAAATGGGTACTTCCCATCTATCGCTTCCTTGATCATATATCCGTCATATTCCTCAATCGCATTTCAAGCCAAGACTATCCCTTTGAAGATGAATATAACAAGATTGTGGGTGTTGTTGGGTCTCCATTTCGTGGCTGCCCTTGGAGTGTTTCATGGCTGTAACAAGCCATTGATGATCAAGAATCAAAAGGAAAGAAGAAGATGGGACTTGTTTGCTCCTGTTTTCTGCTGCTGTTCGATCAGCCCCTTAGAGGGCTGATTTCGTGACCTTGTTGCCTCCAAATCGACTCCATGCTTCCACCATACATGACTCTAGTTGTTGATGATCAAGAATCAAAAGGAAAGAAGAAGATGGGACTTGTTTGCTCCTGTTTTCTGCTGCTGTTCGATCAGCCCCTTAGAGGGCTGATTTCGTGACCTTGTTGCCTCCAAATCGACTCCATGCTTCCACCATACATGACTCTAGTTGTTGGATGATCAAGGGAACTTATTATTACATTAGATTAGTTAGTTTTAAGCTCCATTTTGCCTTGGAGAATCCGAAAATGGAGAAGAAGAAAGAAAGAAAGTTAGGAGAGTTGAGAGAGACCCATTGCATGTGTGTGTGTTGTGTTTGAGTGTGAAAAGAGAGAGTGGCCTGGTCTTGGGGCATAAAAAACGTGGCTATGGCAGAAAATAAAGGGTATGGAGTGAGTTTATTGGTTAAGAGGTGTGGTGGAAGGGTGGTGATTGGTTAGGAGAAGTGGTAGTGGTGTAAGAGCTTGAATTGGTACTAAAATGATGTCTAGATTCAAAATGAGGGTGGTCTTGATCAAATTATGTAGTAATGGTTTGATTATGTAAGTTTTGTTTATGCAAGTATTGAATTTGTAATTATATATGTATGCATGCATATATAGATATGTATTTGTGTTATGTGCAAAAGTTAGCTATTTCAAGATATACGTGTATGTATGTATGTCGTGTGTATATATATCTATATATATGTATTGGCACTAAACTTCATAAATTTTCTTGATATACCTTCTATATTTGAGTTGTTGATTATATTTTGGATACATAGAGACTTGTTTGTTGGATTGAATACTTATGAACTTGTTGTTACCTTACATATTCTTGAAGTTGACTTGATAGATCATGGTTACATTCTTATAAGATTGTCATTATTTCTTCACTTTGAGATTGTCCTATGTTTTGGCATTTCTAAGATAACTAGCTATCTTTGGGCATTCCATTGAACTAGAGAGAAGGTATCACTATGCCTTAAATGTCTAGAAGGTCAATTCTCTTGATAAACCTCTAGGGATAGATACCTAGATAAATATAAGTAAATTGTCATAGTCGGAAATTGAGGGTTGTTACAAGTGTTTCCTTTATCCTTGATTCCGGTGGCTTGGCCTTTACGAGTCTTGGTGGTGGATTCTTTTTCTTATCTATCATTTTACTTTATTGTCTCGTTTAGTTGTTTGTTTCATATAAAATCCAGAAAATACCAAAAATAGTCTTCCGCTGTCGTTTGTCGCGTGATTTACGCATCAATTTGGTATCAGAGCCAGGTTTAAAAAGGTTTCTTAATCTTTTTGTCCGTTGGGGTATTGTTTGTTTAGATCTGTTGATTGATTGTTTAGATCTATTAGTTATTTGCTTAGATCTATTGATTGTGAGTTATTTCTTGGTTATAAATGGCGTTTAGAAGAAATATGACTTTAGACGAAGCTAATAATGCTAGGAGAGATAGACAGATTGAAGATCTACAAGAAGCACTTGGTAGAGTTGTTCATATGTTAGAAGATGGTGGTTTATGATTTAATCGGGAAAATGTTGTTGCCAGTGACAGAGATTCTGAATCTCAAGGCCCCAGTGAAAGATCTGATAGTAATCCTAGACACTCTAGTGATTCTGATGAACCACATCCTAGAGAAAGGCGTAGGAGGCATAAGGGTGATGATACTAGGGATATTAAGATAGATCCACCAGATTTTAATGGGTCTTCTAACCCAGAAGAGTATTTCGAATGGGTCCAGGTGATGGACAGGATTATGGAGATAAAAGGTTATGATGAAAGGAAAAGCTTCAAAGTTGCCATTATTAAACTGAAGAAATATGCTTCATCTTGGTATGATAACATGAAATCTGAAAGAGAATACAAGGGCAAAAGTAAAATCAAGACCTGGTCCAAACTGAAGGAGGTTATGCAGAAGAGATTTGTTCCCCAGTCGTACAAGCAAGATCAGTATCTACTGATGAACAATCTAAAGCAAGGAGCTAAGGAAGTTGTGGAATACATTAGAGAATTTGAGCATCTGAAGACCAGAACTGGTGTGAATGAGACTGAAGAGCACACCATTGCCAGATTTCTTGGTGGTCTGAACGCTGCCATTACTGAGAAGATTGAGTTGCAGCCTATCTGGACGTATGAAGGTGCATGCAAGATGGCTATCCAGATTGAGAGATAACTGAAGAAGAAGGTTCTGTACAAGTCATTCAGTAAGGTTCCTGCCAGTGCAAGTCAACCAGTTGCCAGTCAACCAGTTGCCAGTCAACCAGTTGCCAGATTTACTGAAACTGTCCAGAAAGCCTTCAGAGGCAAAGAAAAGGAAACTGGAGGAACGAAAGAACCAGTTGGAAGAAAATGTTTCAAGTGCCATGGCTTTGGTCACTTCCAGGCCCAGTGTCCTAATCAAAGAGCATTGACTGCTAAAGAAATTGAATGTTTACCAGATGTCGACACTGAAGAAGGTGAGCCAGTGTACGATGAAGAAGAAGAAGAAGAAGAAGCTTATGTTGGTGCAGATATTGGAGAGATGTTGGTTGTCAGGAGAGTGATGCATACTGATGAAGTTACAGCTCTGCTCAGAGAGAGAATATTTTCCACTCCAGATGCATAGTGAAAGGCATGGTATGTGATCTGATCATCGATGGTGGCAGTTGTGCAAATGCTGCTTCAACTTACATGGTAGAGAAACTGAAACTACCAACAGTGAAGCATCCCAGACCTTACAAGTTGCAATGGTTAAGCGAAGGTTCTGAAGTAAAGGTAAATCGACAAGTCACTATTCTCTTTTCAATTGGGTCAGTTTACCAAGATAAAATTATATGTGATGTTGTTCCCATGGATGCATGTCACATTTTGTTGGGTCGACCATGGTTATTTGATAATTATGTTCATCATGATGGTCGTATGAATTCATATTCTCTGAATATAAGTGGAAAGAAGGTCACACTGACTTCTTTGAAGCCCACCGAACTGATGAAAGTCAAGAAGGATCAGCCCAGTAAGCCTTTGTTTTTATCTCAATCTGAAGTTGAAGAAGAGTTATCTGAAGGCTCTCCAGTTCTAATGCTACTGGTCGTTGAAAAGTCTGAAGAGAAGAAGTCCACTGAAGTCCCCAGTTTACTGAAGTCATTACTGAAGGAGTTCAGAGATATTTTTCCTGAAGATCTACCTGAAGGTTTACCTCCAGTTAGAGGTATTGAGCACCAGATTGACTTGGTTCCAGGCTCAGTTCTTCCAAACAAAGCTGCTTATCGTTGTTCTCCTAATGAAGCCAAAGAATTGCAAAGACAAGTAGATGAACTGGTCGAGAAGGGTTATGTCAGAGCAAGCATGAGTCCTTGTTCAGTTCCTGCTCTACTGGTCCCAAAGAAAGATGGAACGATGAGAATGTGTGTTGACAGCAGAGCCATCAATAATATAACTATTAAGTATAGATATCCTATTCCCAGATTGGATGATATGCTTGATGAGTTACATGGCTCCAGAGTGTTTTCAAAGATTGATCTCAGAAAGTGGTTATCACCAGATAAGAATGAAGGATGGAGATGAATGGAAGACTGCTTTCAAAATCAAGGGAGATTTGTATGAATGGTTGGTTATGCCTTTTGGCTTATCTAATGCTCCCAGTACTTTCATGAGACTGATGAACGAAGTTCTCAGGCCACTCATTGGCCAGTTTGTTGTTGTATATTTTGATGATATTCTAGTATACTCAAAATCTGAAGCTGAACATGTTAGCCATCTGAAGAGGGTATTTGAACTGTTGAGAAGACACCAGTTGTATGGCAAACTGGAGAAATGTGATTTTATGGTGGAAAGTGTAATATTCTTAGGATACGTTGTGTCTAAGAATGGTATTTCTATGGATCCTTCTAAAGTTGATGCCATCAGATCATGGCCAGTTCCAACTACAATCACTGAAGTAAAAAGTTTTCATGGACTGGCTTCTTTTTATAGAAGATTTATCAAGAATTTCTCTTCAGTTGTAGCTCCAATTACTGACTGCCTGAAGAAAGGTGAGTTCAACTGGCCGAGTTCAGCCCAACTGGCGTTTGAGTCACTGAAGGAAAAACTCAGTTCAGCTCCAGTTCTATCTTTACCAGATTTTGATCAGTTGTTCGAATTAGAATGTGATGCCAGTGGAGTTGGTATTGGTGCAGTACTGGTGCAGAGTGGGCGTCCAGTTGCTTATTTCAGTGAGAAACTGAACGGATCAAAATTAAAATATAGCACTTATGATAAAGAATTTTATGCAATAATTCGTGCTATCACTCACTGGTCACATTATCTGAAGCCAAAACAGTTCGTATTGTTTTCTGATCATGAAGCACTGAAGTTCATTAATGGTCAGCATAAACTTAATGCCAGGCATGCAAAATGGGTGGAATTTTTGCAGTCTTATTCATTTGTTTCTAAACATAAAGCTAGAATAGCCAATGCTGTTGCTGATGCACTTTCTAGAAGATATTCATTATTGTCAATTCTGGAAGCAAGAGTACTTGGATTTTCTTTCATAAAGGAGTTATATGCTGCTGATCCAGATTTTTCTGAGAAAACTACTGAAGCTAATCTGAAAGGACCATTCACTGTTCAAGATGGATTCTTATTCAAGAATGGAAAGTTGTGCATTCCCAGAGGTTCGATTAGAGATTTGCTAATAAGAGAAGCCCATGGAGGAGGTTTAGCTGGTCATTTCGGAATAAACAAAACTGGAGAGATTCTCACTGAACACTTCTACTGGCCAAGTCTACTGAAGGATGTCCAGAATCTCATCAGTCGCTGTCCAACTTGTCACCAGGCGAAGACAACTTTTCACAAAGGACTGTACACTCCTCTTCCAGTTCCAAACCAACCTTGGGAAGATCTTAGCATGGATTTTATCGTTGCACTGCCCAGAACCCAAAGGGGAAAAGACTCAATTATGGTGGTTGTTGATAGATTCTCAAAAATGGCTCATTTTGTTGCTTGCAATACAACCAATGATGCTTCAGCTGTGGCGAGTTTGTTCTTCAAGGAGATTGTTAGATTGCATGGGATTCCCAAATCAATTGTGTCAGATAGAGATGTAAAGTTTCTGAGTTATTTCTGCAAAACTCTATGGAGATTGATGGGCACCAGATTGTTGTTCAGTACGTCTCACCATCCTCAGACTGATGGACAGACTGAAGTTACGAACAGAACAATTGGTATGTTGTTAAGAACACTGGTGAAGAAGGCACTGAAGGATTGGGATTTGAAGCTTGCTCATGCTGAATTTGCTTTCAACAGAGCTCCTAACTATTCCACTAGTAAATCCCCATTTGAAGTTTGTTATGGTGTCAATCCACTGACTCCCATTGACTTAATTCCATTTTCGATTGAACCAAAAGCAAGCATTGAAACTGAAACCAGAGCAAAAGAAATAAAGAGAATTCATGGAGAAGTGAAGGCCAGAATTGAGAAAGCAAATGCCAGTTACAAGGCCAAGGCAAACAAGAACAGGAAGCAGCCCAGTTTTTCACCAGGTGATCTTGTTTGGGTGCATCACAGAAAGGAAAGATTCCCAGCCAAGAGAAAAATCAAACTGATGCCCAGAGCTGAAGGTCCGTTCAAGATTCTGGAGAGATATGGTGATAATGCTTACAAAGTTGAGTTACTTGGAGACATGGCAGTTTCAAGTACTTTTAATGTGGGAGATCTAATGCCTTATCTGGAGGATGAGTACCTCAAAGACTTGAGGACAAGTCTCTTTTCAGAGGGGGAGAATGATGCGGAAATGACCAGATTCATTGAACTGGAGGAACCCAGTGAACTGAAGAAGGCAACTGAACTGATCATGCCCTCTGAACAAGCCATGTTGATTCTGCCAGCTGTAGCCCATTTCAGACAAGTCTTTTCTGAACCAGTTCAGTCACCAGTAGTAACATTTCTCCAGTGGCAAGCTCCAGATGAATGCTCCAGTGACCACTACTGAAGGTCCTCCAGATGACGTGCTCCAGTGACCACTACTGAAGGTTCTCCAGATGACGGTCTCCAGTTGCGATCCAAATTTATGTTCCAGTTGCCAAATAATAAAGTCCCCACTGAAGTCGTTTGTGGACCCAATAAAGAAGAATGTCAGTTGTTAATTAAGGCGCGTGTGACGTTTCTAACAATATTATGGGACCACTTGCAGGGGAATGTTTCTAGAAGCTTACGTGTCCATGTCTTATTGGTCCAAACTAGTTAGTGGCTTGCACATGACAGCTTTTATGTATTATTTTATTATTTCATCGTTAATTCCTAGGTAGAGCACATGGCTATAAATAGAGGTTTATCTCTCATTTGTAAAGAAGTTAATGTTGAATGAAATTAATAGAGCAGCCTCTATTTCTTACAAAAATCTTCTTTTACCTTTATAGATCTTTTGATCTTGGTGGTTAGGAGTGACCCCTTTATAAATATTTGTGGTGACTTGTTCTTTATCAAATATTGTGGTGAGGTCTTTTAAATCTTCGGTTTTCTTTATCTATAATCGTGGTGGCTAGACCTTTATCGATTGTAGTGGTGGGGCGGAGTGTTTCCTTTATCCTTGATTCCGGTGGCTTGGCCTTTACGAGTCTTGGTGGTGGATTCTTTTTTTTATCTATCATTTTACTTTATTGTCTCGTTTAGTTGTTTGTTTCATATAAAATCCAGAAAATACCAAAAATAGTCTTCCGCTGTTGTTTGTCGCGTGATTTACGCATCACATAAGGTTGATGATACTAAAGATATTAAGATAGATCCACCAGATTTTGTTGGTTCTTCTAACCCAAAAGAATACTTTGAATGGGTTCAGGTTATGGATAGAATTATGGAAATAAAAGGTTATGATGATAAAAAGAGTTTTAAGGTTGCCATTATTAAGCTTAAAAAGTATGCTTCATCTTGGTATGATAACATGAAATCTGAAAGGGCAAAATCAAGACCTGGTCCAAACTGGAGGAAGTTATGCAGAAAAGATTTGTTCCTCAGTCGTACAAGCAAGATCAGTATCTACTGATGAATAATCTGAAGCAAGGTGCTAAAGAAGTTGTGGAGTATATTAGGGAGTTTGAGCAACTGAAGACAAGAACTGGTGTCAAAGAAACTGAAGAGCATACTATCGCTAGATTCCTTGGTGGGTTGAATACTACCATTGCTGAGAAGATGGAATTGCAGCCCATCTGGACTTATGAAGGTGCATGCAAACTGGCCCTCCAGATTGAAAAGTAACTGAAGAAGAAGGTCCAGTACAAACCTTTCAGTAAGGTTACTTCCAGTTCCAGTCAACCAGTTACCAAGCCCAGTGAAACTGTCCAGAAATCCTTCAGAGGGAAGGAGAAAGAAACTGGAGGATCAAAAGAACCAGTTGGAAAAAAATGTTTTAAGTGTCATGGCTTTGGTCACTTCCAGGCGCAGTGTCCCAACTAGCGAGCACTCACTGCTAAGGAGATTGAAAGCTTACCAGATGTTGATACTGAAGAAAGTGAACCAGTGTATGATGAAGATGAAAATGAAGAAGCATATGTAGGTGCAGATGTTGGAGAGATGCTAGTGGTAAGAAGAGTAATGCATGCTGATGAAGTTGCAACTGATACTGCCCAGCGAGAGAATATTTTTCACTCCAGATGTACTGTTAAAGGCAAGGTATGTGATCTGATCATTGACGGTGGGAGTTGTGCTAATGCTGCTTCAACTTACATGGTAGAGAAACTGGCACTACCTACAGCTAAGCACCCTCGTCCTTACAAGTTACAATGGCTCAGTGAAGGATCTGAGGTAAAGTTAACCGACAAGTTACTATTCCTTTTTCCATTGGATCTATTTATCAAGATAAAATTGTGTGTGATGTTGTTCCTATGGATGCTTGTCATATATTACTGGGTAGACCTTGGCTATTTGATAATAATGTTTTTCATCATGGTCGTATGAATTCATATTCGTTATTTGTAAGTGGGAAGAAGGTCACTTTGACTTCTCTGAGACCCAATGAATTACTGAAAGTTAATAAGAAAGACCAGCCCAGCAAGTCTCTATTTATGTCTCAAACTGAAGTTGAAGAAGAGTTAACTGAAGGCTCTCCAGTTATGATGTTACTGGTGCTTGAGCGTACTGAAGAGAAGGAGTTCACTGGTGTCCCCAGTCTCCTGAAGTCTCTACTAAGGAATTCACTGATGTTTTCCCAGAAGACCTACCTGAAGGTTTGCCACCAGTAAGAGGAATTGAACACCAGATTGACCTGGTTCCAGGATCAGTTCTTCCAAACAAAGCTGCTTATAGGTGTTCACCTACTGAAGCAAAGGAGTTGCAAAGGCAGGTAGATGAGTTGGTTGCCAAAGGTTATGTCAGAGCAAGCATGAGTCCTTGTTCAGTTCCAGCTGGAGGTTCCGAAGAAAGATGGCTCGATGAGAATGTGTGTTGATAGCAGGGCCATTATAATATAACTATTAAGTATAGATATCCCATTCCCAGATTGGATGATATGCTTGATGAGTTACATGGCTCCCGTGTGTTTTCGAAGATTGATCTGAGAAGTGGCTATCACCAGATCAGAATGAAGGATGGAGATGAGTGGAAGACTGCATTCAAAATTAAAGGAGGCCTTTATGAATGGTTAGTAATGCCTTTTGGCTTATCTAATGCCCCTAGTACTAGTTCATGAGACTGATGAATGAAGTTCTCAGGCCACTTATTGGTCAGTTTGTTGTTGTTTATTTCGATGATATTCTGGTATATTCAAAATCTGAAGCTGAACATGTTAATCATCTGAAGAGTGTGTTTGAACTGTTGAGAAGACACCAGTTATATGGTAAACTGGAGAAATGTGATTTTATGGTAGAGAGTGTAATATTTCTGGGGTATGTTGTTTCAAAAGAAGGAATTTCTATGGATCCTTCAAAGGTAGATGCCATCAGATCATGGTCAGTTCCTAGTTCAATCACTGAAGTAAGAAGTTTTCACGGACTGGCATCTTTTTACAGAAGGTTTATCAAGAATTTCTCTACAGTTGTGGCCCCAATCACTGATTGTCTGAAGAAAGGTGTGTTTGACTGGCCTAAGTCAGCCCAGTTGGCCTTTGAATCACTGAAGGAAAAGCTCAGTTCAGCTCCAGTTCTATCTTTGCCAGATTTTGATCAGTTGTTCGAGATAGAATGTGACGCCAATGGAGTATGTATTGGTGCAGTTCTGGTACAAGCAGGGCGTCCAGTTGCATATTTCATTGAAAAGCTAAATGGCTCTAAACTGAAGTATAGTCCTTACGATAAAGAATTTTATGCCATTATCCGTGCTATCACTCATTGGTCACATTATCCGAAGCAGTTTGTCTTATTTTCTGACAATGAAACACTGAAGTTCATTAATGGTCAACACAAGCTTAATGCCAGACATGCAAAATGGGTGGAGTTTTTGCAGTCTTATTCTTTTGTTTCTAAACATAAAGCTGGAGTGGCTAATGTTGTTGCTGATGCACTGTCCAGACGATATTCACTGTTATCCATTCTGGAAGCAAGAGTTCTTGGATTTTCTTTCATTAAAGAGTTGTATGTTGCTGATCCAGACTTTGCTGATCGCCTCACTGAAGCAAATCAGAAAGGACCATTTGTTGTTCAGGATGGTTTCCTATTTAAAAATGGAAAGTTGTGCATTCCCAGGGGTTTGATAAAAGATTTACTGATAAGAGAAGCACATGGAGGAGGTTTAGCTGGCCATTTTGGCATTAACAAAACTGGAGAGATCCTAACTGAACACTTCTACTGGCCAAGTCTACTGAAGGATGTCCAGAGTATCATCAGTCGCTGTCCAACTTGTCACCAGGCGAAGACAACTTTTCACAAAGGATTGTATACTCCTCTTCCAGTTCCAAGCCAACCATGGGAAGATCTCAGTATGGATTTCATTGTTGCACTGCCCAGAACTCAAAGAGGTAAAGATTCAATAATGGTGGTGGTTGATCGTTTTTCGAAAATGGCTCATTTTATTCCTTGCCACACCACAAATGATGCTTCAGCAATAGCCAATTTATTTTTTAAAGAAATTGTTCGTTTGCATGGGATTCCAAAAACAATTGTGTCAGATAGAGATGTCAAATTTCTGAGTTATTTCTGGAAGACCTTATGGAGACTGATGGGTACCAGATTAATGTTCAGTACGTCTCACCATCCTCAGACTGATGGACAGACTGAGGTCATGAACAGTCAAATTGGTATGTTGTTAAGAACACTGGTGAAGAAGACACTGAAGGATTGGGATCTGAAGCTTGCTCATGCTGAGTTTGCTTTCAACAGAGCTCCTAACTATTCTACCAGTAAATCCCCATTTGAGGTTTGTTATGGTATCAATCCACTGACTCCTATTGATTTAATTCCATTTTTGATTGAACCAAAGGCAAGTTGACGCTGAAACCAGAGCAAAAGATATAAAGAAAATTCATGAAGAAGTGAAGACCAGAATAGAGAAAGCAAATGCCAGTTACAAGGCCAAGGAAAACAAGAATAGAAAGCAACCCAGTTTTGCACCAGGTGATCTTGTGTGGGTGCATCTGAGAAAAGAAAGGTTTCCAGCGAAGAGAAAGAGTAAACTGATGCCCAGAGCTGAAGGTCCGTTCAAGATTCTGGAGAAATATGGTGATAATTCTTACAAGTTGAGTTACCTGAAGATATGGCAGTTTCAAGTACTTTTAATGTGGGAGATCTGATGCCTTATCTGGAGGATGAGTAACTCGAGGACTTGAGGACAAGTCCCTTTTCAGAGGAGGAGAATGATGCAGAAATGTCCAGGTTCACTGAACTGGAGGAACCCAGCGAACTTAAGAAGCCAACTGAGCTGAAGGAAACTGAGCTGATAATGCCATCTGAACAAGCCATGTTGATTCTGCCAGCAGTAGCCCATTTCAGACAAGTCTTTTCTGAACCAGTCCAGTCACCAGTGGTAACATTTCTCCAGTGGCAATCTCCAGATGACTGCTCCAGACGACTGCTCCAGTGACCACTACTGAAGGTCCTCCAGATGAATGCTCCAGTGACCACTACTGAAGGTCCTCCAGATGAATGCTCCAGTGACCACTACTGAAGGTCCTCCAGATGAATGCTCCAGTGACCACTACTGAAGGTCCTCCAGAAGAATGCTCCAGTGACCACTACTGAAGGTCCTCCAGATGAATGCTCCAGTGACCACTACTGAAGGTCCTCCAGATGAATGCTCCAGTGACCACTACTGAAGGTCCTCCAGATGAATGCTCCAGTGACCACTACTGAAGGTCCTCCAGATGAATGCTCCAGTGACCACTACTGAAGGTCCTCCAGATGAATGCTCCAGTGACCACTACTGAAGGTCCTCCAGATGACGTGCTCCAGTTTTTGTCTCCAGTTTTCAATCAATAAAGTCCCCACCACTGGTATTTATGGGTACAATAAAGAAGGAATGACAGCTGTCAAGGAAGGAGCGTGTGACAACGTTAAGTCTAACGGTATTGATGCGTAAATCACGCGACAAACGACAGCGGAAGACTATTTTTGGTATTTTCTGGACTTTATATGAGATAAACAATAAAACAAGACAATTAAAATAGAATGATAGATAAAGAATCCACCACCAAGACTCGTAAAGGCCAAGCCACCGGAATCAAGGATAAAGGAAACACTCCGCTCCACCACTATAATCGATAAAGGTCTAGCCACCACGATTACAGATAAAGGAAACCGAAGATTTAGACCTCACCACAATATTTGATAAAGAACAAGTCACCACAAATATTGATAAAGGGGTCACTCCTAACCACCAAGATCAAAGATCTCTAAAGGTAAAAGTAGATTTTTGTAAGAAATAGAGGCTGCTCTATTAATTTCATTCAATATCAACTAACTCTTTTTACAAGGAAAATAAACCTCTATTTATAGCCACATGCTCTACCTAGGAATTAACGAAATACAATAAAATATTCAAAAAGCTGTCATGTGCTACGGATCACCACTAATTAATTATCCAATGGAAAATGGACACGTAAAGCTTCTAGAAACATTCTCCCCCTGCACGTGGTCCCACAATACCGTTAGTACACAGATATAGGCCTTCAGTGGGGACTTTATTATCTGGACAATGGAACATAAATCTGGACTGCCACTGGTGGATCTTCAGTGTTGGTCACTGGAGTATTCATCTGGTGGACCTTCAGTGTTGGTCACTGGAGCATTCATCTGGAGCAGTCATGATGCGGAGATGTCCAGATTCACTGGACTGGAGAAACCCAGTGAACTGAAGAAGCTAACTGAACTGAAGGAAACCGAACTGATCATGCCATCTGAACAGGCCATGTTGATTCTGCCAGCAGTGGCCCATTTCAGACAAGTCTTTTCTGAACCAGTCCAGTCACCAGTGGTAACATTTCTCCAGTGGCAATCTCCAGATGACTGCTCCAGACGACTGCTCCAGTGACCACTACTGAAGGTCCTCCAGATGAATGCTCCAGTGACCACTACTGAAGGTCCTCCAGATGAATGCTCCAGTGACCACTACTGAAGGTCCTCCAGATGAATGCTCCAGTGACCACTACTGAAGGTCCTCCAGATGACGTGCTCCAGTTTTTGTCTCCAGTAGCGGTCCAGATTTATGTTTCCAGTTGCCAATTAATAAAGTCCCCACTGACGTCGTTTGTGGGCCCAATAATAAAGAAGAATGACAGCCGTTAAGGAAGGCGCGTGTGACAAGACGTTTCTAACAATGTTATGGGACCACTTGCAGGGGAATATTTCTAGAAGCTCACGTGTCCATATTTTATTGGTCCAAGTTAATTGGTGGTTGCACATGACAGCTTTTATGTATTATTTTATTATTTCATCGTTAATTCCTAGGTAGAGCATATGGCTATAAATAGAGGTTTATCTCTCATTTGTAAAGTAGTTGATGTTGAATGAAAATTAATAGAGCAGCCTCTATTTCTTACAAATCTTCTTTTACCTTTATAGATCTTTGATCTTGGTGGTTAGGAGTGACCCCTTTATCAATATTTGTGGTGACTTGTTCTTTATCAAATATTGTGGTGAGGTCTTTTAAATCTTCGGTTTCCTTTATCTATAATCGTGGTGGCTAGACCTTTATCGATTGTAGTGGTGGGGCGGAGTGTTTCCTTTATCCTTGATTCCGGTGGCTTGGCCTTTACGAGTCTTGGTGGTGGATTCTTTATCTATCATTCTAATTTTTATTGTCTTGTTTGTTGTTTGTTTCGTATAAAATCCACAAATACCAAAAATAGTCTTCCGCTGTCGTTTGTCGTGTGATTTACGCATCAAATTTGGTATCAGAGACAGGTTTAAAAAGGTTTTTTAATCTTTTTGTCCGTTGGGGTATTGTTTGTTTAGATCAGTTGAGGTTTTGTTTAGGTCTGTTGATTGATTGTTTAGATCTATTAGTTATTTGCTTAGATCTATTGATTGTGAGTTATTTGTTGGTTATAAATGGCGTTTAGAAGAAATATGACTTTAGACGAAGCTAATAATGCTAGGAGAGATAGACAGATTGAAGATCTACAAGAAGCACTTGGTAGAGTTGTTCATATGTTAGAAGATGGTGGTTTACGATTTAATCGAGAAAACGTTGTTGCCAGTGAAAGAGATTCTGAATCTCAAGGCCCCAGTGAAAGATCTGATAGTAATCCTAGGAACTCTAGTGATTCTGATGAACCCCATCCTAGAGAAAGGCGTAGGAGGCATAAGGGAAATGATACTAGGGATATTAAGATAGATCCACCAGATTTTAATGGATCTTCTAACCCAGAAGAGTATTTCAAATGGGTCCAGGTGATGGACAGAATAATGGAAATAAAAGGGTATGATGATAGAAAAAGCTTCAAAGTTGCCATTATTAAACTGAAGAAATATGCTTCATCTTGGTATGATAACATGAAATCTGAAAGAGAGTACAAGGGCAAAAGTAAAATCAAGACCTGGTCCAAACTGAAGGAGGTTATGCAGAAGAGGTTTGTTCCCCAGTCGTACAAGCAAAATTAGTATCTACTGATGAACAATCTGAAGCAAGGAGCCAAGGAAGTTGTGGAGTACATTAGAGAGTTTGAGCATCTGAAGACCAGAACTGGTGTGAATGAGACTGAAGAGCACACTATTGCCAGATTTCTGGGTGGTCTGAACGCTGCCATTACTGAGAAGATTAAGTTGCAGCCTATCTGGACATATGAAGGTGCATGCAAGATGGCTATCCAGATTGAGAGACAACTGAAGAAGAAGGTTCCATACAAGTCATTCAGTAAGGTTCCTACCAGTGCAAGTCAACCAGTTGCCAGTCAACCAGTTCCCAGATTTACTGAAACTGTCCAGAAATCCTTCAGAGGCAAAGAGAAAGAAACTGGAGGAACGAAAGAACCAGTTGGAAGAAAATGTTTCAAGTGCCATGGCTTTGGTCACTTCCAAGCCCAGTGTCCCAATCAAAGAGCCTTAACTGCCAGAGAAATTGAATGTTTACCAGATGTCGACACTGAAGAAGGTGAGCCAGTGTATGATGAAGATGAAGAAGGAGATGAAGAGTCTTATGTTGGTGCAGATGTTGGAGAAATGTTGGTTGTCAGAAGAGTGATGCATGCTGATGAAGTTACCACTGATGCTGCCCAGAGGGAGAACATTTTTCACTCCAGATGCACAGTCAAAGGAAAAGTTTGTGATCTGATCATTGATGGTGGGAGTTGTGCAAATGCTGCTTCAACTTACATGGTAGAGAAACTGGCGCTACCTACAGTTAAGCACCCTAGACCTTACAAGCTGCAATGGCTCAGTGAAGGGTCAGAGGTAAAAGTTAATCGTCAAGTTACTATCCCGTTTTCAATTGGGTCAGTTTATCAAGACAAAATTGTTTGTGATGTAGTACCTATGGATGCTTGTCATATTTTATTGGGTCGACCATGGTTATTTGATAATTATGTTCTTCATGATGGTCGAATGAACTCGTATTCTTTGAGTATAAGTGGAAAGAAGGTCATACTGACTTCTTTGAAGCCTAATGAACTGATGAAAGTCAAGAAAGACCAGCCCAGTAAGCCTTTGTTTTTGTCTCAAGCTGAAGTCGAAGAAGAGTTATCTGAAGGCTCTCCAGTTATGATGTTACTGGTCGTAGAAAAATCTGAAGAGAAGGAGTTCACTGGTGTCCCCAGTCTCCTGAAGACTTTACTGAAGGAATTCACTGATGTTTTTCCAGAAGACCTGCCTGAAGGTTTGCCACCAGTAAGAGGAATTGAGCAGCAGATTGACTTGGTTCCAGGGTCAGTTATGCCAAACAAAGCTGCTTATAGATGTTCACCCAATGAAGCTAAAGAATTGTAGAGGCAAGTAGATGAGTTGGTTGCCAGAGGTTATGTCAGAGCAAGCATGAGTCCTTGTTCAGTGCCAGCTCTCCTGGTCCCAAAGAAGGATGGTACGATGAGGATGTGTGTTGATAGCAGGGCCATCAATAATATAACCATTAAGTATAGGTATCCCATTCCCAGATTGGATGATGTGCTTGATGAGTTACATGGCTTCCAAAGTATTTTCAAAGATCGATCTCAGAAGTGGCTATCACCAGATAAGAATGAAAGATGGAGATGAGTGGAAAACTGCTTTCAAGATCAAAGGGGGGTTGTATGAATGGTTAGTTATGCCTTTTGGCTTATCTAATGCTCCCAGTACTTTCATGAGACTGATGAACGAAGTTCTCAGGCCACTCATTGGTCAGTTTGTTGTATATTTTGATGATATTCTGGTATACTCAAAATCTGAAGCTGAACACGTTAGCCATCTGAAGAAGGTATTTGAACTGTTGAGAAAACACCAGTTGTATGGCAAACTGGAGAAATGTGATTTTATGGTGGAAAGTGTGATATTCTTAGGATATGTTGTGTCTAAGAATGGTATTTCTATGGATCCTTCTAAGGTTGATGCCATCAGATCATGGCCAGTTCCAACTACAATCACTGAAGTAAGAAGTTTTCATGGACTGGCTTCTTTTTACAGAAGGTTTATCAAGAATTTCTCTACAGTTGTGGCCCCAATTACTGACTGTCTGAAGAAAGGCGTGTTCAACTGGCCGAGTTCAGCCCAACTGGCGTTTGAAGCACTGAAGGATAAGCTCAGTTCAGCTCCAGTCTTATCCTTGCCAGATTTTGATATGCTATTTGAGCTAGAATGTGATGCAAGTGGAGTGGGTATTGGTGCAGTTCTGGTATAAGCAGGGCGTCCAGTTGCATATTTCAGTGAAAAGCTTAATGGCTCTAAACTGAAGTATAGCACTTACGACAAGGAGTTTTATGCAATTATTCGTGCTATCACTCACTGGTCACATTATCTAAAGCCGAAGCAGTTTGTCTTATTCTCTGATCATGAAGCCCTAAAGTTTATAAATGGTCAACACAAGCTTAATGCCAGACATGCAAAATGGGTGGAATTTTTGCAGTCTTATTCATTTGTTTCTAAACACAAGGCTGGAGTAGCTAATATTGTTGCTGATGCACTGTCCAGACGATATTCACTGTTATCAATTCTGGAAGCAAGAGTTCTTGGATTTTCTTTCATTAAAGATTTGTATGCTACTGATCCAGACTTTGCTAATCACCTCACTGAAGTTCACCAAAAAGGGCCATTTGTCGTTCAAGATGGTTTCTTGTATAAAAATGGAAAGTTGTGTATTCCCAGAGGTTCGATAAGAGATTTACTGATAAGAGAAGCACATGGAGGAGGTTTAGCTGGCCATTTTGGCATTAACAAGACTGGAGATATCCTCACTGAACACTTCTACTGGCCAAGTCTACTGAAGGATGTCCAGAGTCTTATCAGCCGCTGTCCAACTTGTCACCAGGCGAAGACTACTTTTCACAAGAGTTTGTATACTCCTCTTCCAGTTCCAAACCAGCCATGGGAAGATCTCAGTATGGACTTCATTGTTGCACTGCCCAGAACACAGAGGGGGAAAGATTCAATAATGGTGGTTGTTTATAGGTTTTCAAAAATGGCACATTTTATCGCTTGTAACACAACCAATGATGCTTCAGCAGTAGCAAATTTGTTCTTTAAGGAGATTGACAGGTTGCATGGAATTCCCAAGACAATTGTGTCAGATCGAGATGTGAAGTTCTTGAGTTATTTCTAGAAGACTCTATGGAGATTGATGGGTACCAGATTGTTGTTCAGTACGTCTCACCATCCTCAGACTGATGGACAGACTGAAGTTACGAACAGAACAATTGGTATGTTGTTAAGAACACTGGTGAAGAAGACATTGAAAGATTGGGATCTGAAGCTTGCACATGCTGAGTTTGCTTTCAACAGAGCTCCTAACTATTCTACCAGTAAATCCCCATTTGAAGTTTGTTATGGTGTCAATCCACTAACTCCCATTGATTTAATTCCATTCTCGATTGAATCAAAAGCAAGCATTGAAGCTGAGACCAGAGCAAAAGAAATAAAGAAAATTCATGGAGAAGTGAAGGCCAGAATCGAGAAGGCAAATGCCAGTTATAAAGCCAGAGCAAACAAGAATAGAAAGCAGCCCAGTTTTTCACCAGGTGATCTTGTGTGGGTGCATCTGAGAAAAGAAAGGTTTCCAGCAAAGAGAAAGAGTAAACTGATGCCCAGAGCTGAAGGTCCGTTCAAGATTCTGGAGAGATATGGTGATAATGCTTACAAGGTTGAGTTACCTGGAGACATGGCGGTTTCAAGCACTTTTAATGTGGGAGATCTGATGCCTTATCTGGAGGATGAGTACCTCGAAGACTTGAGGACAAGTATCTTTTCAGAGGGGAGAATGATGCGGAGATGTCCAGATTCACTGGACTGGAGAAACCCAGTGAACTGAAGAAGCTAACTGAACTGAAGGAAACCGAACTGATCATGCCATCTGAACAGGCCATGTTGATTCTGCCAGCAGTGGCCCATTTCAGACAAGTCTTTTCTGAACCAATCCAGTCACCAGTGGTAACATTTCTCCAGTGGCAATCTCCAGATGACTGCTCCAGTGACCACTACTGAAGGTCCTCCAGATGAATGCTCCAGTGACCACTACTGAAGGTCCTCCAGATGAATGCTCCAGTGACCACTACTGAAGGTCCTCCAGATGACGTGCTCCAGTTTTTGTCTCCAGTAGCGGTCCAGATTTATGTTTCTAGTTGCCAATTAATAAAGTCCCCACTGACGTCGTTTGTGGGCCCAATAATAAAGAAGAATGACAGCCGTTAAGGAAGGCGCGTGTGACAAGACGTTTCTAACAATGTTATGGGACCACTTGCAGGGGAATATTTCTAGAAGCTCACGTGTCCATATTTTATTGGTCCAAGTTAATTGGTGGTTGCACATGACAGCTTTTATGTATTATTTTATTATTTCATCGTTAATTCCTAGGTAGAGCATATGGCTATAAATAGAGGTTTATCTCTCATTTGTAAAATAGTTGATGTTGAATGAAAACTAATAGAGCAGCCTCTATTTCTTACAAATCTTCTTTTACCTTTATAGGTCTTTGATCTTGGTGGTTAGGAGTGACCCCTTTATCAATATTTGTGGTGACTTGTTCTTTATCAAATATTGTGGTGAGGTCTTTTAAATCTTCGGTTTCCTTTATCTATAATCGTGGTGGCTAGACCTTTATCGATTGTAGTGGTGGGGCGGAGTGTTTCCTTTATCCTTGATTCCGGTGGCTTGGCCTTTACGAGTCTTGGTGGTGGATTCTTTATCTATCATTCTAATTTTTATTGTCTTGTTTGTTTTTTTGTTTCGTATAAAATCCACAAATACCAAAAATAGTCTTCCGCTGTCGTTTGTCGTGTGATTTACGCATCAAGTCATCTGGAGCAAGCTACTGGACATCTTCACTGGTGGATTATCAGAGTTGGTCACTGGAGGATGTTGCCACTGGAGAAGTGTTACTACTGGTGATTGGACTGGTTCAGAAAAGACTTGTCTGAAATGGGCCACTGCTGGTAGAATCAACATGGCTTGTTCAGATGGCATTATCAGCTCAGTTTCCTTCAGCTCGGTTGACTTCTTCAGTTCGCTGGGTTCCTCCAGTTCAGTGAACCTGGACGTCTCTGCATCAGGTATTGTGGGACCACGTGCAGGGAAATATTTCTAGAAGCTTTACTTGTCCATTTTCTATTGGTCAATTAATTAGTGGTGGTCCATAGCACATGACAGCTTTTTGATTATTTTATTATTATTTCGTTATTTCCTAGGTAATAGCTTGTGGCTATAAATAGGTACTTCATTTCTCTTTGTAAAGACAGTTTATTATGTTGAATGAAATTAATAGAGCAGCCTCTATTTCTTACAAAAATCTTCTTTTACCTTTATAGATCTTTGATCTTGGTGGTTAGGAGTGACCCCTTTATCAATATTTGTGGTGACTAGTTCTTTATCAAATATTGTGGTGAGATCTTTTAAATCTTCGGTTTCCTTTATCTATAATCGTTCCTTTATCCTTGATTCCGGTGGCTTGGCTTTTACGAATCTTGGTGGTGGATTCTTTATCTATCATTCTAATTTTTATTGTCTTGTTTGTTGTTTGTTTCGTATAAAATCCACAAATACCAAAAATAGTCTTCCGCTGTCGTTTGTCGTGTGATTTACGCATCAAGTCATCTGGAGCAAGCTACTGGACATCTTCACTGGTGGATTATCAGAGTTGGTCACTGGAGGATGTTGCCACTGGAGAAGTGTTACTACTGGTGATTGGACTGGTTCAGAAAAGACTTGTCTGAAATGGGCCACTGCTGGTAGAATCAACATGGCTTGTTCAGATGGCATTATCAGCTCAGTTTCCTTCAGCTCGGTTGACTTCTTCAGTTCGCTGGGTTCCTCCAGTTCAGTGAACCTGGACGTCTCTGCATCAGGTATTGTGGGACCACGTGCAGGGAAATATTTCTAGAAGCTTTACTTGTCCATTTTCTATTGGTCAATTAATTAGTGGTGGTCCATAGCACATGACAGCTTTTTGATTATTTTATTATTATTTCGTTATTTCCTAGGTAATAGCTTGTGGCTATAAATAGGGACTTCATTTCTCTTTGTAAAGACAGTTTATTATGTTGAATGAAATTAATAGAGCAGCCTCTATTTCTTACAAAAATCTTCTTTTACCTTTATAGATCTTTGATCTTGGTGGTTAGGAGTGACCCCTTTATCAATATTTGTGGTGACTAGTTCTTTATCAAATATTGTGGTGAGATCTTTTAAATCTTCGGTTTCCTTTATCTATAATCGTTCCTTTATCCTTGATTCCGGTGGCTTGGCTTTTACGAATCTTGGTGGTGGATTCTTTTATCTATCATTTTATTTTATTGTTATGTTTTGTTGTTTATTTCATATAAAATCTAGAAAAAACCAAAAATAGTCTTCCGCTGTCGTTTGTCGCGTGCTTTACGCATCACCATGCATATGTGGACTTGCAACTAGCAAAACAAGCTAACTAGCTAGCAATAAAGGCAATCACTACTTATTAAAGCTACTAAATAAGCAATATGGCGTGAACATATCAAAGAAAACTAATGTCGTTGGCGCCTAATTTGATCAAATACCACCATCTGACGTGGCAGGTTCCAAGCTTTGACAAAGCGTTCAACTTGAGCGGTGTTCTTAAATCTCAATGTGACTAGCTTTAGCCGAACTGTTGAGGCAATGAGATTTTGAATGTGATCCATAGGGCGAGCCAGGTTGGAGAACAATCTCTGATTCCTTTCTTGCCAAATAAAGTATGCAGCGCTGTTACAAGTAGTCTTCCAATAACACTCTTTACTGAATTTGATTTAGCTCGCTGAATTAACCAATCATATATCTCTTCCCATTTTGAGCTCACAAAATTCAGAAGGTGGATTGGGTATTAGAAGAATTGCGGATGTTAACAAAGCTTTGATGGTAAAACATATCTGGAGTATATTGAATAACAGGGAGTCATTGTAGGTTAAATGGATTCATTCTTATAGATTGAAGTCGAGGAACTTTTGGGATATTCGAATCCCTCATAACTGTACCTGGGGTTGGCGTAAAATGCTTCAATTAAGACATCAAATCACGCCCCATATTTGGTCCAGAATTGTCAATGGTTTAAACACCTCTGTTTGGTTTGATAAATGGACAGATTTATGTCCACTTCGAAACTACATCTCAACTAGAGAAGTGATACGAGCTGGTTACACGCCCCAAGCTACTGTCTCTGATTTCGTTAATGACGGCGTGTGGAAATGGCCGATTGTGTGTCTGGACTCATTTCCCGTTTTGATAAATGTACCTAGTATCCATTTAACGTCTGTAAATGTCAAATACTTAACGATTGTACTTTGTAAGTTCATTAAATAATGACATATTGGGTCAAGATTTAATGATTGTGCATTGTAAGTTCGTTCAATTCGTGACAACTTTCAAGAATTTTTTTATGAGAAAAATACTGATAAAAGTGATACCGAATAAGTTTCTGTATCTATCTTATCATGTTCTCTAAAGAGTTCTTTCGTTAATCATACCAGGTTCGGGAAAATTCTTTGTGAATTTTTTAAGTGTTAATCAAGTTCATGAAGATTGACTTTTTGGAAAGTCAAAGTTCATATGAATCGAAAAATAGACAAAGTGTACTATGCGTGTTTTGCTAAGTGGACTTAATATACGTGTTATGCCAAATAGGCTATATTTGTGTGTTTTGTCAAGTGGGCTAACATATGCGTATTACACATTTGGGCCTGGTTTGCGTGTTTGTACATGGGATAGGGTTTGCGTGTTATATTTGGGTATAAAATGGCTGACTTTAGGTAAAAGGCCGTCACCCCTGGTTCGAAATATTATTAATATGAAGAACAGGCAACATAGCATTATGCTAGTTGACTTACAAGACACCCATGCACATCGTGCAAAACAAGAACCAAACATAAAACGTCCACAACCCTACTCAATGCTAAACATGAACTACGACTAGAAAAGAGATTACATAGACTGAACTAATAAAACCGGAAGGTCCCAAGCAGCCAGCAGTCTCTCAACGTTTGCAGTTCTTTTATATCTGAAAGTAAGTAGCTTGAGTCGAACCGTAGAAAGAATGATTTCAGCCAGCACTTCAGCAGATCTTGAAGTATTTGTGAATAAACGAGCATTTCTCTCTTGCCATAGGAAGTATACTGAGGCTGCAAGTAACAACTTATCAATAACATTTTGCATCGACTTCTTTTTAGCTCTTGGAATCAATCGATCAATAATCAAATTCTAAATCACTAGTCGTTGTTGCAAACCAGCTTTCATGATAGCGCAATTCCACACCTGCATAGAATAAGTGCATTCAAAGAAAAGATGGGAGTGAGAATCAGGTTGGCTTTTAAAAAACGGACAGCGCAGATCTATATTTGGATTTTTGTCCCATTGCATTAGAACATCTTGCGTCTTGAGTCATTTCCTGAACACCAGCCATAGGATGAATGCATGTCTCGGAATGCAATAACTAAACCAAACAAGGTCATACCAATCAACAGCTGCATGTCTTAACCGTAGCTCTTTCCAAACAGAATTAACTGAAAACTCCCGAATGATCCCATCCCTGTCCTTCCAAACAAATTTGTCTTGAGCATGAAGATTAAAGACCGGTAAAGAGGCACTTGGAAATCTGCTATGCCATTCCATTGGCCAATCCCATCCCCCATTTGAGATTAGATCAGTAACTTTAGAATCAATAGTGAAACCAGCCGATGTTATTTCACGACGAGAAAGCTTGTCATAAAGAGGACAAAATGAGCTCCAGTTATCATGCCAAGCAAAGGTATTACGGCCATTACCAATCTGAACCCAAATAAATTGCCGGATAAGAGGTCGAATTTGTAACATTTTCCTCCAACTCCAAGCTAAATTACCCCTATAAGGAACATTCCAAAAAGAAGTACCATGTAATTTATGAGTATGTACCCATTTAACCGATTCTTTGGAAGTCACAATATTCCATATATGGACAGAAAATAAAGCAATATTGAACTGATGTAGTTTGCGAATACCAAGCCCTCCCTCCTCTTTTGGAAGACATACATCATCCCATGCAACCTTAGCCTTTCCCTTGCATATATCACCTTGGCACCAAAGAAAACCATGCATAATCTGTTCTATATCCATGATAATACTCATAAGTAGAATAAAAACTGAAGACTAGTACACATGAATAGCCTCTAGAACAGAATTAATAAGTTGTACTCTTCCAGCAAATGACAAGAATTTGTTTCGCCAATCATTAACCCGTTTTGAACCTTTTCAATCAAAGGTTTACAATCCTGAACTTTACGCGTTTATTATCATTTTCAAACATATTTGCGTGTTCTGTTAGAAACCCTCCATATTTGCGCGTTCTCCATTTGCGTGTTGTACATCACCGATTTCGATTCACTAAAACTTGATCTATTCGTGTTTAAAACACAAGAAACACTTCCCCTAACAAGAAAATTAGGGTTTTATTTTCGGTTAATAAATCTCCAAATTGGACTATAAATGTGAAATGGATTAAGAAATGGAACCTAAAAACTTATAAATTGGACTAATACGAAGCTATTCGTACCATATTTAGGAGTTTTAGGGTTCAAATCAACTGGACTTAGTTTTGGGGGTGACGTTCTTCATTTGCGTGTTCTTATGAACTTTGCGTGTTCACTGAACCCAGATGATAACCTTCAAACTTTTCCAGATTTTGTGTTTGTGATGACGTCATCACAAAGATCACGCATTTGGCTGGTTAACTCCATTTGCGAGTTCATGATATCAAATACACCATTTGCGTGTTTAGTCACCATTTGCGTGTTGTGGTATCATATGCGTGTTCCTGACTTGTAAAATTTTTAAATTGGAAAAATTTTAAAAGTAAAATAGGAAATATAACACGCATTGACCAGTCAAACAATACACCATATGTGTGTTTTGTCACCATATGCGTGTTTATAAGTCTTTTGTTTGTTCAAGGACTTAGAAAAATTTTCAAATTGGGAAAAATTTTGAGAGTCAAATTAGAACTTAAACGCAATTGACCTTCTAAAATTGAACCTTAGGAGATTCAAGAAAAACAAATTGGGTTTTTTTTAATGATTTTGATAAAGTTCAACTTGTCGATTATTAAAACTGATAATGTTTTGAAAGTTTTTGAAACAAATGGTTTTCAAAATCTTAGAGAATAGGAGTTTTAAATTCGACTTGTCGATCGATAAAATTGATAACGTTTTGAAAGGTTTTGAAACAAATGGTTTCAAATTCTTAGAGAATGTTAAGAGCTTTAAAATTCGACTTTATTTGTTGTTGCTAACCTTTTGTTTGTTGTAGTTTGTATCATTTTGCAGATGGCCAAGATACTTCCACAAGAATCATAACTACTTGATTGATTTGGATGTGAATCAGGGCAATGTTGGAAGATTTGTCCGGATTCTTGAGTTTCTGCAATTAAGAGTCAGACACGTTCTTACAGCGGACCCAATTATCTATTTGACTTATCTAAGTCAATTTTGTGAATCTGCACGATTTTTACCCGGTGCTGTCCCAAGTATTGAAGCGAGGGTAAACAATCAGACCTTCCAATTCACTGCCTCAGACTTGATTGGTATTCTTGACTTGGGAACTGAAGACCAAGAGGGAGGCGTGAATGGTCCAACCACATATCCCCTAGAGCTCAAATTTGGAGCATACAGAAGAATGGAATATGTTGGTCCTGCAAATCGGAACACATTCACTAAGAATTGTTTGCTGGGCAGGTGGAAATTCTTTTCACATGTGATTCTAGTTGCTTTGAGCAACAAGAAGTCGGGTTACGATTCTTTGAATGTCGAGACCCAATCACAAGTGATTTCTTTGGTGCTGAACAAGCCTTATAGCTTCTCGCTTTACAATTTTAATGAGATGCATAGGAAGATAAGGGCGAGGGATGATGAGAGATTCTTGATGTTTCCACGATTCGTGATACTTATCATTAATGCTCGAATACCCAATCTTGTTTCGGAGGAACCCACTGTTTCAGTGATGATGATGCCTAATCGTATCTTTAACGATAGTTATAGATATCGTCGAAATCTTCCTCCACAGGCAAGACCGAGGGACAGAATTCTCTTTGGGGCGCTTATTAATCCCGTTTATGTTGCTCCAGAACATAATGGATTTGCGCATGAGGATTCTGATGTAGAAGGTGACGTTGTTGCTGCTCCACAACAAGTCCTTCCACAACCTCCAGTAGCACCAGTGATACAACCATAACAACATCAACAGCAACAACAACAGCAACTAGAACAACCACCTCCAGTTGTAGTAGAGGCTCCTCAAGAGTTGTTGATCCAGGAAGAGGCTGTTCAAGCAAATCCTGAGATCGTTGCTGACCAAGATGATACACAGAACCAAGATGTTAATATGTTGGATGAACATCAGGGTTTAGGTGCAGAGCACGTCGACGATATGGTTATTGACAACCAAGAAGACGTTGCTGAGGACATTGAAGGAGATGTCAATCAAGGAGGAGGAGAAAAAGGAGATGATGGAGATGATGATGGGGATGATGGTCGAGATGAAAGTGAAGGTAGTACTTCTGCAGCAGTTGATCTCCCCATGGTCGAAGCTGATTCCCAGCCAGTTGAAGAAGAAGATTGCTCCTTATCAGGGTTGGGTCTCAAAAGAAAGAGACGGAGTCAAGAAGAAGGGGTGTCTAATGTAAATGAGTCTTTGGACTCATTGCTGAGACATATTCTTCCAAGGTGGAAGAGACTAGACAAGATTTGGATACGCCAGAACCAAGATCTCAAGAGCCTGTGCAGAATCAACAAACGAGGGTAAACGGAATGGGTGAGGAACAACCAAGAAATGTGAACAACATTCCTTACGCAGAACGAAGAAGGGTCATACCGGCTAATCGGGGCACATTGACACTTGTTGGAGAGGCATCTGCATGGTTTAAGGAGTTACCGGATAATTCATTCTCTACTTCGGCTGAACTCCGGGAAGGATTTATTGATGAGTTTTATTCTGTAAGAACTCAAAGGCAGCTGGAGAATCAAATCATGGCCTTTACTCAAGACAGTGGTGAGGACGTTGTAGATGCTTGGAAGAGATTCAAGGAGATGCTAAGGAATTGCCCTGGACATAGTATGGGTGTTGAAGTGATTTTTGAGATTTTCTACGATGGACTGGATAGAAGGTCTAAGAGGGAGCTCGGTTATACATTTGGGGGTAGTTTAAACAACATTTCCTCGAATGAAGGCTACAAGATTCTTGAAGACATGACCAAGGAGAATTCGACCCGAGATGAGGACCGAACCAAGAGATACAGTAGAAGCACGGTCGCTCAAATTGAAAGTAGCGAAGACTCTAAGTTAGTTGCTGAAGTTACGGCTCTCTCTAAGCGAATGGATGAGAGGTTTGATGGCCAAGAAAGCAGATTCAAGAGCCTTGAAAGGGATGTGAAGGTTATGGCTGATGGTTGTGATCATTGTGGGAACTTGCATTACACGGAGGATTGCCCGGATAAACCAGTTGAAGATGTTAGCTTTGTTCAGAGCCAACAACAGGGGAACTTCAACCACAACACCGGTTTTCAAAATCGGCAATCAGGTAGTTCTTATCCCTCATCTTCTTATAATACTAACAGTTCTAGTTTTGGTGGTAACAGGTTCAGCAGGTTCAACAATCAACAAGGTTCGAATTCAGAACTAAGAGAGATCATGAAGGAATTTATTAGTACCTAGAGAAGGTGAGTTCTGTGTTGGATGCTTTGACCACTCGCTTGGATGGGATCGCACACAAGTTGGATCAAGGGGCAAAGAATCATCAAGCCTCAATTAAGGACTTGGAAGGGAAGCTTGAGAGGCTAGGGAACTCTAATAGGCGACCCGGTACTTTACCGAGTAATACTCAACAGAACCCGAAGCCTCAATCGAACAATCAGGGAACGGGGCAGAAATACACCCCTCCTAATTGATGTGTAAAACTCACGCGAATCTAAACACAGCGGAAAGTAACAACTTAAACAAAGAACTAGCACAACGGAATAACTATTTTTATGAGGATTTTCTGATTTATATGAAACAAACAACAAAACAAAACAATAAAGTAAAATGATAGATAAAAGAATCCACCACCAAGATTCGTAAAGGACTGGCCACCGGAATCAAGGATAAAGGAAACACTCCAACCCACCACTATGTTTGATAAAGGTCTAGCCACCACAAACACAGATAAAGGAATCGAAGATTTAAGATCTCACCACTATATTTGATAAAGGACGAACCACCACAAATATAGATAAAGGGATCACTTCAAACCACCAAGATTCGTAAAGGACTGGCCACCGGAATCAAGGATAAAGGAAACACTCCAACCCACCACCATGTTTGATAAAGGTCTAGCCACCACAAACACAGATAAAGGAATCGAAGATTTAAGATCTCACCACTATATTTGATAAAGGACGAACCACCACAAATATAGATAAAGGGATCACTTCAAACCACCAAGATCAAAGATCCATAAAGGTAAATGAAGATTTTTGGATAAGAAATAGAGGCTGCTCTATTAATTTCATTCAATCAATCAAGTCTGTCTTACAATGAGAAATGAGCCTCTATTTATAGCCACTAATGTTAATTTCTAGAATTAAAGAAATACAATAATAAAAGAAATAAAAACGCTGTCACAAACAACAAGGACCACTACTACTTTAGACAACCAATAGAAAGAAGGGCATGTGCAGCTTCTAGAATTATTCCCTTGGAAATGGTCCCCACAATTGGAACATGCAAACCGTTAGGAAAGGTGTCACATCTAGTTGTCCATCCTTATCCATTTCCATAGCTGCCTAGCATAAACTTGGTATATTCCTTCTTTATTGGGTCCACTGCCATGTCACCGAAATAAACTGAACTGAACAAAACTGGTGACATTTATCTGGTACATCTGGACTGGAGTCGTTCACTGGTAAGCTTCACTGAAGGCTCTTGACTGGAGCCTGGAGACTGGAGACTGGTGGAGACTGGAGACTGGAGGATCTTCACTGGAGCCTGGATCTGGAGGATCTTTATTGGAGAAGTGATCTGGAGAATCTTCACTGGAGAAGTGATCTGGAGAATCTTCACTGGAGAAGTGATCTGGAGGATCTTTACTGGAGAAGTGATCTGGAGAATCTTCACTGGAGAAGTGATCTGGAGAATCTTCACTGGAGAAGTGATCTGGAGGATCTTTACTGGAGAAGTGATCTGGAGAATCTTCATTGGAGAAGTGATCTGGAGGATCTTTACTGGAGAAGTGATCTGGAGGATCATCACTGGAGCCTGGCAAGTTCACTGGTGGATGCTCGCTGAAGTATAAATAAGGTACTGATCGGATCTTTGGCTAGTGTCACTGATGAACTTCAAGACCAGCAACACTTGATTTGGTTGCATAACTTTAGTGCTCGACTTTGCATTAACATCAATATATACTAGTGGCTTAATTCCAATAAAGGATATCCAAGGGTAATTTGTTACTTGCTGATCCTCGATCAACAAATACACGAACCAATCTTTTTTGTGGAAATGGTTTGGGGTCATTTCCGCATCACTAATGCTCGAAATGAGCAAGCGAATGCCATCACTATGAGGGCAGGTAAGACTTATAATTCTGCAAACCCTTTACCTGATGATTCTACTCTACTTGTGCAGGTTAATGAGGACGAGGAGGCGGTTGATGATGAGATAGAGATGGAGCCGAACCCAGCCGTGCGGACTTCGGCCGTTCCATCCAAACCAGCTGAAAAATCGAAAAACCGGAAGTGAAGCCTTACAAGCCTAAGATCCCATTTCCTCAGCGATTGGTGAAAGATAAGATGAAGGAGCAAATGGAGAAATTTGTAAGTCATCTAAGTAAGTTGCATATTAATATACCATTTTTAGATGCAATTGTGCAGATGCCAGGTTATGCGAAGTGTTTGAGGCAAATTTTGATGAATAAGAAAAATCTGGCGAAGGCGGCAACTACAGTGCTTGAGGATGTTTGTTCAGCAGCAGTAACAAGTAAGTTACCCGAGAAACGTAAGGATCCAGGTAGTTTTACTATCCCTTGTAAGATTGGTAATTTATCTGTAAAACGTTCATTAACAGATTCAGGTGCAAGTATTAACTTAATTCCTTCATCTATTTATTCTAAGCTGAACTTAGGGGAACCGAAGCCGATTAACATGAAAATCCATTTGGCTGATAAATCTGAAATAAAACCTGTGGGGATCTTAGAAGATGTGTTAGTCAAGGTGGGTGGTTTGGTTTTTCCTGTTGACTTTGTAATTATTGAAGCAGATGTGGCATTGAATGTGCCCCTTATTCTAGGAAGACCTTTCCTTGCTACGGCCGATGCTAAACTTGAGGTTGGTCATGGCAAGCTTACATTGAGGGCAGGGAATGAGTCAGTGACATTTTCGAACACGTGTTCTATTTCTTTACCTAATGTTGTTAACTCTGTTAAAACTGCTTGTGTTAGTTCTTTGGATCTACAGATTGATGAATGGTTGGATGAGAAGCTCGAGAAAAAGGAGGCTGAGTTGAAGTCAACAGCAGTGCCTGTTTGTAGACCAACGGAAGGCCCATGTGCTAAGATCCGTAAACTATACAGTCGTTTGAAGTCTGCTGTTTCCCATGGTAATGTAAGTTGTCTGAAGAGTTGTTCTCGAATTTATCATCAGATGAGAAAGAGGAGTTAATGACGGTTGTTGATACTTCTGGGCGAGCAAATGATTGGATTCTGACGAAGGTGAAAGGTAATTGTTTTTCACCATTTAAGGGTAGACCGCCCAACACTTTAAGTGTGGGGGCGTCAGAGACCCCACCATGGTAATTATTCGGGGTAGGAGTCTAGCTAACGACTCGTTAATAAATTAAGCGCTTCTCGGGAGGCAACCCGTGTCTTTTATTTTGTTATTTAAATTTAAATTTTGCATTTTCCTTTTTGTTTGTGTTTGTGAATAAACCCTTTGATGATGGTTTTGGTTATGCTATTTGATTGGTATTCCTGTTATGCGTTGATTTGTGTGTTCATGTTGAATAGCAAGTTTGTCATATGCATATGTTGGCCGCAAGTTTAGCGCTATATTCTTGTTGGCATCATTCAAGCATGGAACACCCGTCATACCCGGTAAGTTTTTCTTGTTCTTAATTTTGCTTTTTGTTTACTTTCTCCTATTTCCCATAGTTTGCCTTAGTTCATTGGACATTGAGGGCATTGTCCAACTCAAGTGTTGGGGGGGGGTGGTAAATAGGAAAAAGTCGGGTATTTTAGAGGAATTTTTAAACTTTTGCATGTTTGTCCTTGTAGTTAATTGCTTTTGTCACCTAATTATAGATATTAATGAGCAATTTGACTACACCCTTGGTACAAAGTTTAATTGGTGGAATGTGTTTTGACTGATTAATTAGGCAATCCTTTCTGGATTAATAATATGACTAGCACGCTTATAGCACCAAAACACCAAATTTGTGAGATTATTGATTCACTTCTAGATATGCTAGGTGTTTACGGGTTTGGATTTATTAGCCTTGTAAATTTGTCCCTCTCGTAGGCTTTTGGATTTATCCAAGAGTAAGGGTTCTACTTAGAACTCTGAACTGTGATATGCAAGTTTGAGGTTGGTTTTTCCATTTCCGGATTATTTTCATTTGCTATGAGTGTGCCGGTGATTGCGTTGATTCTAGAACTTGTCCTGGTTGATCGTTCCGTGTTATTTATCAGAAGAGGCAAATTTAGGATAAAACCCTTTGTTCTTTGTATGTTCACCCCTTGTTTTGTAAACATTTGTTATGTGCATGTTTTGTTAATGTGCTTAGTAGCTAACTACACTGATTAGTGACCCACCTGTTAAAACCTTTATGTTGCACTCACTTTTAGTGCAAGAAACAATAGAAAACATGTTGTCATTAGCCTGTTCTTTGTTATTAAATCCACCTTAAATATACACCTTTCCTAGCCATACCGATAGTCGAAATCCTGGTGGGTCATTGGTTGCCTATGCTAGTGGTTTGGGGTTGTCCTTTATGTCGGGTTGGGATATTCTCGGTTACTGAGAATAGATTGATTTCGTCATGCTTGTTTGGATAAAGTCTGGATCGTTCATTTCAGCGTTTGAGTACATGATTTGTCACTGTTTCAAAGTTATTTAGAGAATACCAACTAGTCAGAGTAAAAGTAGCTCACAAGAAAAAAGAAAAAAAAATGAAAAAAGAGCTTGGGCTGTCAGTTGGTATTTCTCACCTTTTTTCGGTAAAAGGCCGTCACCCCTGGTTATTATATATAAATCAATGAAAAACAGGCAATCTAGTTGAGTACTAGATTGGCTATACATCCCATGCACAAAGTGCAACATCCAATGAACAAACTCCCTATGCCTAAAACATTACGAAATAGACAAAATCAAACAAGACCTACAAAGAAATAAAGTTATATTTTATGAATTAATGAAAATGGTAGATCCCATGATGTTAGGAAATGCTCGACTCTCTTCGTCTTCTTGAATCTGCATGTAGCCAATTTTAACCTAACAGTCGATATAATAACATCAACTATTTGGTTCACATTGCGCTTTTTCTGCTTGAACATCCTTGCATTTCTTTCCTGCCAAGTGAAGTAAACCGCTGCAGCAAACACAAGCTTAGCACACACACTTTGAGTTGATTTCTTCTTCGCATAAGGAAGTATTTCATCAACTATGGCATCCCATGAACCTGACCGATCCATAATATTAGCTTTGCTAGCAACACGAGACCAAACCTGTACAGCAAAAGAACACTCAAAGAACAGATCATTTTTTATTAATTGGTTCATCAATTACACCAACAAAAGCTTCATTGTTTCTTCAAATCATTTTTATGAGTTGGTACATCTTTATAACCAACAAAAGTATTATAATGTTATATTCTTCGGGTATCATAATTAGGTTGGCAAGTTTGTTTAAGTCAACATTGGTTAGTCTTGGCTGATGAGTTGTTTGATTGAGATACACCACAATGGTGTCGGTTTAATCGTTCTATTGGGGGTGTTGTCGGGAAAGCTTCTCGGGTTTTGGACCGTTGGCAACTAATGACATGGGATTTAATGGATTAGACTATTATGTGAAAACTTTGTTAAATGTTGTGTTATTTCTTTTTAACACCTTTTGTTATCTCAAATTTCCATACCCCTTTTAAATACCTTGTTTAGCCCCAGAGTTCATTACAACCCTTGAAAGACCTCTTATGATAGACGTTGTGGTGCTTGCGCCATGGCGGTGAAGGAACGAACCTAGTACAAGCCTATGGTAAAAGATTATTTATCACGACTAGGCCTTGAGTGATTATTCAAATATTCAACCCCAAAAGTAAGTTAGTTGGAGTAGGATAGATGAGATATTATTGTTTCAATTCTTTTGTGCTCAGTCATGTTATTGAGGCTTGTGTACAAGTCAAGTATTGTCAAACATTCCAGTTTTCATTTAAGATTAAAAATGCCTAACCATCTCTTTTCATTTTCAATTATGCTTGAGCTTCTTTTTTATTACTGAAATGTGGTTTCCATGATGTACCAAGGTTATTTGTGTTTTTCAGCTTGGAATTGCTTGAGGACAAGCAAAGCTTAAGTGTGGGGGGATTTGATATGTCGTATTTTATACCCATTTCCCACAATGTATTTAGTTGCTTTTGAATGGTTTTTGAGTCGTTTTTGTATACATTTGGTGCGTTTATGGTATTTGTTAGTGTTTCAGGTTACTAACAGGTACTTGAGCGTATTTCTGGAAGAAACGACATTTTTGAGGCAAAAGGAGTGCTTACCGAAGTTGTACGAGTCCCGGGGTTGCATTTGGAGTTAAGTCAACAAAAGTCAACTGAAAAGTTATCCATTGCGCCGTAACTAAGTCATTGCGCCGCAACAGAATTACAGAAAGTTAAGTTGCGCCGCAACTACCCAAGTTGCGCCGCAACGCCTCCAGTTTCCAGCCAGCCTCGAGTCAATGGAAGTCAACAAGTCAACGCAAGTCAAAGCCCATTGCGCCGCAATTGGGGCCGAACCTGGATGATTTTTTAGGAAACTATAAATAGCTTGCAAAAACATTCTTTAACCTACCTTTTACCTTCCAGCCGTTTTTAAGACTTCTTTGAAGGGTTTTTCATCTGGAGAATCATCTTTGAAGATCAAGAACACGATTGGATTATTTCATCATTCTGTATTCGATTTTTAGTCATTCTTGAAACGATTTCAACATTCGGTACATTATGTCTTCATATATTATTGATTGTTTTTATCTTTTCATTATGAGAGGCTAAATCTCTCAGCACCTACTTGGATAGTGAACATGTCATAGGGTTGTTTGATGTCACTTGAAATTGTTGAACAAGATTTCTATGTTTAATCGAAGAACCACATTTATTTGAGTTTAGAAATTGTTTTTATCTTTTATATTTATTGATTGATGATTGTAATTAGAAGTTCGAGAGAAATCTATGTCATTGTCAATTGGTTTATGAAACGGTTAATCGGTCTTTAATTAATCTAAAAGTCGTTGGAGCTCGAGAGAAACTAGCGATAAAGGTTTAAACAATTAAATTCATTTTGAGTGTGTAAGCGTCTATGATAGAGAGATCTGATTAGGCGAACAAGCAGTTCGAGAGAAAGCTTTTTAAAGATTAAATCATAAAATCAACTTAGGTTCTTAATGCTTAATTGTTTTGAGTAGAAATTATTCGCGGAGCGATAACTATATTTTGAGCAATTAAAGTTTCAAGTGTAACGAGAGTTCATCTTGACTACCTTTTAAGTCGTTCAACAATGCAAGTGATGTTTAGACTCTATATGACATGTAAGCTTCCAAGTTGGATCTATGTTTACATATAAAGGGTAATTAAGTTAATGTTGGATCTATGTTTACATATAAAGGGTAATTAAGTTAATGTTGGATCTATGTTTACATATAAAGGGTAATTAAGTTAATGTTGGATCTATGTTTACATATAAAGGGTAATTAAGTTAATGTTGGATCTATGTTTACATATAAAGGGTAATTAAGTTAATGTTGGATCTATGTTTACATATATGTTTTGTAGGTACTTAACATGGATGTAAACAACACATATAAAGGGTAATTAAGTTAATGTTGGATCTATGTTTACATAGATGAAACATTAACTTGAATATTCCTAAGTGTCATTTGAGTGTTCCTGGAAACAAGCAAAATGGGCTTGTTATGGAAACACTCAAATGGTTTGAGTATTCTTGGGAACAAGCAAAATGGGCTTGGTCAGAAGAACACTTAACAGTTTGAGAGTTCTTGGGAACAAGCAAAATGGGCTTGGTCAGAAGAACACTCAAACAGGTTTGCGTGTTCTTAGACGCAAAGCCAAACCCTTATGGGCTTTACAGGAAACACCCAAATAAAGCAAAGGGCTTTGCGTGTTTCAGCCCTGGCCAATATATAGAGTGTGTGTGCTTGCGTGTTAAGGGTGACGAGTGGGAAAGGAAACGAGCAAATCTTGAGAGAGTAACTCTTCTTTTACCTTTAGAGATCTTTTGATTTTGGTGGTTAGGAGTGACCCCTTTATCAATATTTGTGGTGACTTGTTCTTTATCAAATATTGTGGTGAGGTCTTTAAATCTTCGGTTTCCTTTATCTGTAATCGTGGTGGCTAGACCTTTATCGATTATAGTGGTGTGGCGGAGTGTTTCCTTTATCCTTGATTCCGGTGGCTTAGCCTTTACGAGTCTTGGTGGTGGATTCTTTATCTATCATTTTATTTTATTGCCTTGTTTGATTGTTTGTTTTATATAAAATCCAGAAAATACCAAAAATAGTCTTCCGCTGTTATTTGTCGCGTGATTTACGCATCAAATTTGGTATCAGAGACAGGTTTTTAAAAAGGTTTCTTAATCTTTTTGTCCGTTGGGGTATTGTTTGTTTAGATCCGTTCTAGATATGTTTGTTGGTTGTTTAGATCTAGTTGTTACTGATATAGATATGATAAGTTGATTAAATATTAATGGCTTTTAGAAGAAATATGACCTTAGACGAAGCTCATAATGCTAGGAGAGATAGGCAGATTGAAGATCTACAAGAAGCACTTGGTAGAGTTGTTCATATGTTAGAAGATGGTGGTTTAAGGTTTAATAGAGATCATGTTGTTGCCAGTGAAAGAGATTCTGAATCTCAAGGTCCTAGTGAAAGATCTGATAGTACACCCAGAAACTCTAGTGATTCTGATGTCCCACATCCCAGAGAAAGACGAAGGAGACATAAGGGTGATGATACTAGAGACATTAAGATAGATCCACCAGATTTTAATGGGTCTTCTAACCCAGAAGAATATTTTGAATGGGTCCAGGTGATGGACAGAATTATGGAAATAAAAGGTTGTGATGATAAAAAGAGTTTTAAGGTTGCCATTATTAAGCTTAAAAAGTATGCTTCAACTTGGTATGATAATATCAAATCTGAAAGGTGTAACACCCCAACTAAGGCGGAACGTTGAGATGTACAGAAAGTCGAGTATTCAAAAAAAAGGATAATAGATAACATTCACCATAGCTTTATTGGATAAAAATAATTTTACAATGCACAAGCATGTGAACCAATTTCCAAGTACAATACGTCTACTATACTTGGATATTGAGTCCACGAAACAAATAACAAATACATGAGATGATATACTACAATGATCAGGGCGGATTCTATTGCCCGTCACAAGGTTTGATCTTTGACTCCAATGTGCAATGCAAACAATCATGATGCATATAATTCCTCAAAGCTTACGCTAATTCCTGAAAAGCGTGAAGAAAAAGTGTCAACTACGAAAACGTAGTTGGTGAGTGCATAGGTTTGCAAGTAAACCTCGTTACATATCCATTTCAAAATAGTTGAGAAATCCATGGTAAATTATAAAGTTTTCATTTGTCACATTTATCGTGAGAGAAAAATATATCAATCAATTAATCATTCTTCATACCAAAGCCATTTGGTCGTCAATACTTCAATATTGCTAAATTCAACAGTTTTCAAGATTCCATATAAGGTCCAATACCCAAACCGTATGTTCAATCCATAATATCCAACCATAAATAATATCAATACCACTTGGTCAATGGTAAGACTACCATGACGTAATTCGATGAGATTGTTCTTGAGCCACTACTAAGACCGGTTATGTCCCAATAATCAACATATATAGTCCCAAATGATAAGATAATGATAAGCACATGCTGTCAATCACGTGCATAATGATAACCAAGGGTCGTGCCATGGAGACGCCCGTAAATATATAGTAGTTAGAGCACCGCGAGGCCAGACTGGCAATGAAGGTGGCCACAAAGGCAGACCAAACATCCCACCGTTACCTATAATAGTGGATGAGGGGACAAATCCTAGTTGCGCAACTCTCTAACTACAGGCCTCAAATGAGTTAATAGTAGTGTACAGGGGACCACCGTTTGACAGTACTCAAGCTCATCATATAACATATAACACGTTGAACATACAATATAATTCCCATATCATAATCATTCTTTCGAATATCATTTCATAAAAGAAATCAATTTTATTTATCATGCTTTTCACCCCGTAAGTAAAACATATAAAAGAGTTTGAAAGGGGGCTATGACTCACCTTGATATGCCGCATATTATATTCACTTATCCAAAATGGGTACTTCCCATCTATAGCTTCCTTGATCATATATTCCATCATGGTCCTCAACCATACTCAAAGCCAAGACTATCCCTACGATAGGACTAATATACGTAAGTTCCTATCTTAAGCCATCACTAAGAAATGCCACTTTTATTATGTTGTTATCAGTTATGGGATCCAAGTGTATTGCTAGTATTCTCATCTTTTTGGTTGTAGAGATTGATGGTGTAAAAGGTTACTTTCATTATGTACGTAGTTATAAGTTCTTTGAATTTCGGTAACTTGGTTTCATTTGTGGTTTCGTTTGGTATCTTAGGTTATCATATGGGAATGCCATATTAAGTTATGTTCTCTTAAACATTATTGGATGTATAACCAATTTTAATACGAATTAACATTTGTGATATCACTTTATAGTTTGGTTAACGTAATTACTTATGTTCATCTCACTTAATTATCTTTCGTGTTACTTTGATTGTTCTTATCTTTTAGCTCACATATTTCTCGATATGCCGTATGGTTACTTGGGTTTACGAAATTCGCTTAGGTGTTATGGGCATTACCAATTGGGCCTAAGGGTTATGGGCTTTTAAGTGACTTGGGCTTATTTTAGTTATTGGACTTAACCTTATTTGGGTTATGTGCTTAATGGGTTATATTGGTTATTGGGCTATATGGTTTATTGGGTCAAGTGTCCTACTGATTTATGGTCCTTTGGGTTCACTAATTGGGCCGGTTTAGCCCATCATGGTCTTTAGTCCATTCCTTAGCCCATTACACATATTATTAGTTCACTTCAAAATTTTCTGTTTTTACTTTACATTTTTATGAAATGTTGGATACTATTTTGGGGTCAAGCCGAAATATTTGGACCTTTATGATTTTTGTACAGTGACATGTATGTGTCTAGTATTTTTGTGAATTTTGGCTTAATTTATAAAGAATGTTTAGTACCTCTAAATATTTTTATAAGTGAAAGTGGTCAAAACAGCCACTGTTTTGTGTATGAAAATGTTTTATAATAGTTCTTTGGGTTATACTCTTAATAAAAATTCCATGATTTTATTTTAAGTTTAGGACACATTGAAACCACTTTCCACCGAGTATGGCCTCCTGGGACTTTATATTTTAGGAGATAAAAATTGTTAAAGTTGATAAAATATTCAGACAAAAGTTCAGTTTTGACCAGTTTTAGTAGAAAAATCATATCTTTTGTTTAGTTCGGTATTTTTGAGTGATTCCAGTTGGTGATTAAACTTAACTCCTTTATCTACAACTTTTATTTTGAAAGTTTTTCTTGAATATGCCCTCACATTCTCAGTTTATCCGTTCCAAGACAGAAAATGGATTCTGTCAGAAAGCATTTGGGTCCAAACAACTCACCAATGACTTAGTTTGCTTATCTTACACTCTTAATCACCTCTCACATGTTTGTTATTCACTTTTGTATTATTTTAGCATCAAATATACAGATTATTAACAATTTCAAGAGCATCAATCATCAAATAAAAACTGAATTTAAACAAAACTTAATCAACAAAAGATAGTCCTTACAAAAATCATCCAAAAAGTGAATGCATGTGACCATCTAACCATTTTAACAACAAAACTTTTATTAAATCTTTCTTGCAACAACAAAATGAGTTTATTTATGAAAAATCACAGAAAGTAAGCTTCATTTTTATCAACAAAAACCGATTTTTGTAAAGATCTTTCAACAAATTTGAAGCTTTCTCATGAACTATCACTTTTGGGTCTTATTTGAGTTGAATCCTTGAATCTTTCCTCTAGATCTTGACATGCAAAGGCATGAAAGGAAAGATTCTATCAACATGCCCTCATTAAGTGTATTCCAAGAAGAAAAATCAAAGAAAAACATGTGCTTCAATAAGAACATTAGAAGAGACGAACTAGTTAAAGAGTATGTGAAACAACCTTGATAAAAATCGGTTTTGGGGGCTGTTTTGGGCAGCAATCCCACGACCATATGACACCAAAATGAGCTCCTTGACATGCCTCAACATACCCTTGAATGATCTAGCTTCAACCCTTTATTATTATAGTTGATTTACTTAAGATTTAACCTTCATTTGTGATGATGTGTGAACCGAAATAAGAGAAGAGGGAGGAGGAAAAGAGTGCAGAATTTTTTGAGAGAAAATATGTGTGTGTTGTGTTTTACTAAAATGAAAAGAGTGTGTGTGTGTGGGAGAGTGTATGGACGTGAGAGGGGGGGAAAAGAGTGGGTTGGGAGGATGCTCATTGGCCAAGCAAAGTGGTGGAGGGTCATGGATTGGCTAGCTCAAGTGGTGGAGTTGTGGTGTAGGTGTATTTGGTCCAAAATGATGTCTAAGTTCAAAATGTGGGTGCGTTTTGATCAAGTTATGTAGTGATGGTTAGATTATGTAAATTTTAATTATACAAGTATTGGATTTGTAATTTATATGTGCATGCATGTATATAGATATGTGTTTGTGTTAAGTGCAAATATTAGTACTTGCAAGATTTAGATGTATGTATGTATGTATTTCGTGTATATGTATATACATATATATATATTGGTGCTAAACATTATAAAATTTCTTAATGTACCTTCTATTAATTGAGTTATTGATTATATTTTGGATACATAGGTACTTGTTTGTTGGATCGAATAATTATAAAGTTGTTGTTACTTAACATATTCTTGAAGTTGGCTTGATTAATTATGGTTATATTCTTATAAGATTGTCCTTATTTCTTTACTTTGAGATTGTCTCATGTTTTGGCATTTCTAAGATAACTAGCTATCTTTGGGCATTTCATTGAACTAGAGAGAAAGTATCACTATGCCTTAATGTTTAGAAGGCCAATTCTCTTGATAAACATCTAGGGATAATGCCTAGATAAGTCCAAATAAATTGTCCTAGTCGGAAATTGAGGGTTGTTACATCATTACCCCCTTAACAAGAGTGATACTAACCCAATATGTCAAGTTGCACTAAAATTGCGATGGTACATCTTCGTAGTACCTCACTTTAGGGTTTTCTAGTGTTGTCTTTGTTATTTTATGGCGTGAAAGGAAGTCATGAATTGGTTGATGCTAGTTCCATCTTACTCCTCATACTCACCTTTGTCTTTCAACTTCGTCCTTAATTTTCCCAAAGTCGCCTTTGTCATTATTCGCTAAGTCATATCGTTACCAATTTCTCTTGCTTTTTCCGATATTGGCTTTCAAATCGTTTTAAAGTACCTTTAATTACCTCCTTCTTACGCTAGAAGGACCATTATCTATGACTCATCACCGAAAAATCTCTTTTAACATCGCACATATAACCTATTCCATTTTTCTTCTATCCCTACGCATTCCTCGCGATAGGATTTATGCAATCCTTATGCTCACAAATGATCATATCACCACCATCTTGGCAGCACAAACACTTCGAATCCTCATTTGTATGAATTCATTCTTAAGAGAAATCCTTCTTAGGTACTCCTGACCTCTACAAAACCTTCAATTACTTTGCTCTCCTGAGCCTCATATCCTTTTTCAGCTTTCTAAGCTAAGCTTCTTTTCAAATACAATAACCTAATGTCCTTAGGAATTGTGATATAATATAATTTAAGGGAAACATCGGTCACTTTATCCTTTTCTCAACCATTCGGTCTTCTACTCTTTCCTTTTGTTTTCTTATGGATAACTACACTCCTTACCGTTTCGCCACTCAGATCCATCTGTTACTAGGGTAATCGTCATCTTGCTAGTCCTCGAAGTTAATTCAGGGGCACTTGTCAGATCATGGTGATACGGATCCTTTGATCCTAACTCATCACAAATACGAATTATCCTTATCACCCTTCCGTTCAGACATTCCATAACTAGCTCTTCACGGAGTTTGTTAGTTGGTTGGAACTTAGTTCAGTGATCACCTTCCTTGATCGTTTTCTTTCTCAATTAAAGAAACGTCTCAATGGCTTCTCGCCCATTTTCATCTTTCTTCAGACTGAGGTTAGACGCGTTTGCCGCTACGTGAATATATTGACTTCGTTTGTGACTAATCACTTGTTAAGGGATTACCCCCTTAACAAGAGTGATACTAACCCAATATGTCAAGTTGCACTAAAATTGCGATGGTACATCTTCGTAGTACCTCACTTTAGGGTTTTCTAGTGTTGTCTTTGTTATTTTATGGCGTGAAAGGAAGTCATGAATTGGTTGATGCTAGTTCCATCTTACTCCTCATACTCACCTTTGTCTTTCAACTTCGTCCTTAATTTTCCCAAAGTCGCCTTTGTCATTATTCGCTAAGTCATATCGTTACCAATTTCTCTTGCTTTTTCCGATATTGGCTTTCAAATCGTTTTAAAGTACCTTTAATTACCTCCTTCTTACGCTAGAAGGACCATTATCTATGACTCATCACCGAAAAATCTCTTTTAACATCGCACATATAACCTATTCCATTTTTCTTCTATCCCTACGCATTCCTCGCGATAGGATTTATGCAATCCTTATGCTCACAAATGATCATATCACCACCATCTTGGCAGCACAAACACTTCGAATCCTCATTTGTATGAATTCATTCTTAAGAGAAATCCTTCTTAGGTACTCCTGACCTCTACAAAACCTTCAATTACTTTGCTCTCCTGAGCCTCATATCCTTTTTCAGCTTTCTAAGCTAAGCTTCTTTTCAAATACAATAACCTAATGTCCTTAGGAATTGTGATATAATATAATTTAAGGGAAACATCGGTCACTTTATCCTTTTCTCAACCATTCGGTCTTCTACTCTTTCCTTTTGTTTTCTTATGGATAACTACACTCCTTACCGTTTCGCCACTCAGATCCATCTGTTACTAGGGTAATCGTCATCTTGCTAGTCCTCGAAGTTAATTCAGGGGCACTTGTCAGATCATGGTGATACGGATCCTTTGATCCTAACTCATCACAAATACGAATTATCCTTATCACCCTTCCGTTCAGACATTCCATAACTAGCTCTTCACGGAGTTTGTTAGTTGGTTGGAACTTAGTTCAGTGATCACCTTCCTTGATCGTCGCGGTAGTATGTGCCTTGAATTCTAGCGTCGCACTCCTTATTTGCTTTCACTACTAACTTAGCGATTTCATGTTGTTTTCCTTCTTCACTTTTCTTGGGCGCACTACTTTGTGGGTCGATGGTCCTTGATGATTGACCATGTGTTGCAAATTATCCTTCTTCACTCAAATTCATCTTGTCTTAGCTTACCTCCCTACGACCGTCGACCTTGAGGGGATAACCATCACAAGTCATCGTGCTACCTCTACTTATCGGCCATACTTCTCTTTTAGCAAAGCTAGCTTCCATCGGGTGTTGGGCGTATATCGATTTCTCTTAGATTAGTTGATACTTTCCACTAATAGCTGGTCTTTCGATAGAGGTTTTCAAATTCGTATTCAAAGAATAACGCGTAACCGCCATAAAGATAAACGCCACCAGAACTACATCTTGTAGACGGCGTCAATGTTTTCACTTTCTGTTTGTGTCAACTGATGTTTCTTTACTCTATCTTCTACTCCAAATCATCTTCAATGATGCTAGTGAATAACTCTTCTTGGAAGATAAAGTATAATCTTGCACTTCATACTCCTTGTTCGGGTATCTACCTTTGCTGTGATTACCCCCTTAACATTTTTCCTCTAGAAAAATGTAAGGGATTTCCTGCTCTTCACTTCATCTCGCCTTCCTTGACACTCTTCAATTCAGCAATTTCTTATTCCTTCGTGTAACGAATCTCCATCTTCACACTTGTTTCGAAAAAAAAGGGATAGCTCGGAATCCTTTTTGTTACTCTTTAATCATGAGGGTTACTCGACACATCCTAGTATCTTATTGTCCTTAATTAGTTTTCTCCTTCCAATTACCTTCATTTTCCAGCATTGCTAGTGATCTCCTCCAAGTTTTAGGGATGTCCTTGTACTTAACCAAAAGTGACCTTCATGTCGCTCAACCTTCCATTTGTTGACCACTCAATCTTTCTTTTTGGTCGATGAACATAGACAGTAAGGACCTTCGATTCTTTCTCTAAGTTATAGCTTAGTATACTCTTCGCTTGTGCTTCCATGTACTTTGACTTATACACCACCAATCTTCTCCGCCCTGCTTTATGTACATGATCTAATATCATCTTCTATGCTATATAATTATCCCAAGTATTTCACTTATGAGAACTGATGTCTCAACGTCTTTCGCGTCCCTCGATTTCGCAGTAGGAGCAGGGTACTAATTACTCGATTTCGCCATTGCAGAGTGTTGCGTGAGTGAGTTGTATGTTGTTGGGTCACTAACCTTTGAAGAGAAACGGTGGTGATAGTTACTTTGATTAATCGAGAATATCAAGGATAAAATTTGGTTTCGAATGAATGAAATAGGGAATACAAAAACAAAAGAATCATTAAGACTCGAATCAGACTCCTTGCGCGAGTTAATTAAATCACTTCTCTGTCTTTCGTTGCCCAATGGACTCCAACTTTCAATGACGTCAATATATGTCGCACCGACTTAGATAATATAGATAGATGTTCGCGTATACGTGTTAGAATAGAAATATCGCACCAAATTTCAGGGTTACCATTCTCAGGACGTGTCGTCTAGAATATACATGGGAATGCATCCTACTAGTGTCGTTGTATCGTCATATGGCTTTAATACCGCTCGTCTTTCATAAGTCTCCAACTTCATTCGACGTTTACATATGTTTCGCACCATTTCAGATCGAATACCAAGGTTATGCGTAGTTTCTAAGAGGATAGAGTCGCGTCATATCTTGGGTCTACAATTCTCAGAGTATATCATCCAACGTACGTGGAAAGATGCTCCACCGATGATATCGCCGTTGTCATATGTCCATAATGAATAGTGGTGTCGTAAGAAATAGGATGTGGGATAATTTCAAAAGAGCACGAGTGAACGAATATTGGATTGAAGGGGTACTTAAATGACGACTTCCATACTTAGGAAATTTCTAATTCATTTTGCATTTCTCAGGGACAATCACTAGTTCCCAAGCGGTCAAATCTCATCACGCAATATATATCTCAGTAGTAAGGACTAACCATATTATAATCATATCTAGCAGGTGCCAGTTCTCAATAGTCAAATCTTAGAGCATAATAACTATCTCAATAATAAGGCACAACTATATAATCATTAAATCGTTCATGCACTAGCCCTCAAATAGTTCAACCTCAGGACACAATAACTATCTTAATAGTAAGGCATGACTACATAATCGTCGCAATATTCACGCGCTAGTTTCAAATAGCTCAAACTTAGAGAGTAAAGGCTCTTATATCTATACCGTCCATGAAATTTCATATCAACTCGTTATGCTCATATTCTCTTTCAAATCAATCATAATTAATCAATCATACTGCCTTATAGTTTAAACAAGTCATGCCCCAGAAATGATTTCATGTGTCATAGTATTCTCATTATTTTAAAGTGCATATGCAACTTAAAGTTCAACATCATGAATCATAAGGCTTTTACGCATGCATTTCTCCCATGACTTCCACATTGCACATTCCAAACTTTCACATTGATGTTACAAGCTTTCACATTGCACATTACAACTTTCACATTGCATATTACAAACTTTCACATTGCAATCAAATCATGCCCAAATTCACATGTTATAGCATAGAGTAGCATGTGTCAACGAATACCTTCCAATCTTAGATTCATTTCAATTCTAGTGTGCATAAGCGGAATCCTACTAGACTAGCATAATCCTTAGATAAGGCAAGTCTCGAATCATTATACATGCTTAGGTGAATGTCTAAATGCAACAAGTATGCTCATAAAAACGAGTTTATTAAAGATCTTCTTCTCTCTTTTTTTTTTTGAAAAGGAATCCTTTTGAACATAAGTCCAAGTGGCCGTTTGAGTTTTACATGGTCCTCTCATAATTAAACGTAGATTCATGACTTTACGTTTAATTATGGTCCTACCATGTAAAGCTCAAACTAAACCGCTTAACCTTATGCTCGACTCGACTAAAAAAAAATTCATTTTGAAAAGTGGCTATAGTTTTGGAATTCCCGGAGGAACCCCAATGTTCTCTGATACCATTTTCTGTAACACCCCAACTAAGGCGGAACGTTGAGATGTACAGAAAGTCGAGTATTCAAAAAAAAGGATAATAGATAACATTCACCATAGCTTTATTGGATAAAAATAATTTTACAATGCACAAGCATGTGAACCAATTCCCAAGTACAATACGTCTACTATACTTGGATATTGAGTCCACGAAACAAATAACAAATACATGAGATGATATACTACAATGATCAGGGCGGATTCTATTGCCCGTCACAAGGTTTGATCTTTGACTCCAATGTGCAATGCAAACAATCATGATGCATATAATTCCTCAAAGCTTACGCTAATTCCTGAAAAGCGTGAAGAAAAAGTGTCAACTACGAAAACGTAGTTGGTGAGTGCATAGGTTTGCAAGTAAACCTCGTTACATATCCATTTCAAAATAGTTGAGAAATCCATGGTAAATTATAAAGTTTTCATTTGTCACATTTATCGTGAGAGAAAAATATATCAATCAATTAATCATTCTTCATACCAAAGCCATTTGGTCGTCAATACTTCAATATTGCTAAATTCAACAGTTTTCAAGATTCCATATAAGGTCCAATACCCAAACCGTATGTTCAATCCATAATATCCAACCATAAATAATATCAATACCACTTGGTCAATGGTAAGACTACCATGACGTAATTCGATGAGATTGTTCTTGAGCCACTACTAAGACCGGTTATGTCCCAATAATCAACATATATAGTCCCAAATGATAAGATAATGATAAGCACATGCTGTCAATCACGTGCATAATGATAACCAAGGGTCGTGCCATGGAGACGCCCGTAAATATATAGTAGTTAGAGCACCGCGAGGCCAGACTGGCAATGAAGGTGGCCACAAAGGCAGACCAAACATCCCACCGTTACCTATAATAGTGGATGAGGGGACAAATCCTAGTTGCGCAACTCTCTAACTACAGGCCTCAAATGAGTTAATAGTAGTGTATAGGGGACCACCGTTTGACAGTACTCAAGCTCATCATATAACATATAACACGTTGAACATACAATATAATTCCCATATCATAATCATTCTTTCGAATATCATTTCATAAAAGAAATCAATTTTATTTATCATGCTTTTCACCCCGTAAGTAAAACATATAAAAGAGTTTGAAAGGGGGCTATGACTCACCTTGATATGCCGCATATTATATTCACTTATCCAAAATGGGTACTTCCCATCTATAGCTTCCTTGATCATATATTCCATCATGGTCCTCAACCATACTCAAAGCCAAGACTATCCCTACGATAGGACTAATATACGTAAGTTCCTATCTTAAGCCATCACTAAGAAATGCCACTTTTATTATGTTGTTATCAGTTATGGGATCCAAGTGTATTGCTAGTATTCTCATCTTTTTGGTTGTAGAGATTGATGGTGTAAAAGGTTACTTTCATTATGTACGTAGTTATAAGTTCTTTGAATTTCGGTAACTTGGTTTCATTTGTGGTTTCGTTTGGTATCTTAGGTTATCATATGGGAATGCCATATTAAGTTATGTTCTCTTAAACATTATTGGATGTATAACCAATTTTAATACGAATTAACATTTGTGATATCACTTTATAGTTTGGTTAACGTAATTACTTATGTTCATCTCACTTAATTATCTTTCGTGTTACTTTGATTGTTCTTATGTTTTAGCTCACATATTTCTCGATATGCCGTATGGTTACTTGGGTTTACGAAATTCGCTTAGGTGTTATGGGCATTACCAATTGGGCCTAAGGGTTATGGGCTTTTAAGTGACTTGGGCTTATTTTAGTTATTGGACTTAACCTTATTTGGGTTATGTGCTTAATGGGTTATATTGGTTATTGGGCTATATGGTTTATTGGGTCAAGTGTCCTACTGATTTATGGTCCTTTGGGTTCACTAATTGGGCCGGTTTAGCCCATCATGGTCCTCAACCATACTCAAAGCCAAGACTATCCCTACGATAGGACTAATATACGTAAGTTCCTATCTTAAGCCATCACTAAGAAATGCCACTTTTATTATGTTGTTATCAGTTATGGGATCCAAGTGTATTGCTAGTATTCTCATCTTTTTGGTTGTAGAGATTGATGGTGTAAAAGGTTACTTTCATTATGTACGTAGTTATAAGTTCTTTGAATTTCGGTAACTTGGTTTCATTTGTGGTTTCGTTTGGTATCTTAGGTTATCATATGGGAATGCCATATTAAGTTATGTTCTCTTAAACATTATTGGATGTATAACCAATTTTAATACGAATTAACATTTGTGATATCACTTTATAGTTTGGTTAACGTAATTACTTATGTTCATCTCACTTAATTATCTTTCGTGTTACTTTGATTGTTCTTATGTTTTAGCTCACATATTTCTCGATATGCCGTATGGTTACTTGGGTTTACGAAATTCGCTTAGGTGTTATGGGCATTACCAATTGGGCCTAAGGGTTATGGGCTTTTAAGTGACTTGGGCTTATTTTAGTTATTGGACTTAACCTTATTTGGGTTATGTGCTTAATGGGTTATATTGGTTATTGGGCTATATGGTTTATTGGGTCAAGTGTCCTACTGATTTATGGTCCTTTGGGTTCACTAATTGGGCCGGTTTAGCCCATCATGGTCTTTAGTCCATTCCTTAGCCCATTACACATATTATTAGTTCACTTCAAAATTTTCTGTTTTTACTTTACATTTTTATGAAATGTTGGATACTATTTTGGGGTCAAGCCGAAATATTTGGACCTTTATGATTTTTGTACAGTGACATGTATGTGTCTAGTATTTTTGTGAATTTTGGCTTAATTTATAAAGAATGTTTAGTACCTCTAAATATTTTTATAAGTGAAAGTGGTCAAAACAGCCACTGTTTTGTGTATGAAAATGTTTTATAATAGTTCTTTGGGTTATACTCTTAATAAAAATTCCATGATTTTATTTTAAGTTTAGGACACATTGAAACCACTTTCCACCGAGTATGGCCTCCTGGGACTTTATATTTTAGGAGATAAAAATTGTTAAAGTTGATAAAATATTCAGACAAAAGTTCAGTTTTGACCAGTTTTAGTAGAAAAATCATATCTTTTGTTTAGTTCGGTATTTTTGAGTGATTCCAGTTGGTGATTAAACTTAACTCCTTTATCTACAACTTTTATTTTGAAAGTTTTTCTTGAATATGCCCTCACATTCTCAGTTTATCCGTTCCAAGACAGAAAATGGATTCTGTCAGAAAGCATTTGGGTCCAAACAACTCACCAATGACTTAGTTTGCTTATCTTACACTCTTAATCACCTCTCACATGTTTGTTATTCACTTTTGTATTATTTTAGCATCAAATATACAGATTATTAACAATTTCAAGAGCATCAATCATCAAATAAAAACTGAATTTAAACAAAACTTAATCAACAAAAGATAGTCCTTACAAAAATCATCCAAAAAGTGAATGCATATGACCATCTAACCATTTTAACAACAAAACTTTTATTAAATCTTTCTTGCAACAACAAAATGAGTTTATTTATGAAAAATCACAGAAAGTAAGCTTCATTTTTATCAACAAAAACCGATTTTTGTAAAGATCTTTCAACAAATTTGAAGCTTTCTCATGAACTATCACTTTTGGGTCTTATTTGAGTTGAATCCTTGAATCTTTCCTCTAGATCTTGACATGCAAAGGCATGAAAGGAAAGATTCTATCAACATGCCCTCATTAAGTGTATTCCAAGAAGAAAAATCAAAGAAAAACATGTGCTTCAATAAGAACATTGGAAGAGACGAACTAGTTAAAGAGTATGTGAAACAACCTTGATAAAAATCGGTTTTGGGGGCTGTTTTGGGCAGCAATCCCACGACCATATGACACCAAAATGAGCTCCTTGACATGCCTCAACATACCCTTGAATGATCTAGCTTCAACCCTTTATTATTATAGTTGATTTACTTAAGATTTAACCTTCATTTGTGATGATGTGTGAACCGAAATAAGAGAAGAGGGAGGAGGAAAAGAGTGCAGAATTTTTTGAGAGAAAATATGTGTGTGTTGTGTTTTACTAAAATGAAAAGAGTGTGTGTGTGTGGGAGAGTGTATGGACGTGAGAGGGGGGGAAAAGAGTGGGTTGGGAGGATGCTCATTGGCCAAGCAAAGTGGTGGAGGGTCATGGATTGGCTAGCTCAAGTGGTGGAGTTGTGGTGTAGGTGTATTTGGTCCAAAATGATGTCTAAGTTCAAAATGTGGGTGCGTTTTGATCAAGTTATGTAGTGATGGTTAGATTATGTAAATTTTAATTATACAAGTATTGGATTTGTAATTTATATGTGCATGCATGTATATAGATATGTGTTTGTGTTAAGTGCAAATATTAGTACTTGCAAGATTTAGATGTATGTATGTATGTATTTCGTGTATATGTATATACATATATATATTGGTGCTAAACATTATAAAATTTCTTAATGTACCTTCTATTAATTGAGTTATTGATTATATTTTGGATACATAGGTACTTGTTTGTTGGATCGAATAATTATAAAGTTGTTGTTACTTAACATATTCTTGAAGTTGGCTTGATTAATTATGGTTATATTCTTATAAGATTGTCCTTATTTCTTTACTTTGAGATTGTCTCATGTTTTGGCATTTCTAAGATAACTAGCTATCTTTGGGCATTTCATTGAACTAGAGAGAAAGTATCACTATGCCTTAATGTTTAGAAGACCAATTCTCTTGATAAACATCTAGGGATAATGCCTAGATAAGTCCAAATAAATTGTCCTAGTCGGAAATTGAGGGTTGTTACATCATTACCCCCTTAACAGATACTTCGTCCTCGAAGTTCGCTCGTTCACACGGTAGCAAGAATGAATAGGTTGACGATAAGGATAGCTTCACGGAGGCGTATAAAATGTGAAAATTCAACTGGATTTCATCCTGACCTTTTTGGTTACTTACGAGCTTTTGATCTCCTTAGTTGGGGGCATCCATTGCTCTGTGCCCTAACATTTCTCGTGAATAGAAACTTCGAAAAAGGTTACAAATGTCACTCACTTCATGAGACGACTAGAGATTAATCGTATGTAATGTCACATAGAGCAATAGTGATGAATGGGATGATTATTAGGTTATCAACACGAAGGTGTAAAATGAACAAACGGCTCGTAACGTGAGTTACAATAAAGTAGTGAGAGACGTTGGGTTATCGCTCGTTGGTGGCTACTCATTCTCATTGTCACTTGGTGTACCTTCCTTTATCGTTTTCTTTCTCAATTAAAGAAATCCTTCAGAGGAAAGGAGAAAGAAACTGGAGTATCAAAAGAACCAGTTGGAAGGAAATGTTTTAAGTGTCATGGCTTTGGTCACTTCCAGGCCCAGTGTCCTAATCAAAGAGCCTTGACTGCCAAAGAAATTGAATGTTTGCCAGATGTCGACACTGAAGAAGGTGAGCCAGTGTATGATGAAGATGAAGAAGAAGATGAGTCTTATATTGGTGCAGATGTTGGAGAAATGTTGGTTGTCAGAAGAGTGATGCATACTGATGAAGTTGCTACCGATACTGCTCAGAGAGAAAACATTTTTCACTCCAGATGCACAGTTAAAGGAAAAGTTTGTGATCTGATCATTGACGGTGGGAGTTGTACTAATGCTGCTTCAACTTACATGGTAGAGAAACTGGCACTACCTACAGTAAAGCACCCTCGTCCATACAAGTTACAATGGCTCAATGAAGGATCTGAGGTAAAAGTTAACAGACAAGTTACTATTCCTTTTTCCATTGGATCTATTTATCAAGATAAAATTGTATGTGATGTTGTTCCTCTGGATGTTTGCCATATATTACTAGGTAGACCTTGGTTATTTGACAATAATGTTTTTCATAATGGTCGTATGAATTCATATTCAGTATTTGTAAGTGGGAAGAAGGTCACTCTGACTTCTTTAAAACCCAATGAAATATTGAAAATTAATAAGACCGACCAGCCCAGCAAGTCTTTGTTTATGTCCCAAACTGAAGTAGAAGAAGAGTTAACTGGAGGCTCTCCAGTTATGATGTTACCGGTCGTTGAAAAATCTGAAGAGAAGGAGTTCACTGGTGTCCCAGTCTCCTGAAGACTTTACTGAAGGAATTCACTGACGTTTTCCCAGAAGACCTACCTGAAGGTTTGCCACCAGTAAGAGGAATTGAACATCAGATTGACCTGGTTCTAGGATCAGTTCTTCCAAACAAAGCTGCTTACAGATGTACACCTACTGAAGCAAAGGAGTTACAGAGGCAAGTCGATGAGTTGGTTGAGAAGGGTTATGTGAGAGCAAGTATGAGTCCTTGTTCAGTACCAGCTCTCCTGGTTCCAAAGAAAGATGGTTTCTTATTTAAGAATGGAAAGTTGTGCATTCCCAGAGGTTCGATTAGAGATTTACTGATAAGAGAAGCACATGGAGGAGGTCTAGCTGGTCATTTTGGAATCAACAAAACTGGAGAGATCTTGACTGAACATTTCTACTGGCCAAGTCTACTGAAGGACGTCCAGAATATTATCAGTCGCTGTCCAACTTGTCACCAGGCAAAAACAACTTTTCACAAAGGATTATACACTCCTCTTCCAGTCCCAAACCAACCATGGGAAGATCTCAGTATGGATTTTATTGTTGCACTGCCCAGAAGTCAGAAGGGAAAAGATTCAATAATGGTGGTTGTTGATCGATTTTCAAAAATGGCACATTTTATTGCTTGTAACACAACCAATGATGCTTCAGCAGTAGCAAATTTGTTCTTTAAGGAGATTGTCAGATTGCCCAAGACAATTGTGTCAGATCGAGATGTGAAGTTTCTGAGTTATTCCTGGAAGACTCTATGGAGATTGATGGGTACCAGATTGATGTTCAGTACGTCTCACCATCCTCAGACTGATGGACAGACTGAAGTTACGAACAGAACAATTGGTATGTTGTTAAGAACACTGGTGAAGAAGACACTGAAGGATTGGGATCTGAAGTTTGCTCATGCCGAGTTTGCTTTCAACAGAGCTCCTAACTATTCTACCAGTAAATCCCCATTTGAAGTCTGTTATGGTGTCAATCCACTGACTCCCATTGATTTAATTCCATTTTCGATTGAACCGAAGGCAAGTATTGAAGCTGAAACCAAAGCAAAAGAAATAAAGAAAATTCATGAAGAAGTGAAGGCCAGAATAGAGAAAGCGAATGCCAATTACAAGACCAGGGCAAACAAGAATAGAAAGCAGCCCAGTTTTGCACCATGTGATCTTGTGTGGGTGCATCTGAGAAAAGAAAGATTTCCAACAAAAAGGAAGAGTAAACTGATGCCCAGAGCTGGAGGTCCGTTCAAAATTCTGGAGAGATATGGCGATAATGCTTACAAGGTTGAGTTACCTGGAGATATGGGAGTTTCAAGTACTTTTAATGTAGGAGATCTGATGCCTTATCTGGAGGATGAGTACCTCGAGGACTTGAGGACAAGTCCCTTTTCAGAGGAGGAGAATGATGCGGAAATGTCCAGGTTCACTGAACTGGAGGAAGCCAGCGAACTGAAGAAGCTAGCTGAACTGAAGGAAGCTGAACTGATAATGCCATCAGAACAAGCCATGTTGATTCTGCCAGCAGTGGCCCATTTCAGATAAGTCTTTTCTGAACCGGTCCAGTCACCAGTAGTAACACTTCTTCAGTGGCAAGATTCTCCAGTGACCAACTATGGTATTCCACCAGTGAAACACTCCAGTAAAGCGCTCCAGATGACCTGCTCCAGATGAGTACTCCAGTGACCAACACTGATGGTCCTCCAGTGGAAGTCCAGATTTTTGTCTCCAGTTTCCAGTCAATAAAGTATCCACTGAAGTCCCATGTTTGTGGGCCCAATAAAGAAGAATGACAGCTGTAAAGGAAGGCACGCGTGATGATGACATTTCTAACGGTATTGTGGGACCCCTTGCGGAGGAATGTTCCTAGAAACCCCACGCTGTCCATTTCCTATTGGTCAAAATAAATTAGTGTCTTAGCATTTTTACAGCTTTTATGTAATATTTTATTATGTCGTTAATTCCTAGAAAATAGTATGTGGCTATAAATAGAGGTTGTATTTCTCATTGTAAGGCAGTTGATATTGAATGAAATTAATAGAGCAACCTCTATTTCTTACAAAAATCTTCTTTTACCTTTAGAGATCTTTTGGTCTTGGTGGTTAGGAGTGACCCCTTTATCAATATTTGTGGTGACTTGTTCTTTATCAAATATTGTGGTGAGGTCTTTAAATCTTCGGTTTCCTTTATCTGTAATCGTGGTGGCTAGACCTTTATCGATTATAGTGGTGGGGCGGAGTGTTTCCTTTATCCTTGATTCCGGTGGCTTAGCCTTTACGAGTCTTGGTGGTGGATTCTTTATCTATCATTTTATTTTATTGCCTTGTTTGATTGTTTGTTTTATATAAAATCCAGAAAATACCAAAAATAGTCTTCCGCTGTTGTTTGTCGCGTGATTTACGCATCACCACTCCTTGGAGATTCATTAATTTTTACGTTAGGAGCAGCAGCAGTTTTAACATCCTTGGAACCCTTATTAGGGTTTTTCAGTATTGAACGAACAGGAACTCTTGGCTTCTCATCTATATTTTTCACTTTAGAGGCAACCCCCGGTGGGTTACCCAAAGCATTCGATCTCTCCATACTCAAAACAAACTCATGCAGGCAATAGTAACAAGAATCGACAAAAGAAAGGTAACCTCAATGAAGAACAGAAACAGATAAAGAAAACCCTAAAACCCTAAAGAAAACTCTAAGTGATAAATCAATCACCTTAAGCTGTTAACAAGTTCCAGCGATCTAGCTAAACTATACAGGTAGCCGCGATCAGAACCTGGTAACAAATCAGGAAGAAAGAGATATCAAAATAGAGTTTCGACGATCCGACAAGAAAAAGAGAAAACCTGCTAGAATCGAAGTAAAAAATCTCTAACATGCACATCAACTAATTCAGAATCCGAAGGAATTCCAGAACCAGTGAGAGGGACACATTAACAAGATTAATCAGAACGATTGAAGCAAAGAATCAAGGATGAAAGGAGGTGGTCGATCGCCATAGGGAGAGAGAAAATTAGGGTTTCTAAGATCCCCTTGTTGAAAATCATGTTTATGAAAGCATTAAAAATGGAAATTGTCATAACTTTGAAGAACTCTCAAATAAGAAGAATCACAATGCTGAGATTCCTCCTCCTATCAATCATATCTATGATCCTATCACAAAAGTGAGTGATGATGACAAAAAGGTCTCTTCTGATAGTCCCAAAGAACAAAATGAGAAGTCAAAATCCAACAATCAAACAAAATATAGTTATGAAAAGGGTTCAATCACTCACTACACCCTTAAAGAAAGTAGAAGAGCTTTCACTGAAAAGGAATATTCATTGGAAAGTACTGAACCTAATTTAATTGATAAAGTTTGGGAGGTTGATATAGCTGATTTTGAGCAACAGAATAGACAATTCAGAAAACAGAGTCCTAGGAGACTTTCATCAAAAGAGACTGTTAGAAATCCTCGTTTTGTTAAATCAGGCACTGATCCGACTACCCAATCAGAAGTTGCTCCAGAACAATTTGCAAAATTGAAGCTACAAGAGATGACATCTAAAGATCAAAATTCTCAAATGTCCAGAGAACAAGATATCTCTTCATCTTATCATACTAAGGGTAAAATGAAGAGAAGAAAGAATATTGAGAAATCTCTTGCTTCATTTGTAGAGAAAAGGGACATGTGGAAAGTATTTGTCCTCAAAAGGGTAACTCCAGCAGATCAAGGCAGTCTAATGATTCAAGTGAAAGAGATGTTGAAGATATGGATGTTCAGTTGAGAAAGAATAAAGGTAAGCATGTTGAAGAAAGGTCAACGAGTGCTTCACCTAAAAGGATTTCTCAAAGGAACTCAACCCCAAGGAGTGGCTCACCTAGAAACAATCAGATTAGTACTTCAAATCCATCATTTATGAGAGATTATAAGAAGAAATACTATGAAGATTATGCTTCTAGAAATCCCTCGAGTTATGTTGCTAAGGAGCATGGAAAGCCAAGAAGTGTATCTCCAAAGAAACCTTCAAATGGTGGCCAAGTTCGCAGCAAGACTCCCAAGAGGAATTCCACTCCAAAACGAGAAGTCTTTAATCGTGTTGGTGAAGACGATACATGTTTTTATGATCGTTTCACAGGTACAGTTAAGACTGGTCGTTCCTCTATGTTTCAAAAGCATAGTCCCAGGAGAAAGATTGAGTTATCTCCTGAGAGAATGCCAAGAAACACCAAACAAACTTCAAAATCCAAGACTCCCACGAAGAGTGATGGATATTGGACGAATGTCTCAGTGAAAGATAAGGACGGTAAATTCAAGTCTGCCGAGGCTTGGGTACCGTTTCACAACTAAGTGCTTATCTTTTGTGCAAAGGATACAGTTAAAGAAGACCATTTGATATGGTGATCGGTGACTGAGTCCTAGGCACACCTGTGTTAGATAACCTAGTGTGCTATCGAATGTATGTTTTTCTTTATTTCATTGTAAATAATGGTGCAAGTCCCTTGTATGTTATTTATAATGTGTTTATAAAAGACATATTTGGGAAAAACAAGTGTATGTAAGGTGTTTTATGTTGATACCTTCTAAATCAGTTGTGGTAGCATTATTATTTGTTTAATTTATGTTATCCTACGATGAATGTGCAAGTTGATTCATCTATGATTTTTACACTAAGGCCTTTGATCGATCGCGTTTCGAGTTGCTAGTCCAATTGACTGTATTGAGAAACCCTTAGTCTCTCTAGAACCTTTTTTTATATTTCAAAAAAAAGAAGGAGAAAAACAGAAAAGAAAATGAAAAATATAATAATGCTTTAAGGGGGAGTAGTTGATGCTTTTGTGTTGAGACACCAAGATAACTAGTGGCTCTTAGTCTGCCATGTTCAACGACTTCATCATATGATGTATCCGTAGACATAAAGTGCTAAGGTTTTTCCATAATCTGCTCTTAATTATACAATGCTTCTGTGGGACACTTGGTTAGATATATGGCCTTGAATACCTGCTCTTTGCTTTATCGAATTGAGTTTTGTCCTTAAATCTTATGATAGATTCCGCATTGTTATTGATGCAGAAATGTCCAGGTTCACTGAACTGGAGAAACCCAGCGAACTAAAGAAGCTAACTGAACTGAAGGAAACTGAACTGATAATGCCATCTGAACAAGCCATGTTGATTCTGCCAGTAGTGGCCCATTTCAGACAAGTCTTTAATGAACCAGTCCAGTCACCAGTAGTAACACTTCTCCAGTGGCAAGATTCTCCAGTGACCAACAGTGGTAATCCACCAGTGAAGATATCCACTGAAGCACTCCAGTGACCAGCTCCAGTCTAGTCTCCAGATGAATGCTCCAGATTTTGTCTCTAGTGGAAGTCCAGATTTTTGTTTCCAGTTTCCAATCAATAAAGTCCCCACTAAAGTCCCATGTGTGTGGACCCATTAAAGAAGAATGACAGCTGTTGAAAGGGATAAGGAAGGCACGTGTGACAACGATATTTCTAACGGTATTGTGGGACCACTTGCAGGGGAATGTTTCTAGAAACCTACTCTGTCCATTTCCTATTGGCCAAAAACAATTAGTGGCTTAGCACATGACATCTTTTTATTTATTTTATTATTTTCTTTTCTTTTCCTAGAAAATAGCATGTGGCTATAAATAGAGGCTTTATTTCTCATTGTAAGTTAGTTTTTGATGTTGAATGAAGTTAATAGAGCAGCCTCTATTTCTTACAAAAATCTTCTTTTACCTTTAGAGATCTTTGATCTTGGTGGTTAGGAGAGACCCGTTTATCGATATTTGTGGTGGTTCATCCTTTATCAAATATTGTGGTGAGGTCTAAATCTTCGGTTTCCTTTATCTGTAATCGTGGTGGCTAGACCTTTATCGATTATAGTGGTGGGGCGGAGTGTTTCCTTTATCCTTGATTCCGGTGGCTTAGCCTTTACGAATCTTGGTGGTGGATTCTTTTATCTATCATTTCATTTTATTCTTTTATTTTGTTGTTTGTTTTAATTCATAAAATCCAGAAAATACCAAAAATAGTCTTCCGTTGTCGTTTGTCGCGTGATTTACGCATCAAATTTGGTATCAGAGACAGGTTTGAAAAAGGTTTCTTAATCTTTTTTGTCCGTTGGGGTATTAAGTTGGTTGAATATAAATGGCTTTTAGAAGAAATATGACATTAGAAGAAGCTCATAATGCTAGGAGAGATAAACAGATAGAAGATCTACAAGAAGCACTTGGTAGAGTTGTTCATATGTTAGAAGATGGTGGTTTAAGGTTTAATAGAGACCATGTTGTTGCTAGTGAAAGAGATTCTGAATCTCAAGGTCCTAGTGAAAGATCTGATAGTAGACCCAGAAACTCTAGTGATTCTAAAGACCCCCATCCTAGAGAAAGACAAAGGAGACATAAGGGTGATGATAATAGAGACATTAAGATAGATCCACCAGATTTCAATGGGTTTCTAACCCAGAAGAATACTTTGAATGGGTTCAGGTTATGGATAGGATTATGGAAATAAAAGGTTATGATGATAAAAAAAGTTTTAAGGTTGCCATTATTAAGCTTAAAAAGTATGCTTCATCTTGGTATGACAATATGAAATCTGAAAGGGAGTATAAGGGTAAGAGTAAAATCAAGACCTGGTCCAAATTGAAGGAAGTTATGCAGAAAAGATTTGTTCCTCAGTCGTACAAGCAAGATCCGTATCTACTGATGAATAATCTGAAGCAAGGTGCTAAAGAAGTTGTGGAGTATATTAGGGAGTTTGAGCAACTGAAGACAAGAACTGGTGTCAAAGAAACTGAAGAGCATACTATCGCCAGATTCCTTGGTGGGTTGAATGCTACTATTACTGAGAAGATAGAATTGCAGCCCATCTGGACTTATGAAGGTGCATGCAAACTGGCCCTCCAGATTGAAAAGCAACTGAAGAAGAAGGTCCAGTACAAACCTTTCACTAAGGTTACTTCCAGTTCCAATCAACCAGTCCCCAGGCCCAGTGAAACTGTTCAGAAATCCTTTAGAGGAAAGGAGAAAGAAGATGAAGGATCAAAAGAATCAGTTGGAAGAAAATGCTTTAAATGCCATGGTTTTGGTCACTTCCAGGCGCAGTATCCTAACCAGCGAGCACTCACTGCTAAGGAGATTGAAAGCTTGCCAGATGTTGATACTGAAGAAGGTGAACCAGTATATGATGAAGATGAAAGTGAAGAGGCCTATGTAGGTGCAGATGTTGGAAGAAAATGCTTTAAATGCCATGGTTTTGGTCACTTCCAGGCGCAGTATCCTAACCAGCGAGCACTCACTGCTAAGGAGATTGAAAGCTTGCCAGATGTTGATACTGAAGAAGGTGAACCAGTATATGATGAAGATGAAAGTGAAGAGGCCTATGTAGGTGCAGATGTTGGAGAAATGCTGGTCGTAAGAAGAGTGATGCATGCTGATGAAGTTGCAACTGATACTGCCCAGCGAGAGAATATTTTTCACTCCAGATGTACTGTTAAAGGCAAGGTGTGTAATCTGATCATTGACGGTGGAAGTTGTGCTAATGCTGCTTCAACTTACATGGTAGAGAAACTGGAACTACCTACAGTCAAGCACCCTCGTCCTTACAAGTTGCAATGGCTCGGTGAAGGATCTGAGGTAAAAGTTAACCGACAAGTTACTATTCCTTTTTCCATTGGATCTATTTATCAAGATAAAATTGTGTGTGATGTTGTTCCTATGGATGCTTGTCATATATTACTGGGTAGACCTTGGTTATTTGATAATAATGTTTTTCATAATGGTCGTATGAATTCTTATTCATTATTTGTAAGTGGGAAGAAGGTCACTCTGACTTCTTTAAATCCCAATGAATTATTGAAAATTAATAAGAAAGACCCGCCCAGCAAGTCTTTATTTATGTCTCAAACTGAAGTAGAAGAAGAGTTAACTGGAGGCTCTCCAGTTATGATGTTACTGGTGCTTGAGCGTACTGAAGAGAAGGAGTTCACTGGAATCCCCAATCTCCTGAAGTCTCTACTGAAGGAATTCACTAATGTTTTCCCAGAAGACCTACCTGAAGGTTTGCCACCAGTAAGAGGAATTGAACACCAGATTGACCTGATTCCAGGTTCAGTTCTTCCAAACAAAGCTGCTTATAGATGTTCACCTACTGAAGCAAAGGAGTTGCAAAGGCAGGTAGATGAGTTGGTTGCCAAAGGTTATGTCAGAGCAAGTATGAGTCCTTGTTCAGTCCCAGCTCTCCTGGTCCCGAAGAAAGATGGTTCGATGAGAATGTGTGTTGATAGCAGGGCCATAAATAATATAACTATTAAGTATAGATATCCCATTCCCAGATTGGATGATATGCTTGATAAGTTACATGGCTCCAGTGTGTTTTCTAAAATTGATCTCAGAAGTGGTTATCACCAGATCAGAATGAAGGATGGAGATGAATGGAAGAGTTCTTTCAAAATTAAAGGAGGCCTTTATGAATGGTTAGTAATGCCTTTTGGCTTATCTAATGCTCCTAGTACTTTCATGAGACTGATGAATGAAGTCCTCAGGCCACTTATTGGTCAGTTTGTTGTTGTCTATTTCGATGATATTCTGGTATATTTAAAATCTGAAGTTGAACATATTAATCATCTGAAGAGTGTATTTGAACTTGAGAAGACACCAGTTATATGGTAAACTGGAGAAATGTGATTTTATGGTAGAGAGTGTAATATTTCTGGGGTATGTTGTTTCAAAAGAAGGAATTTCTATGGATCCTTCAAAAGTAGAAGCCATCAGATCATGGCCAGTTCCAACTACGATCACTGAAGTCAGGAGTTTTCATGGACTGGCATCTTTTTATAGAAGATTTATCAAAAACTTCTCTACAGTTGTGGCTCCAATCACTGATTGTCTGAAGAAATGTGTATTTGACTGGCCTAATTCAGCCCAGTTGGCTTTCGAGTCACTGAAGGAAAAGCTCAGTTCAGCTCCAGTTCTATCCTTGCCAGATTTTGATCAGTTGTTTGAGTTAGAGTGTGACGCCAGTGGAGTAGGTATTGGTGCAGTTTTAGTACAAACAGGGCGTCCAGTTGCCTATTTCAGTGAAAAGCTCAATGGTTCTAAACTGAAGTATAGCACTTATGACATGGAATTTTATGCAATTATTCGTGCTATCACTCACTGGTCACATTATCTGAAGCCAAAGCAGTTTGTCTTATTTTCTGACCATGAAGCACTGAAGTTCATTAATGGTCAACATAAGCTTAACGCCAGACATGCAAAATGGGTGGAATTTTTGCAGTCTTATTCTTTTGTTTCTAAGCACAAAGCTGGAGTGGCTAATGTTGTTGCTGATGCACTTTCCAGACGATATTCGTTATTATCAATTCTGGAGGCAAGAGTTCTTGGGTTTTCTTTCATTAAGGAGTTATATGCTGCTGATCCAGACTTCGCTGATCGCCTCACTGAAGCTAATCAGAAAGGACCATTTGTTGTTCAAGATGGTTTCTTATTTAAAAATGGAAAGTTGTGCATTCCCAAGGGTTCTATTAGAGATTTACTGATATGGGAAGCACATGGAGGAGGTCTGGCTGGCCATTTTGGTATTAACAAAACTGGAGAGATTCTCACTGAACACTTCTACTGGCCAAGTTTACTGAAGGATTTTCAAAATATCATCAGTCGCTGTCCAACTTGTCACCAGGCGAAGGCTACTTTTAACAAAGGACTGTATACTCCTCTTCCAGTTCCAAGTCAGCCATGGGAAGATCTCAGTATGGATTTCATTGTTGCACTGCCCAGAACTCAGAGAGGAAAAGACTCAATAATGATGGTTGTTGATCGATTTTCAAAAATGGCTTCAGCAGTTGCAAATCTATTTTTCCAAGAAATTGTTCGTTTGCATGGAATTCCAAAAACAATTGTTTCAGATAGATATGTGAAGTTTCTGAGTTGTTTCTGGAAGACCTTATGGAGACTGATGGGTACCAGATTAATGTTCAGTACGTCTCACCATCCTCAGACTGATGGACAGACTGAAGTCACAAACAGAACAATTGGTATGTTATTAAGAACACTGGTGAAGAAGACACTGAAGGATTGGGATCTGAAGCTTGCTCATGCTGAGTTTGCTTTCAACAGAGCTCCGAATTATTCAACCAGTAAATCACCGTTTGAGGTTTGCTATGGTGTCAATCCACTGACTCCCATTGATTTAATTCCATTTCTTAAATGGTTAACATGTTCAGCTTCAGTTTTCGAATATACAAGAATATCATCAAAGTAAACAACAACAAACTGACCAATAAGTGCCTGAGGACTTCTTTACAACTCCTTTGCTTGGAAGAACTGAACCTGGAACCAGGTCAATCTGGTGTTCAATTCCTCTTACTGGTGGCAAACCTTCAGGTAGGTCTTCTGGGAAAACATCAGTGAATTCCTTCAGTAGAGACTTTAGGAGACTGGGGACTCCAGTGAACTCCTTCTCTTCAGTACGCTCAAGCACCAGTAACATCATAACTGGAGAGCCTCCAGTTAACTCTTCTTCAACTTCAGTTTGAGACATAAACAAAGACTTGCTGGGCTGGTCTTTCTTATTATTTTTCAGTAACTCATTGGGTTTCAGAGAAGTCAAAGTGACCTTCTTCCCACTTACAAATAACGAATAAGAATTCATACGACCATTATGAAATACATAATTATCAAATAACCAAGGTCTACCAAGTAATATATGACAAGCATCCATAGGAACAACATCACAAACAGTTTTATCTTGATAAACAGATCCAATGGAAAAAGGAATAGTAACTTGTCGATTAACTTTTACCTCAGATCCTTCACTGAGCCATTGCAATTTATAAGGACGAGGATGCTTTACTGTAGGCAATTCCAGTTTCTCTACCATATAAGTTGAAGCAGCATTAGCACAACTCCCACCGTCAATGATCAGATCACATACCTTTCCTTTAACAGTACATCTGGAATAGAAGATATTTTCTCTCTGGGCAGTATCAGTTGCAATTTCATCAGTATGCATCACTCTTCTGACTACCAGCATTTCTCCAACATCTGCACCTACATATGCCTCTTCACTTTCATCATCATCATACACTGGTTCACCTTCTTCAGTATCAACATCTGGTAAGCTTTCAATCTCCTTAGCAGTGAGTGCTCGCTGGTTAGGGCACTGCGCCTGGAAGTGACCAAAGCCATGACACTTAAAACATTTTCTTCCAACTGGTTCTTTTGATCCTCCAGCTTCTTTCTCCTTTCCTCTGAAGGATTTCTGAACAGTTTCACTGGGCCTGGCGACTGGTTGACTGGAACTGGAAGTAACCTTAGTAAAAGGTTTGTACTGGACCATCTTCTTCAGTTGCTTTTCAATCTGGAGGGCCAATTTGCAAGCACCATCATAAGTCCAGATAGGCTGCAATTCTATCTTCTCAGTAATGGTAGCAATCAACCCACCAAGGAATCTGGCGATAGTATGCTCTTCAGTTTCTTTGACACCAGTTCTTGTCTTCAGTTGCTCAAACTCCCTAATATACTCCACAACTTCTTTAGTGCCTTGCTTCAGATTATTCATCCGAAGGTACTGATCTTGCTTGTACGACTGAGGAACAAATCTCTTCTGCATAACTTCTTTCAATTTGGACCAGGTCTTGATTTTACTCTTTCCTATATCCGCTCCTTTTCTATACAGGTGTGGCGACAACTTAGTATTAAGGCTGGTTTATGCAATCAGAATGGCATTTGGGATGATATTATTCTCGAGATGGATCCATTTGCTAAGACAAGGTCGATTAAGAGTGTTGTTTCAAAGCTAGTGCTTGCTGCTGCGGTATATTACATTTGGCAAGAGAGAAACTCTAGACTTTTCAAAAACAATAAGCGAAAGGCCATGGATGTTATTGATCAGATTATATCTACGGTTCGTTTGAAGCTGGCAACTTGCAAGTACAAGAGGACGAGGAGAGTGGAGCATTACTTGACTTCATGGGATCTTCCATTTTTATTAAAGTAGTCTTGTATTTTTCCTTTGTTAGCATCTGATTATAATTAGTTAGTGTCTGTGTAAGTGGTTTGCCACTGCTTTTTGGACGTTGCACGTTAGTGCATGGGTTGTAAGTCGTCTTGACACTCTGTCAAGCGCCTGTTTTTCATGATTTAATATTATAACGGGGTGACGGCCTTTTACCGAAAAAAATATTTTTAAGAAGAGAATACCTCGTTTCCGCATATGATAAATTCTTACTTGGCATTTGATGTTATTCACGTAGAGATCACGTCTCGTTTATACTCAGGATCTCATTGAGGTATCCTTTGCTCACGAGAATGCTTACTTCTTTCCTCAAAGCAAGACAATCTTTAGTCATGTGGCTGAAATCCTTGTGAAAAGCGCACCAACCGGGTTTTCCGTTCCAATTAAGATTTTTATTTTTCGCCTTTGGCTATCTTACTTTGTTCGCAAGTTCATACATTGCAAAAATTAGACCTGAAATGTCAACAGAAAAATGATAGTCATTTATCCTAGGATATTCCTCATTATCCTTATCTTTATCGACGCCATCGACTCTGTGGTTGTCATATCTTGAATAGGGTTTAGCCCTAAAAGATTTGGAAGATGAGGTTTTCAATTTTCGGTTAGGATGATCATAAGCAGATTGCCACTTTATCCTCATCATATCCTCCTCATCTGCATATCTTGAACCTCGGATCCTTGCCTCCAACAAGCTCCTACATGAATTTTCTGAAAGATCATCATAGAGTGGAGAATCACTACGCAAACCCAAATGGAAAGCGTGTACCGCCGAAGTGATCTCAAGATCTAATGATCTTATAAAGGTTTTTAATTAAATTTCTATAATAATGATTATAAAACAAATTAATCATATGAGAGAATGAAGTAATTGAGTAGGGAGGAACACTTAGCAGCCATTCCAAAGCGGAACCCGTAAGAGTAGATTCGAAACCTTTGCACAAGTATCCTTCCCTCAAATGCACAGGAATAGGAAATCTTTCTATCTTTTCCCTAAATCGGGCAACATGCTCTTTAGGACCTTTAGTACCATCATATAGCTTCAAATTCAGAGGCCGGATATATTTGGGGATCTCCGCATCACATATCGGAGGAGCAAATCTGGAGATATAGCATCTTGGTGGAACTTCTTCAGAACCGATTCCATGATCCTGCAGATTGTTAGTGTCTAGAAAGTAATCAGTGTTAAAAACATTATAACCTGGGTTCTGGTACGAAGATTCCAGAGTTACGTCAAAATCCTTAGCGTCAATATCCTGAGCTTTAAGATCCTGAGCTTTAAGATCCTGAGTGACGTCCGGATCCTGATTTGGTAAGATCTCGACAGCCTGAGTTGGATGATGCATCACAAATGGCGGCTGCCTAGTTAGAATGTCTCCTTGATATTTGCTTGAAGATTCCATGACATCGGAATCCAAGATCTCGGGATGCAAAGATGTGGTTGTTGCTCCAAACGGCTTTCTGGTCCTTGATCTTTGCATTTCTATCATCATTTGTACCTGTTCATTAAATTGAAAAATCATAAAAACAAGATCTTGGTTAGAATGAACAATGGGATACAACGTAGTTATCCCGGATGTCAATATCTTGGCCGAATCACCATCTTCCTTCTGAGATGATTGGATATGAAGAGGAGAGCCATCTGTCCCTAAAATTGAAGATGATAAAAAAGAAGAAGACGATTTGGATTGAAATGACATTTTCGCAATAAGTTTCGTAAGATAATGTAATTACAAATTTTAAAGAAAAATTTTGAGAAAAGCACCACTTGCCCCATGGTGGGCGCCAAATTGTTTTGGTCAAAAACTTACCTAAGATAATCTACGTTGAATACCTAGATTAATTATGTAACCAAACTTTCGTTCGTGAGGTTGTGTGCTTAAAGATCTTAAAAGGTCAGTATACTGAGATGTTGAAATAATTGCGAAAATGTAACGTATTTGCTAAATATTGAATAATCACGTAAAATAATGCTAAAATGAATGTTTTTATCAAGATAAGACTGTAAAAGTAAAGATCTACTTGTAAAACTTAACAAATGAATAAATAGAATGCCAAGATCTTGAATAAATAACGTTAAAACGTGATAATACTTCAGAATTCGTGAAGAAACAATATAAAAGCATAAAATATGATTAATTAAAGTACTTGAACGTAAATAAAAAGATAACTTTGTAAAAGTTGATCAAAAGTAAGCAAAATAT
>CM067169.1:161020413-161091977 GCA_034093135.1 Erigeron breviscapus | reverse complement strand
CAACCGATAAAGGTCTAGCCACCACGATTATAGATAAAGGAAACCGAAGATTTAAGAGACCTCACCACAATATTTGATAAAGGACGAACCACCACAAATATTGATAAAGGGGTCACTCCTAACCACCAAGATCAAAGATCTATAAAGGTAAAAAAAGATTTGTAAGAAATAGAGGCTGCTCTATTAATTTTCATTCAACATCAACAATTTACAATGAGAGATAAAACCACTATTTATAGCCACATGCTCTACCTAGGAATTAACGACAAAATAATAAAATAATACATAAAAGCTGTCAAATGCTAGCCACTAATTGAATTTGGCCAATAGGAAATGGACAGCGTGGGCTTCTAGAAACATTCCCCTGCAAGTGGTCTCACAATACCGTTAGAAATGTCATTGTCACACGCGCCTTCCTTTACAGCTGTCATTCTTCTTTATTTGGCCCACAAACATGGGACTTCAGTGGACACTTTATTCTCATGCACACATCCTTATCCAAGACCTTATAGAACTGGTGGCGTGGCAGCCTTTTATTGAATAAAGCAACTTCTTGACTGAACAAAACTCTGCTGAAGTATGCTGACTGGAGTTGCTCGCTGATGCTATTCGCTGATGACTTTCATTGATCAGGGAGGGACTTGCACTGGAGTAAAGTAACAATTGGAGGTTGTTTGTCAGCGAAGGCTTGTCCATAATGGGCTATGGCTGGCAAGATGAGCATGGCTTGTTCTAGAGGCATCTTCAGTCCAATGCTCGCTGGCAGTTGATTGCTGCCAGGTATTTCAGCGACCCCTTCAACAACCCCTTCTAGCTGACTGGAATTAGTCAGTTCAGTGAGTGGGATCATATTCGCATCACATGTAGTAATGTACACGATGTGTTCCATGTGTCAAAAGCTGTTACTACTCCAAAAGTAGCCCGTAAAGCTAATTTTGGACAACTTGTTGGAGATGAGGTCATTATGAAGGCATTAACTGCTTTCAAGGAATGGTCTGGACTTGTTCCTAGTGTTGCTAAAAGCACAGTTTTCTTTTGTAACGTTGCAAATCATGTAAAGAACGCCATTATGGCTCTTATGCCGTTCGAAGAAGGAAAACTCCCCATTCGTTACTTGGGAGTACCCCTTATTTCAACTAGGCTTGTATATGGAGATTGCAAAGTGCTTGTTGAAAGGCTCGAGAAACGTATTGATAACTGGAAGAACAAGTCGCTCTCTCTAGCAGGACGTATTCAGCTTATAAGGTCTGTCCTTTCTTCGTTAAGTATTTACTGGGCTTCGGTTTTTATATTGCCTACCCGCACCATCAATGAGCTTGAAAAGAAAATGCGTAATTTCCTTTGGACTCAAGGCCCTATGGCAAAGGGTAAGGCTCGAATCGCTTGGAAAAAAGTATGTCTTCCTAAGCACGAAGGAGGGTTTGGGATCAGGAAGATTGCTGATGTAAATATTTCTCTTATGGCATCTCATATTTGGTGCATCCTGAATAAGAAAAATACACTTTAAGTGGATTGGATTTATTCTTATAAATTAAAGGGTAGGAGTTTTTGGGAAGTTAAACCACAAGCTGGGATGACTTGGGGATGGCGTAAACTCCTTCAGATTTGACATATTGTTCGCCCCCATGTGTGGTCAAAAATTGGCAGAGGTGATAATACATCGATATGGTCTGATATGTGGAACCCTAATAGCCCCCTTAGTAAATTTATTTCTTTTGGGGAGATATCTACAAATGGTTTCTCACTTCAAGCATCGGTGAGAGATCTTATAGAAAATGGTGTTTGGAAATGGCCTATAGCCTGGTATGACATGTTCCATGTTCTCATTAATATAAATCCTCCTGTGTTACAAAATAATAAAGCTGATGAGTTAATTTGGATCAATAAAGATGGAAATGAAGTGTCGTTTTCCTCTAGCATGGTATGGGATACTGTTCGAATTCATGAGTATTTTGTACCATGGGTAAAACTAGTTTGGTTTTCTCAATGCATCCCAAGACACTCCTTTAACATGTGGCTGATTATTAAAGGGAAGCTGAAAACACAAGATAGATTGCGACCTAGGGAAGTTGAGGGAGCTGTGAATTTGAATCTTATGGTGTACTCGTTGTGTAACCATGGGCCAGATTCTCATGCTCATCTCTTTAAATCGTTGGGTGCAAAGTGGGATGATTCAGCCACTGCATATTTTAATTAGCAAGAAAGAAATAGTCGGTTGTTCACTGACAAGAAAAGAAGCATACAGCAAGTCAATTCTGTCATTGTGGATACTGTTTGTTTGAAGTTAGCATCGTTTCGCTTCAAAAGGAATGTTAGGGATGTAAGTATGCTGGAAGACTGGTATCTACCATCATCATTAACGCTTTAGTAGCTACATTTTCTCTTTATTTATGTTGCATTCTAGTCTTGTAATGTAGGATATAGGGTATTGGTTGTGTTGTTTCCTCAGCTTGTTCCACACACATATGGCATATCATACGTGTGAACTAATGTGACATTTAGTCACATTACTTATACTTATTTGTTTTGAATGTTGTTATAAAATTCATCATTTACCCACAAAAAAAAGAGTTGATATTATGATTATAATAACTTTTTCATATATAAACCACTACAAAATATACGTTAATGTTTCTATTAAAATGGGCTAAAATGTCATTAACCATGACAAAGTCACAGATAGCATTACAATTTCTACCAATTTGAGAAAAGTTTATTGATTTTTCATCATTTATTTAATTAAAAAAGTTTCAACATATTATTTATAACTTTTTTTTCATAAAATATTAAAACTATAAGTTAACTTATATTTTCAATGAGTATATAAATTAGAAATATAAATATGTATAAAATATTTAAAATTCTAATACAGTAATATTTTTATATATTTTAATACAGTTATTTTAACCTATCGTATGTATATATGATATTAAAATTTAAAAGCAAAGTTAAAAATAATGATATAACAATATTTACAATCATTTAAATATATAATATTTTAATATGTATCATTTAACATGTAATAATCATCGAATCCATACGAAGTTTATTACGAAATATTAATTCTTATAATGTTTTGTGTCTACCGTTTATATAAAACGACTTGAAACAATAAAAAGCATTGAATTTAATAAATCATTCTTATCTTAGATCCAATATTTATATGATTAACAAAGGTCAGTGACGACTTTACATAATTCTATAATTTTTAAGTTAATAATTTAATTGTTTTAATTTTTTTAACTGATAACTCACGAATTTTTGTTTTTGAACGACATTCTATTCTACCCCTACTTCTAAATTACACATATGCCTGGAAACCATGACTCTCGAAAAACCCCTTATTACTCCACCCCACATATGTGGGAAGTGGGATTCGAACCCAGGTGGATCCTCCCAAGGTCAAAGACCTTAACTACATTATAAGTGTATCTCAAACTCAATCTTTTAATTCGATAACGAATCTTAAATATTGTTTTTCAAACAATATATATTTAAGTCTTAAACTTTGTATTTAAGAATTTATTTTTTTCCAGCAAATTGATACATTGTTTTGAATAAGGATTTATGGGTACGATGCTTGATATGGCATATTTTGTACATATTTATTTTACGCGATATCATTTTCTTTTATGTAAATTATGTTTATTTTTATGGACATTTTATAATTAACAAATGATTTATCTCTCTATATAACTAAGAGAGGATATGTTTTTGATTATGTGGCAATTATCTTTATTTGTCATCTAGGATTTTGGCTTACGTGTCATTGAAGGAAGTAACAGATTAAATGATGGGATGCTGTTAAAGGAGTTGCAAACATACCATCTCCCTCGATTTCCTGGGATGATATCACAGCTTGGTTGATTTTACATGCTAAATCACGATCTATACTTCATGTTGTTGGAAGACTTGTTGTTGCAGCCACTGCTTATTTCATCTGGCAGGAGAGAAATAATAGAATGTTTGCTAATCATGCTCGCCCACCTGATGTTTTATGCAATCTCATTAAAGATACGGTTCGTTCAAGACTATGGAGATTGAAGTTTAAAAAGACAGCTCGAGTTGTTTCTACACTTGATGCTTGGAAGATTCGGGGTGATTATTTGTTTCAAGATGGCTGTTGATCTAGTATATGCTTAGTCTTATTGTCTATCTCTAAATGTATTGTCATTTAGAATAGGCTAGTTTCCCTTGTTTTAGCTGTTTGTCCTTCTAATTTCTTGTTAACATATATAGGGCATGTCCTATATATGAACTAGTGCGATAAATAAGTCGCACTACTTGTTTTGTAATGTTTTTGGGTGATATAAAAGTAACGGGGATAACCCCATTTACCCAAAAAAAAAATGATTAAAGTACTCAAGTCTTGGCAATTCTCTGTTCATTGAAGGAAGTAACAGATTAAATGATTAATAGATCATTTAAGCTTATATATGTAACTTGAGTACTTTAATCTATCCATGAAAACGAGTTTTGTTTTAGTAATATTAAGCTGATTATCAAAAATTTATTACAAGTAGAGGTTGGAAACACAAACACTAAATATAAGGTGTTTGTCATGATGATTTGGAGCTTTCAACTAATAAACTTTTCGATTATTATTACATTGTCTCAAGTATGCTAATTCAATCAAACAATTTGTCCTTCTATCTAGGTGGAGTTGACCACAGTTGCAGTCATTGTAAATTGCTGCGTTTTTGTAACTGGGTAAATGTGTCACATAATGAAAATTAGTTCTGATGTGTCGCATCATACAGGTCTCTATAAGGGGTGAGGGACGAAGTGACTCTTTATTGTGCGTGTCTAATTGAGTAGATAGAATAAGTTCGCACCTTTAATTGGTAAAAGCTTTAAGCTATATAGGTTAGTAGGCGTACTTCAATTCTTATAGCATCAAGTATCCTCTGACTGCCTTTTTTAGCTTCTAGTAGGGTCCATACGTAAGCCCATAGTCACGCAAGGTCACGATTTAGTAATCTTAGGTTTTAAAGTTACCAAATAATATTTGTTCAACCACTTCTCTTGCTTGGTCATTACAGTTTTCCCGTCCAATACTTAATAAGTTAATACGACCCCCGCCCCCTTTTAAAAGATTTTAAAATAGGTCTTGGGTTAAGATGGACACTAGGGATGAAAGCGTGAATGTTGTTGTGGTGCTGTTTGATGATGCCGTGGGAAAGTTAATTAACGGGACAACAAAGTCACCGCTCGACGAGCAAAACCAGGTACATATTCAGTTTTGCACGTGTACCTCGCCCGCGAAGTATCTCTGATTAACCTTTTGGCTCTGTATGGTCTTTGCAGGATGACTTGGGTGACCGCTCTGTTCTGCCCCCGTTTTGGAAAGGTTGGTGGGAAGTTTCCGGACGTTTTACTGTGGTATTACTTTGTACTTAATGATTGACATTGATGAAGTTTATCCGCGAAGTATCTCTAATTAATGAATGTTTAACTGTGGTATTACTTTGTACTTAATGATTGACATTGATAAAAATGCTTATCAGTTGTAGTACTTGATTTCTTGAGTTTGCATGTAATTATGAATGCATAAATGTGTAGAATCCTAAGAAGCTAACACAAGTGTGTTTGAGAGTGCATAAAATATGATTCATTAAACGACACCACGGACGACTATTTCCTCAATCTGACGCCGATAATGTCTTTTCCTAATATTGGTTCAAACAAGAGCAAACCCAAATGCCGAAACTCAAGGAGATCAGGGCGGCCGTGGTAATCCTAGGGGTGGTCGAGGCAACCCAGGAGGTGGTCGTGGGAGAAATCAAGGAGGATGCCGTTGGAGAAGCCGTGGTGGTGGTACGGGTCATGTTAAGATTCCTGATTTGGCCACTATCGTTGCTGAACAGTTGGCAGCTTCAATGCTAACTATTGTTGAGCAAGTAACTGTTGCAATGGGTAACCGCATAATCAGACTCAAGGAGGAGCGCCAGAAGTTGTGCGGGAACCAGTGGGAGCTGATCCAGAACAGGTGGTTCAGGAACAAGAGGACATCAACCCATAAGTAGAGTTTGTTGGAGATGGCGTTTATGTTGGGCCGAGACCTAGGAGAGTTGCTCGAATGAATGTTGATGATGAAGAGACCCAAACGGGATGTACTTATAGGGAGTTCCGCCATTGTGGGCCACAAGACTTTGATGGAAAGGGTGGTGCTGTGAAGTTCATTCAATGGTTGAGAAGATGGAGTCTGTGATTGATATGAGTGAGTGTGCTTCGCATCAGATGGTCAAATATGTAGTTGGGTCCCTCACTGATGATGCCTTATCATGGTGGGGAAATCAATTGCGAGCTAGAGGAAGAACTGCTACTCGCTATGCCGTGGGAAGAGTATAAGGAACTGATGTTGAGGAAGTTTTCTTCGACAGTGGAAGTTAAGAGGTTGGAAAGAGAATTTGAAGAACTCAAGATGACTGGAGCTGAGCACGCTAAGTACACTAGCCGATTTGAAGAGTTGTCCAGGCTTGTCCCGCACCTAGTGACACCGGATTCCAAGGGGATTCAGAAGTACATCTCTGGTCTGATCCCCCAGATTAGATTGACTATGGCAGGGACGACCCCCACTACTATGGACGAAGCAGTGTTGAGATCTGAGGCAATTACTAATCAGTTGGTTCAAAGTGGGGTTTTGAGTAACGCAAATGAGAAGAGGAAGGACTGGGGGAAACAAGCAAATGGAAGGGTGACAGGAAAGATAAGAGGGCCAAAACAGGGAAAGTGTTTGCAGCAATAGAGACTGGGCATAAGAGGTATGTAGGGCAACACCCTTTGTGTGACAGGTGTAATACTCATCATCTGTTAGCAGTACCGTGTATAGCTTGTTACAATTTTCAGAAATTTGGTCACTTAGCGAAGGATTGCAGATTACCCAGAGTCCAAGCGGCACCACTGAACTTTGCACCGTTGAATGCCATGCCACCGAATGCCAGAAACCCTCAAGCTAACAACGGAACTTGTATGAGTGTGGGAGCACTGATCACTACCGTAATGTATGCCCTCAACTTAACCGTCAGTCAGCCCCAGCAGCAGAGAACCGTAACCAACTTCAGATTGCCGGTCCACCTCCACCAAGAACGAACCAAGGACAACAAGCCAGGGGTCGAGTCTTTTCCCTGAACGTTGTGGAAACTGCCGACGATTCAAACGTTGTTACTGGTACATTTCTTCTGAACGATCATGATGCTACTGTATGTTCGATTCTGGAGCCGACTATAGTTTTGTGTCTACTAACGTTTTGTGTAACTTAAATGTGCCAGCATGTTACTTGCATACTTGTTATGAGATTGAGGTAGCTAGTGGTAAACTAGTTGGACTAGATCGAATAGTGCCCAAGTGTATTCTTACTTTAGAGGGCCATTCATTTTACATTGATTTGATTCCTTTTGGAATGGGTAGTTTTGATGTTATAATTGGGATGGATTGGTTGTCCCATGTGGATGCATCTATCGTATGTCGTGCTAAAATCCTTAGAATTCCTATGAGTGATGGACATGTACTAGAGATTCATGGTGAGCAAACAGAAACCATCGACCGATATCTTATGTGTGCCACTGACAAGGTGGTCAAGTTAGCAGATTACCTATTGTGTGCGATTTCCCTGATGTTTTTCCTGATGATGTGGTGGGATTACCCCCATCTAGACAAGTCAAGTTTCGCATCGATCTTGTACCTGACGCTATGCTAGTAGCGAAAGCACCGTACCATTTGGCTCCTTCCGAAATGCAAGAACTAGCAACACAATTGCAAGAGTTACAAGATAAGGGATTCATTCGATCGAGTTCTTCGCCTTGGGGCGCGCCGATATTATTTGTTAAGAAGAAGGATGGGTCTTTTCGCATGTGCATTGATTATCGCAAGTTGAACAAGTTAACGATTAAGAATCGGTATCCATTGCCACGTATTGATGACCTCTTCGATCAGTTGCAAGGCGCAAGGTACTTCTCTAAGATCTATCTTCGTTCGGGCTACCATCAGTTAAGAGTTCGCGAAGAGGACATACCAAAAACAGCATTTAGCACGAGATATGTGCACTTCGAGTTTCTGGTGATGCCAATTGGATTGACGAACGCGCCTGCGGTTTTCATGGATTTAATGAATCGCGTATGTCGACCTTACTTGAATAAGTTCATTATTGTATTCATCGATGATATCCTCACCTACTCAAAGACCAAGAAAGAGCATGAAACGCATCTTAGAAAAGCGTTAGAACTTCTGAGAGCTGAAAAGTTGTTCGAATAATTTTCAAAATGTGAATTCAGGTTAGAAGAGGTTAAGTTCTTGGGTCATGTAGTAATGTACACGATGTGTTCCATGTGTCAAACCTTAAGAAGTGTTTAGCTGATGAGACGACATACGTTCCTTTGAACGAAATACGAGTAGACAGCAACCTAAGTTTCAAAGAAGAACTCGTTGAAATTATGGATCGGGAGGTCAAAAAGCTCAAAGACATAAATATACCATTGTGAAAGTTCGTTGGAACTCACGTAGAGGCCTAGAGTTTACTTGGGAACGAGAGGATCAAATGAAGCTTAAGTATCCACACTTGTTTGCGTAACACGATACACGAAACTGATGCGGAAATGTCCAGATTCACTGAACTGGAGAAACCCAGTGAACTGATCATGCCATCTGAACAAGCCATGTTGATTCTGCCAGCAGTGGCCCATTTCGGACAAGTCTTTTCTGAACCAGTCCAGTCACCAGTGGTAACACTTCTCCAGTGGCAAGCTCCAGTGACCAACTCTGATAATCCACCAGTGAAGATGTCCAGTAACTTGCTCCAGATGACTGCTCCAGATAAAAGCTCCAGTGACCAACTCTGATAATCCACCAGTGAAGATGTCCAGTAACTTGCTCCAGATGACTGCTCCAGATAAATGCTCCAGTGACCACTACTGAAGATCCTCCAGTGAAGTGCTCCAGATTTTGTCTCCAGTTGCGGTCCAGATTTATGTTTCCAGTTGCCAATTAATAAAGTCCCCACTGAAGTCGTTTGTGGGCCCAATAAAGAAGAATGACTGTTGTTAAGGAAGGCGCGTGTGACAAGACGTTTTCTAACAGTATTGTGGGACCACTTGCAGGGGAATATTTCTAGAAGCTTACGTGTCCATATTTTATTGGTCCAAATTAATTAGTGGCTTGCACATGACAGCTTTTATGTATTATTTTATTATTTTATCGTTAATTCCTAGGTAGAGCATGTGGCTATAAATAGAGGTTTTTATCTCTCATTGTAGGACAGTTGATGTTGAATGAAATTAATAGAGCAGTCTCTATTTCTTACAAATCTTCTTTTACCTTTATAGATCTTTGATCTTGGTGGTTAGGAGTGACCCCTTTATCAATATTTGTGGTAATATTCATGGTCTTTTCCAAGGAAGACGAGGACTTAGACAGGGTGATCCCATGTCCCCATACCTCTTTACTATGGTTATGGAGGTGTTAACTCTGATGTTACACAAATCTGTGCAGCATTCACCGGGCTTCAGGTTTCATAACTTGTGTGGAGAACAACGAATTATTAACATTTGTTTTGCAGATGATCTCTTTCTCTTTGGCCGAGGTGATCTTGCTTCGGCCAAAGCTATTATGGACGGGCTTATGGAGTTTTCTAATGCCTCAGGACTTATGCCTAGTCTAGCTAAAAGCACGGCTTTCTTTTGTAATGTCCCTGATCGTATTAAGAGGGCTATTTTGGAGATCCTCCCATTTGAAGAAGGCTTTCTTCTGATTCGTTATCTTGGTGTTCCACTTATTTCATCTAGACTTTTACACAAAGATTGCACAATTTTTGTTGAAAGGATGGAGGCTAGAATAAGTGATTGGAAGAACAAGTCTCTTTCGTTTGCTGGCAGGTTACAATTAATTAATTCAGTTCTCTCTTCCATGCATATTTATTGGGCTTCAGTTTTCATTCTCCCTGCTAGTATCATTTCTGATTTGGAAAAGAAGATGCGGGCTTTTTTATGGACTCAAGGACCCATGAGCAAAGGTAAAGCTAAGGTGGCATGGAAGGATTGTTGCCTTCCTAAGTATGAAGGAGGAATTGGAATTAAAAGAATTTGTGATGTTAACAAAGCTCTTATGACTTCTCATGTATGGAGTATCTTGAATAATCGAAAGTCTCTTTGGGTACAGTGGATTAATGTGCATAAACTCAAGGGAAGAAATTTCTGGGATGTCCCTTTGAAAGCTGGCTCAACATGGGGATGGTGTAAGCTTCTTCAATTGCGAGAAGTAATCCGACCACATATTAAGTATCTGATAGGGGATGGGTGTACTACTTCAGCTTGGTTTGATAATTGGGCTTCTATTGGCCCTTTATGTAAGTTTATTACATATAGAGAGATGACTAGAGCGGGATTTCGTCTTGATGCAACTGTTAATGATGTTCTAACTAATGGACGCTGGAAATGGCCAATTGCCTGGTTTGATCTATTTCCAGTGCTTATAAATGTTACTCCTCCTGTTCTTCGTCCTGCTGTTTCTGATATAATTACTTGGTATGATAATAATGGGAAGGAAACTGGTTTTTCAGCCTCTTCCACATGGGAAACCATCCGAGTTAGAAGACCAGTTGTTCCTTGGGTTGATCTTGTTTGGTTTGCACATAGTATTCCGAGGCACTCATTTCATGTCTGGCTTATTATGAGAGAAAAACTGAAGACTCATGATAAGATGAAGCAATGGGATGTTAGTGGTTCTACTAACTTAAATCTACTTTGCTGTTCCCTCTGCAAGCGTGGACCTGATTCGCATCAACATTTATTTTTTGAATGTAATTACTCATTGCAGATTTGGAATTTGGTTCGCCCCTTAATGGGATTTCATGCGGTTCCAAACCGATGGACTGATATCACTTCAATGCTATTGTTGACATCAAAGCCTAATTTAGCCAAGACGGTTATTGCTAAGCTTCTGATTGCTGCTTCGGCTTATTACTTATGGCAAGAGAAAAACTCCAGATTATTTTCTCCTAAAGAAAGATCGGTTGCTCAACTGCGTGATGTTATTGTGTCTACTGTCCGGATGAAGTTAGCCACTATGAAGTTCAAGAAAAAGATTCAAGGAGGAAGCATCCTAGAAGAATGGAAGTTGGATATCACGTAAACATTTATTAAACATCACTTTTATTGTTTTGCCATTAAGAAGTCAACAAGTCTTCTAAATGTGTCCCTCTGACAGGCCTTTGGATTTATCTAAGGGTAGGAGTCTCCATTTGGTTAGCCATTTTAAGCTCTTCACTGTGATGTGCATGTTTGAGATTTGGTTTCGATTTGGTAGAATGATAGAGGTTGATGTTTGATATTGGTTACTTACATATTAGAGGTGTATTATTAATGCTTTGATGTTATTAGCCTTTTTTATGTATTGTTCAGCTAGGTCGTTTGTGACGTTATTGTTTCACATACATATGGCATGTCATATGTATGAATTAATTTGGTACTTTGCCAAGCTACTTGTAATAATCTTCTTTTGGGTGATTTATAAAAGCTTACCGGGTTTAAATTCCCCTTTACCGAAAAAAAATAATATTTGTGGTGATTTATTCTTTATCAAATATTGTGGTGAGGTCTTAAAATCTTCGGTTTCCTTTATCTATAGTCGTGGTGGCTAGACCTTTATCGATTGTAGTGGTGGAGCGGAGTGTTTCCTTTATCCTTGATTCCGGTGGCTTGTCCTTTACGAGTCTTGGTGGTGGATTCTTTTATCTATCATTTTATTTTATTGTCTTGTTGTTGTTTGTTTCATATAAAATCTAGAAAATACCAAAAATAGTCTTCCGCTGTAGTTTGTTGCGTGATTTACGCATCAAATTTGGTATCAGAGACAGGTTTTAAAAAGGTTTCTTAATCTTTTTGTCCGTTGGGGTATTGTTTGTTTAGATCGCATTTCGATTTAGTCAGATCTGTTTGTTGGTTGTTTAGATCTAGTTGTTGCTGGTATAGATCTATTGTTTATTGAATATAAATGGCTTTTAGAAGAAACATGACATTAGAAGAAGCTCATAATGCTAGGAGAGATAAGGAGATTGAAGATCTACAAGAAGCACTTGGTAGAGTTGTTCATATGTTAGAAGATGGTGGTTTACGATTTAATCGAGGAAATGTTGTTGCCAGTGAAAGAGATTCTGAATCTCAAGGCCCCAGTGATAGATCTGATAGTAATCCTAGACACTCTAGTGATTCTGATGAATCACATCCCAGAGAAAGGCGTAGGAGGCATAAGGGTAATGATACTAGGGATATTAAGATAGATCCACCAGATTTTAATGGGTCATCTAACCCAGAAGAGTATTTTGAATGGGTCCAGGTGATGGACAGAATAATGGAAATAAAAGGTTATGATGATAGAAAAAGTTTCAAGGTTGCCATTATTAAACTTAAGAAATATGCTTCATCATGGTATGATAATATGAAGTCTGAAAGGGAATACAAGGGCAAAAGTAAAATCAAGACCTGGTCCAAACTGAAGGAGGTCATGCAGAAGAGGTTTGTTCCCCAGTCGTACAAGCAAGATCAGTATCTACTGATGAACAATCTGAAGCAAGGATCCAAGGAAGTTGTGGAGTACATTAGAGAGTTTGAGCATCTGAAGACCAGAACTGGTGTGAATGAGACTGAAGAGCACACTATTGCCAGATTTCTTGGTGGTCTGAACGCTGCCATTACTGAGAAAATTGAGTTGCAGCCTATCTGGACATATGAAAGTGCATGCAAGATGGCTATCCAGATTGAAAGACAACTGAAGAAGAAGGTTCCGTACAAGTCATTCAGTAAGGTTCCTGCCAGTGCAAGTCAACCAGTTACCAGTCAACCAGTTCCCAGATTTACTGAAATTGTCCAGAAATCCTTCAGAGGCAAAGAAAAAGAAACTGGAGGATCGAAAGAACCAGTTGGAAGAAAATGTTTCAAGTGCCATGGCTTTGGTCACTTCCAGGCCCAATGTCCTAATCAAAGAGCCTTGACTGCCAGAGAAATTGAATGTTTACCAGATGTCGACACTGAAGAAGGTGAGCCAGTGTATGATGAAGATGAAGAAGATGATGAAGAGTCTTATGTTGGTGCAGATGTTGGAGAAATGTTGGTTGTCAGAAGAGTGATGCATGCTGATGAAGTTACCACTGATACTGCCCAGAGGGAGAACATTTTCACTCCAGATGCACAGTCAAAGGAAAAGTTTGTGATCTGATCATTGACGGTGGGAGTTGTGCTAATGCTACTTCAACTTACATGGTAGAGAAACTGGCACTACCTACAGTTAAGCACCCTCGACCTTACAAGTTGCAATGGCTCAGTGAAGGATCAGAGGTAAGAGTTAATCGTCAAGTTACTATTCCGTTTTCAATTGGGTCAATTTATCAAGACAAAATTGTTTGTGACATTGTACCAATGGATGCTTGTCATATTTTATTGGGTCGACCATGATTATTTGATAGTTATGTTCTTCGTGATGGTCGAATGAACTCGTATTCTTTGAGTATAAGTGGGAAGAAGGTCACACTAACTTCTTTGAAGCCTAATGAACTGATGAAAGTCAAGAAAGACCAGCCCAGTAAGCCTTTGTTTCTATCTCAATCTGAAGTCGAAGAAGAGTTATCTGAAGGCTCTCCAGTTATGATATTACTGGTCGTAGAAAAATCTGAAGAGAAGGAGTTCACTGGTGTCCCCAGTCTCCTGAAGACTTTACTGAAGGAATTCACTGACGTTTTCCCAGAAGACCTACCTGAAGGCTTACCACCAGTAAGAGGAATTGAACACCAGATTGACCTGGTTCCAGGTTCAGTTCTTCCAAACAAAGCTGCTTACAGATGTTCGCCTAATGAAGCTAAAGAGTTGCAGAGGCAAGTCGATGAGTTGGTTGAGAAGGGTTATGTGAGAGCAAGTATGAGTCCTTGTTCTGTACCAGCTCTCCTGGTTCCAAAGAAAAATGGTACAATGAGAATGTGTGTTGATAGCAGGGCCATCAATAATATCACCATTAAGTATAGATATCCCATTCCCAGGTTGGATGATATGCTTGATGAGTTGCATGGCTCCAGAGTATTTTCCAAGATTGATCTCAGAAGTGGCTACCACCAGATAAGGATGAAGGATGGAGATGAGTGGAAAACTGCTTTCAAGATCAAGGGAGGGTTGTATGAATGGTTAGTTATGCCTTTTGGCTTATCTAATGCTCCCAGTACTTTCATGAGACTGATGAACGAAGTTCTCAGGCCACTCATTGGTCAGTTTGTTGTTGTATATTTTGATGATATTCTGGTATACTCAAAATCTGAAGCTGAACATGTTAATCATCTGAAGAGTGTATTTGAACTGTTGAGAAGACACCAGTTGTATGGCAAACTGGAGAAATGTGATTTTATGGTGGAAAGTGTGATATTCTTGGGATATGTTGTGTCTAAGAATGGAATTTCTATAGATCCCTCTAAGGTTGATGCCATCAGATCATGACCAGTTCCAACTACCATCACTGAAGTAAGAAGTTTTCATGGACTGGCTTCTTTTTACAGAAGGTTTATCAAAAATTTCTCTACAGTTGTGGCCCCAATCACTGATTGTCTGAAGAAGGGTGTATTCGACTGGCCAAAGTCAGCCCAGTTGGCTATTGAGTCACTGAAGGAAAAACTCAGTTCAGCTCCAGTTCTATCTTTGCCAGATTTTGATCAATTTTTTGAATTAGAGTGTGACGCTAGTGGAGTAGGTATTGGTGCAGTTCTGGTACAAGCAGGGCGTCCAGTTGCATATTTCAGTGAAAAGCTCAATGGCTCTAAACTGAAGTATAGTACTTATGACAAGGAATTTTATGCAATTATTCGTGCTATCACTCACTGGTCACATTATCGGAAGCCGAAGCAGTTTGTCTTATTCTCTGATCATGAGGCCCTGAAATTTATAAATGGTCAACACAAGCTTAATGCCAGACATGCCAAATGGGTAGAATTCTTACAGTCTTATTCATTTGTTTCAAAACATAAGGCTGGAGTTTGTAATGTTGTTGCTGATGCATTGTCACGAAGATACTCCTTGTTATCAATTCTGGAAGCAAGAGTTCTTGGATTTTCTTTCATTAAGGAGTTGTATGCTACTGATCCAGACTTTGCCGATCACCCCACTGAAACTAACCAGAAAGGACCATTTATTGTTCAGAATGGTTTCTTATTTAAAAATGGAAGGTTGTGCATTCCCAGGGGTTCAATAAGGGATTTGCTGATAAGAGAAGCACATGGAGGAGGTTTAGCTGGCCATTTTGGCATTAACAAGACTGGAGAGATCCTCACTGAACACTTCTACTGGCCCAGTCTACTGAAGGATGTCCAGAGTATCATCAGTCGATGTCCAACTTGTCACCAGGTGAAGACTACTTTTCACAAAGGATTGTATACTCCTCTTCCAGTTCCGAGCCAACCATGGGAAGACCTCAGTATGGATTTTATTGTTGCACTGCCTAGAACCCAAAGGGGAAAAGATTCAATAATGGTGGTTGTTGATAGGTTTTCAAAAATGGCACATTTTATTGCTTGTAACACAACCAATGATGCTTCAGCAGTAGCAAATTTGTTCTTTAAGGAGATTGTCAGGTTACATGGAATCCCCAAGACGATTGTGTCAGATCGAGATGTGAAGTTCTTGAGTTATTTCTGGAAGACTCTATGGAGATTGATGGGTACCAGATTGTTGTTTAGTACGTCTCACCATCCTCAGACTGATGGACAGACTGAAGTTACCAACAGAACAATTGGTATGCTGTTAAGAACACTGGTGAAGAAGTCACTGAAGGATTGGGATCTAAAGCTTGCTCATGCTGAGTTCGCTTTCAACAGAGCTCCTAACTATTCTACCAGTAAATCTCCGTTTGAAATATGCTATGGTGTCAATCCACTGACCCCCATTGATTTAATTCCATTTTCGATTGAACCAAAAGCCAGTATTGACGCTGAAGCCAGAGCGAAAGAAATCAAGAAGATTCATGAAGAAGTGAAGGCCAGAATAGAGAAAGCGAATGCAAGTTACAAGGCCAGGGCAAACAAGAATAGAAAGCAGCCCAGTTTTGCACCAGGTGATCTTGTGTGGGTGCATCTAAGAAAAGAAAGGTTTCCGGCAAAAAGAAAGAGTAAACTGATGCCCAGAGCTGAAGGTCCGTTCAAGATTCTGGAGAGATATGGAGATAATGCTTACAAGGTTGAATTACCTGGAGATATGGCAGTTTCAAGTACTTTTAATGTGGGAGATCTGATGCCTTATCTGGAGGATGAGTACCTCGAAGACTTGAGGACAAGTCTTTTTTCAGAGGGGGAGAATGATGCGGAAATATCCAGATTCACTGAACTGGAGAAACCCAGTGAACTGATCATGCCATCTGAACAAGCCATGTTGATTCTGCCAGCAGTGGCCCATTTCGGACAAGTCTTTTCTGAACCAGTCCAGTCACCAGTGGTAACACTTCTCCAGTGGCAAGCTCCAGTGACCAACTCTGATAATCCACCAGTGAAGATGTCCAGTAACTTGCTCCAGATGACTGCTCCAGATAAAAGCTCCAGTGACCAACTCTGATAATCCACCAGTGAAGATGTCCAGTAACTTGCTCCAGATGACTGCTCCAGATAAATGCTCCAGTGACCACTACTGAAGATCCTCCAGTGAAGTGCTCCAGATTTTGTCTCCAGTTGCGGTCCAGATTTATGTTTCCAGTTGCCAATTAATAAAGTCCCCACTGAAGTCGTTTGTGGGCCCAATAAAGAAGAATGACTGCTGTTAAGGAAGGCGCGTGTGACAAGACGTTTTCTAACAGTATTGTGGGACCACTTGCAGGGGAATATTTCTAGAAGCTTACGTGTCCATATTTTATTGGTCCAAATTAATTAGTGGCTTGCACATGACAGCTTTTATGTATTATTTTATTATTTTATCGTTAATTCCTAGGTAGAGCATGTGGCTATAAATAGAGGTTTTTATCTCTCATTGTAGGATTGTTGATGTTGAATGAAATTAATAGAGCAGTCTCTATTTCTTACAAATCTTCTTTTACCTTTATAGATCTTTGATCTTGGTGGTTAGGAGTGACCCCTTTATCAATATTTGTGGTGATTTATTCTTTATCAAATATTGTGGTGAGGTCTTAAAATCTTCGGTTTCCTTTATCTATAGTCGTGGTGGCTAGACCTTTATCGATTGTAGTGGTGGAGCGGAGTGTTTCCTTTATCCTTGATTCCGGTGGCTTGTCCTTTACGAGTCTTGGTGGTGGATTCTTTTATCTATCATTTTATTTTATTGTCTTGTTGTTGTTTGTTTCATATAAAATCCAGAAAATACCAAAAATAGTCTTCCGCTGTAGTTTGTCGCGTGATTTACGCATCAGAAACTTAGTAAGTAAACTTGGCAACTTAATGTGTGACTACATGATTAGAACTTAATGTGTGACTACATGATTAGAAGTTAATGTGTGACTACATGATTATTGCGTATGCTTGACTACATGATTAGAACTTAATGTGTGACTTGATAATTGACAACTTCATGTGTGGCTTGATGTTTGACAACTTAATGTGGAAACTTGATACTTGAGACTTAGTGTGTAATTTGATACTTGAAAACTTGGCGTGTAACCTGGATATGAAACGTATTGCGTTATCTGAATTTCGGGACAAAATTCCTTAAAGTAGGGGAGACTGTAACACCCATGATTTGACCATGAAAGCTTTCGAGTCAAATAAACATTTTTAAATTGGCAGTCAGCATCGTAAAAAGAATACGACCTCGTAATTTGGATTCAGCATCGTAATTTAAGTCGACATCGTATTTTTAATTTGGCATCGTAAATTAGTTTGGCATCGTAAGTTAGTCGGTATCATATTTCATTGTCTGCATCGTATTTGGGTCGGCCTAGTAATGTGGCTTTGTATGGAATCCTTCTATTTTACCCTACATATAAATACTCTTTTTCTTTCACAAATCCTTCATTCCACCAACTTAGCCTCCAAGCTAAACACACACAAACCCTTACTACCTCCCTTTTGCTACCCCATTTTGCTACCTCACTTTGCTATCTCATCTTTACTACCTCACCTTTACTACCTCATGAACATCAAGTTTTGTTGAAATCCAACCTTACTTTTTATAGATTTTGTGACAACTCGTAATTAATTAACATCGGGTTAGTCCTAATCTCAATTAGACAGTCATTTGACGTGGAACTTATTAGACTTTTGGACTTTTGACTTAGTCAAAGTAGACGTATCTTGTTGACGTAGACTATTAGCTATCTAGACGAATGCCGAGTCTTTAAAAATAACTTTAAATTTATATTTAAAGGTTATGTCCTGTACGAAATAAAAAGACTATCTAGACTTAATATTGTAAAGTTCACTTTGACGAAACTTTATTGACTTGTCTTAACTAAAATAAGACGAGGGAAAATACCTTTACTTTACATTTTGACTCTTAGGTCAAACGGTATTTAATCGTAAGCATTTTACCAAATTAAGGGTATTAGAAATATCCAAAATGAGGCCACATGGGCTGAAATGTTTTGAGTGGCAGGGAATTAAACACCCCCTTCCCTCCTTCTCTTTGTGTCGACCCCAAACCCACACCACACACACACCAACACACACCAAAACATATACAACACACACACAAGACTAAAATCTCTCAATCCCTCTATTTTATCATCATCAAAATCGGTTTTGGCAAGGATTAATTTAAAGGAAATAATCATTTCAATAATAATTTGGGTATTATCGTCATCATCTTCTTCTTCAAGTTATTTCAAGAAAACTTCAAGTTTTGGTAAGTTATCCTTTTTCTACTAAAATTTTGATTTGAATTGATTCAATCCTAGTATTATTTCAGTTTTAGGTTAATTAGATTGTTGGACTATGAATATGAAATGGGTTTTGGTTTTTGTTGGATAAATGGAATTTTAATTAGAAATAGGTCTTGGAAATCAAAATGGTTGAAATGGTGAAATGGTTGGCGACTTGGATAGTTTTCCAGGTCTTTGAACAGGTTTATGGTCATTGAAATGAAAAGGTTTGAGTTGAAAACGATTTGGTTTATTCTGCTTATTGAACTGCTGGTGCTGACTGCAGAAAGAGGCCACTGCGGCGCAGTGGCATGGCCTTAGCCCACTGCGGCGCAGTGCCTAGACTCTGGTCTGGGTTCGACTTAGCCACTGCGGCGCAGTGAGAGTGATTCTGGCTCACTGCGGCGCAGTGTATAGGTTCTGTGAAATTACGTGTGTCGATTTTTAAACGTTAATAACTTTTAATCCGAAAGTCCAAATAATTTTATTTACCTTCAGTTGGAAAAATGAAAGTTTGAAACACGTTCTCGGTTATGGCATTCTAGGGTCTATAGCTAAGTAGTTGTACGTAGGGTACTTGTCGTCGTGAGATTTGATTCTCACCATTCGTGCTCATATCCTAGGTTTTGGATAGACGTGGAGACTAGACTGCTCTTATTCTCAGACTGCTCATACTTATAGCTCTGTGATCGCTAAGGTGAGTTTATGGCGCCCTTTTTCCTTTTACTTTGGGCCTGAAAAGTATGTACTGTATACACGACTACTTTATAAATGATTTGTCTATGTCTATGCCATGAGATTTGGTAAATGAAATCATTTGTCTTATAATTGCCATGTTGACGGCTGTCTGAAAAGGTGTATACATGTCTTATGAAATTTTGATCTATATGTCTTGACTTGCCATGTTGTCGGCTGACTAAATTGTTCTTTGTGTTTTGACGAACTAAAATGATCCCTCTTATGTAGTTATTACCAATATGAAATCCTAATGGTTGTCTTGTCAGATTTTGTGCCTGACTGTCTTTATTTTGGTCCGCACCCCATTATAGACGGGAGACCTGTGCGAGGTATACTGGTCCGCACCCCATTATAGACGGGAGACCTGTGCGAGGTATTTTGGTCCGCACCCCATTATAGACGGGAGACCTGTGCGAGGTATACTGGTCCGCACCCCATTTGACGGGAGACCTGTGCGAGGGAAATTAGTCTTATTGTCGGATATTGATCCCGACTGTCTTAATAATGAGGTCAGATTTAGGTCTGGACCGTCTTGTCTTCGTATTATGGTCGGACTTCGGTCTGGACCGTCCTGTCTTAATTAACTACAATAAACGACAATTGATCTTTTAGTCAAACACACTGTAAACTCACCAACTATTTCGATAGTTGATCCTCTCAAATTTCATGCTTTTCAGGTGACCATCAGTAAGTCGTGGAATCGTATTTGGCATAATAGGGCCAATCTTTTGACTTTGGACGTACAATTAGCATCAGACATTGAGGACTCTCATGCTTTTGGCTTTAGTTGTATTTGACTGTCCAATTTATTGAACTTGTATTCAGTGGGCCCAGTTCCAAAAGAGGATGACTTGTATCCGCATTTTGGGGTCCACACTTTGAACGATTGTACTTGTATTGACTTGTATTGGCATAAATGGATGTAATCTCTATAAACCTTCTGATTAGTACGCAATTCTTTGTTAACCCTGTATTTCCGCTACAACGGGGTGTGACAAAAATTAGTATCAGAGACAAGGTTATAGTTAATACCGAGTTTTTCCGCTGGAAAAACTCAATCTATAGTCATTTCGTTTCAAAAGGGAATCTAAGTCTATTTAGGTTTAGGATACTTATTTCAGGAGTTATATTATTTGTCTATAATTAGACCTAACCTGATCAACTACGTCCCGATTATGTAAAATAATATAAGGCTCGAAATAAATATCTTAGATTTTGTATATACGTTATAGTTTGAACTATATTCACAACATACTGTAGATGTGGTGGGAAGGCTGCGGGTGACCCTATATATAAACATTGAAGGTATGTTAGGAATAGAAACTCAAATCGTATGTGTATGCATAAGGGTTATATACGTGATAGTTTGGATTATATTAACAACATATTTAAATGTGGTGGGAAGGCTGCGGGTGACCCTATATATAAGCATTGCAAATATGTTGGTAATAGAAACCCAAACCAAATGTGTGTAATCTAGACAAAGATTTCTTTAAAACTCAAATTGCATACTGTATCATCCATTTGAGACGTACTGCCTTATCCATTTGACTTATATGGATTCTTTGACTATCTTTTCAGACTAGTCATGTCGGATGGAGTTAGCTCAAATGCTGTTGTACCTTGTACACCTCCAGTTCTTGTCATAGCAAACTCCATTCCTTGTGTTCCTGACTCTTATGAAGAGGAACCAATGGAGGAATCGGGAAATGAATCACGCCCTATCAATCTAGTGTCATCTTCCAGTGAATCTGGAGGTGAACATGTGTCTATCCATGTTCAATCATCTGTAACACCGGTATCCCCATATCAGAGGAAGACTACCGAGGGAACTCATATGCCTTATGCTCCTAGAGACCCTTATGCTCCTGGTCCTTCTGCACCAGTTCAGGGTAACTGTGGACTTGGTCTTTCACTCTTTCAGGGAGATCCGTATGCGGCGGGTCCCTCCAGAGTGCCTGTCTACAATCCAAGTGCCGTTATGCCAGTTGCATCTGCAGCTGATAGGTCGGAATATTATCGCCGCCAATTGTCAAGGATGAACAATTCCCTCATCTGCACCAGAGAGAAAATAGAGAATCAAGCTCAGGCGTTGACTGGAGCTTATCATCAGGCGGCTGAGGCTATGTCTGTTGCTAGAGAAGGAAGGGAAACTATTGGGAGGTTGATCTGGATGATGTCCATCGTGGTGGTTTTGGTGGTGGCTTTGCTAGTCGTTGTTATTTGCAAGATGTAGTCTTGTAATAATCTTTCTGTATTGTAAGCCTAGAACTTATAACAACTCGTACTTCTGTACTTTGAGTTGTAGTCTATCTTTTGTGGATGTATTTCCCACGTGTCTTTAAATCGTATTGCTCCGACTATGTAGTCTATCGTTGTGGATGAAGTTTCCCACATGTTTTTGGATTGTACATACCAGACTATGTAAAACTTTGAACATCAATGAAATACGATTGTCTTTTGGCTTACATACTTGTTCAGACTGTGTCAACTGCTTATTCTTAGCTCTAGAAATATGACTTTCCATATTTTATTGTCTTGTCTAGTACATGAATTCATACAAGTCAACAATTTGTGACTTGCATTGTACTGTCATCTGTCTTGCAAAGCTACTTTCTATTTAACCTATCAAGGAAGTCTCTAAATGACATTTTGTTCATATCTTAGACTTATGGCTCCTAAGACGAAAAGCAAAGTTCAGAAAAAGGCTCAAGTCAAGAAAACTGCACCAAAGAGAGTTACTAGATCAACTCCTAAATCCAATACAGCTGAACAGGAAGAACCTGTAATCCAGCAAGAACCAGAAACTGCTACTGTCCAGGTGAACACTGGTCCTGGATCTACCCCAAATACTGGCGGGGATAATAATATGGCAGCATTTGTGACACAACAGTTGTTAGCTGCTATGCCTACTTTGGTCGCCAGATCACGGCAAGCATGAACGCCAATAATAACCATCGGGCTGACAATAGCAACAATGTCGAGCCTACTGCTGAACAAGTTATCCCACGAGGTCATAATCACGGGAGTGATTTTAAGACCTTCACTTATTGCAAGCCAAAGGAATTTCATGGCACCGAAGGTCCTGTCGGTCTAATAAATTGGCTGGAAAGCATTGAGGCAGTGCTCCATATCAGCCGTTGTGCCGAAGAGCACAAAGTGGAGTATGCAGCCTCTCAGTTTCAAAAGCACGCTCTGTCATGGTGGAACGAACAGATAAGGACTCGCGGCCGAGAGCCGGCATATAGCATACCTTGGTTGAACTTTAAAAGGATGCTCATGGAAAAGTACTGTCCTCGTGAGGAAGTACAGAAAATGGAAGGCGAATTCTGGAATCATGGTATGATTGGACTAGACAATGAGAGATACACAACTCGTTTTCATGAGTTGGCTAGACTAGTTCCTCGTATGGTAGATACGGAGGAGAAATTGATCGAGAGATATTGTTATGGCTTGTCGCCTGATGTCCGAAGATTGGTAGCCGCTTTTAATCCTATGACTCTCCAAGCGGCAGTTAGTGCAACCAACCGGATGGTGATAGACTTGAAAAGAACCACTGGTTCTTCTGTTGGAACTGAAGTGATCAAGAGAAGGAGTGATCATGCCTCTGGTAGTGGATATGGTGGCGGTGGAAATGGCAAGAGGTTTAGGACTGCCAGAAACTTTGCGGTAGTTACTCAGGACGTCACGAGGTACACTGGCGCAGATCCTAGGTGTAACCTCCATCACAGAGGAAATTGTCCCATTTGTCGCCGTTGTAAAAGGGCGAGACATCTGGAAAAGTTTTGTAGGGGCAAGGCACTAGCTCAATGCTACGAATGTGGGAGCGAAACCCATCTGCGACCTGCATGTCCAAGACTCAATCTGAACCCAAACAACAATGCAATGGTTCCAGTAAGGAACAAGGTGGGGAATAATCAAGCAAGGGATCAAGGTGGACAAGGCAGAGGTCGAGTGTTTGCTTTGGATGCTGCTGATGCACGACGTGACCCCAACGTGGTGATAGGTACATTCATACTCAATAATCATTACGTATTTGTGCTATTCGACTCCGGAGCTGATAAAAGCTTTATATCCTTAGAATTCTATTCTCGGTTTAACTTAGTAGCAATCCCCATGAAAGGAACTTATATCGTTGAATATGCAAACGGTAAAAAGTATATTGCTAGAGACCATTTAGTAGATTGCAATTTGACATTGTCTGGCGAAACCTTTAAAATTAATCTTATTCCCATAGAACTCAGTAGTTTTGATGTAATTGTTGGAATGGACTGGTTATCTAAGGTTAGAGCTGAAATAATGTGTTACGAGAAGATTGTTAGAATACCCCTTCAGAATGACGAAACCCTAGTAGTGCAAGGAGACAAGTCAGGGAAGGAATTGATTTTAGTGTCGGCGATAAAGGCGAATAGATACTTACAAAAAGAATACCCTGCCTTCTTGGCACTAGTTGTTGAAAGGAAGCCAAAGGGTAAAGACATTCAAGACATTCCTGTAGTCAAGGATTTTCCAGAAGTATTTCCTGAAGATTTGACGGGACTTCCACCTCACAGACCAGTTGAGTTTGGAATAGACTTAGTCCCTGGAGCTGCACCTGTGGCCAAGGCACCCTATCGCCTTGCGCCGTCAGAAATGCAAGAATTATCCGAACAACTTCAAGAGTTGTTAGCTAAAGGACTAATTCGCCCAAGTTCATCCCCTTGGGGAGCTCCTATCCTATTCGTTAAGAAGAAAGACGGCTCTATGCGTATGTGTATTGATTACAGAGAATTGAACAAGTTGACTGTCAAGAACAGGTACCCTTTGCCTCGTATTGACGACTTGTTTGATCAATTGGAAGGTGCATCACATTTTTCCAAGATTGATCTCAGATCTGGGTATCATCAACTCAGAGTCAGAGAGACGGATATTCCTAAAACAGCCTTCAGAACTCGTTATGGTCATTATGAGTTTTTGGTTATGCCGTTTGGTTTAACCAATGCACCTGCTGTGTTTATGGACTTAATGAACCGAGTATGTCGACCGTACCTAGACAAGTTTGTCATCGTGTTCATTGACGACATACTGATATACTCAAGGAATAAAGACGAACATGAAAGTCATCTGAGAACCATTCTGCAACTGCTCAAGGATCAAAAGTTGTACGCGAAATTCTCAAAATGTGAATTCTGGATTAGGGAAGTACACTTCTTGGGTCATGTAGTGAATGCAGGTGGAATCCATGTAGATCCATCTAAGGTCGAGGCGATAAAGAAGTGGGAAGCCCCTAAGACTCCGACAGAAATCCGTCAATTTCTTGGACTGGCTGGCTATTACAGGAGATTCATTGAGAATTTCTCTAAGGTTGCTCAACCTTTGACTTTATTAACTCAGAAGGCTAAGGAGTTTATTTGGCAGGATGCCCAAGAAAAGGCATTTCAGACGTTAAAGGACAGACTGTGTAATGCTCCTATTCTAGCATTACCGAATGGCATTGAAAATTTCGTGGTATACTGTGACGCCTCACATCAGGGCATAGGATGTGTACTTATGCAGGAAGGTAAGGTCATTGCTTACGCTTCTAGACAGCTCAAGATCCACGAAAAGAACTATGCAACCCACGATCTAGAACTCGGAGCGGTTGTCTTTGCATTAAAAATTTGGAGACATTATCTGTATGGTACCAAGTGTACTGTATTCACGGATCACAAAAGCCTTCAGCATATCTTCGATCAGAAAATGCTGAATATGCGACAACGACGGTGGGTAGAATTACTCAGTGACTACGACTGTGATCTTAAATATCATCCCGGTAAAGCCAATGTTGTTGCTGACGCGCTAAGTCGAAAAGATAGAATTTCACTATCTGTCATAACAAGAGCAAGTTCTTATCTTGGCTCGTCATTAAGGGATAGAGTTTTAGACGATCAAAACGAAGCCCTACAGCCAGGATGTATCGAGAAAGAGGCATTGTGGAATGCTGAACGTTTGTTTGAATTGGATGGCGATGGAATCCGACATGTTAAGGGCAGAGTGTGGATTCCAAATATAATGGACTTAGAGAACTTTTGATGAACGAGAGTCATCGATCTAAATATTCAATCCATCCTGGTGCTGACAAAATGTACCATGGACTAAAGGACTTTTATTGGTGGCCTGGTATGAAAAGAGATATCGCCACTTATGTCTCAAAGTGTCTAAATTGTTCAATGGTCAAGGCGGAGCATCAAAAGCCTTCTGGGCTGCTCCAACAACCCAAAATTCCTGACTGGAAATGGGAACAGATTACTATGGACTTTATTACTAAACTGCCTCGAACCCTGAGAGGATACGATACTATTTGGGTCATTGTTGACCGCTTGACGAAGTCTGCTCATTTCATTCCAATCCAAGAGAGTTGGAAGATAAGGAAATTGTCTCAATTATATATTGAAAAGATCGTATCACTTCATGGCGTTCCTTTGTCTATTATCTCTGATCGTGATGGTCGTTTCACTTCACAATCTTGGAGATATTTTCAAGACGCCCTAGGCACTCAATTGCACTTAAGTACGGCTTACCATCCACAGACTGACGGACAAAGTGAACGTACCATCCACACTTTAGAGGACATGCTTCGGGCATGTGTCATTGACTTCAAAGGTAGTTGGGATACCTTTTTGCCGTTAGCTGAATTTTCATATAACAACAGCTATCACACTAGCATCAAATGTGCGCCTTATGAGGCTTTATATGGACGAAAATGTAGATCTCCTGTCTGTTGGCTTGATACTGGAGAACGTCGTTTATTCAAGTATGGACTAGTTCAGAAGACTACTGATCAAATTGTTGAAATAAAGGCACGGCTAAAGGCGGCTCAAGATCGCCAAAAGAACTATGCCGACCGTAGACGGAAACCACTTGAGTTTCAAGTGGGAGACAAAGTCATGTTGAAAGTGTCGCCTTGGAAAGGCACTGCACGTTTTGGCGTACGAGGGAAACTTAGTCCTCGTTATATCGGACCATTCGAAATTGTTCAAAGAATTGGTTCTGTGGCTTACAAGCTCGATTTACCTAAGGAGCTAGAACACGTTCATCACACATTTCACATTTCGAATCTTAAGAAATGTCTGACTGAAGAGGCTTTAATCGTACCTGTCGAAGAGCTGCAAGTGACTGACTCTCTTCAATTCGTTGAAGAACCTGTTGAAATTTTAGACCAACAGCTCAAACAACTTAGACGTAGTCGTATCAAATTGGTCAAGGTTCGTTGGAACTCAAAACATGGTCCCGACTCGACTTGGGAACGTGAAGACTATATGAGGGATAACTATCCTCATCTTTTTACTGAGCAAGACTTGATTTCGGGACGAAATCCTTAGAAGTCGGGGATGCTGTGACAACTCGTAATTAATTAACATCGGGTTAGTCCTAATCTCAATTAGACAGTCATTTGACGTGGAACTTATTAGACTTTTGGACTTTTGACTTAGTCAAAGTAGACGTATCTTGTTGACGTAGACTATTAGCTATCTAGACGAATGCCGAGTCTTTAAAAATAACTTTAAATTTATATTTAAAGGTTATGTCCTGTACGAAATAAAAAGACTATCTAGACTTAATATTGTAAAGTTCACTTTGACGAAACTTTATTGACTTGTCTTAACTAAAATAAGACGAGGGAAAATACCTTTACTTTACATTTTGACTCTTAGGTCAAACGGTATTTAATCGTAAGCATTTTACCAAATTAAGGGTATTAGAAATATCCAAAATGAGGCCACATGGGCTGAAATGTTTTGAGTGGCAGGGAATTAAACACCCCCTTCCCTCCTTCTCTTTGTGTCGACCCCAAACCCACACCACACACACACCAACACACACCAAAACATATACAACACACACACAAGACTAAAATCTCTCAATCCCTCTATTTTATCATCATCAAAATCGGTTTTGGCAAGGATTAATTTAAAGGAAATAATCATTTCAATAATAATTTGGGTATTATCGTCATCATCTTCTTCTTCAAGTTATTTCAAGAAAACTTCAAGTTTTGGTAAGTTATCCTTTTTCTACTAAAATTTTGATTTGAATTGATTCAATCCTAGTATTATTTCAGTTTTAGGTTAATTAGATTGTTGGACTATGAATATGAAATGGGTTTTGGTTTTTGTTGGATAAATGGAATTTTAATTAGAAATAGGTCTTGGAAATCAAAATGGTTGAAATGGTGAAATGGTTGGCGACTTGGATAGTTTTCCAGGTCTTTGAACAGGTTTATGGTCATTGAAATGAAAAGGTTTGAGTTGAAAACGATTTGGTTTATTCTGCTTATTGAACTGCTGGTGCTGACTGCAGAAAGAGGCCACTGCGGCGCAGTGGCATGGCCTTAGCCCACTGCGGCGCAGTGCCTAGACTCTGGTCTGGGTTCGACTTAGCCACTGCGGCGCAGTGAGCATGATTCTGGCTCACTGCGGCGCAGTGTATAGGTTCTGTGAAATTACGCATGTCGATTTTTAAACGTTAATAACTTTTAATCCGAAAGTCCAAATAATTTTATTTACCTTCAGTTGGAAAAATGAAAGTTTGAAACACGTTCTCGGTTATGGCATTCTAGGGTCTATAGCTAAGTAGTTGTACGTAGGGTACTTGTCGTCGTGAGATTTGATTCTCACCATTCGTGCTCATATCCTAGGTTTTGGATAAACGTGGAGACTAGACTGCTCTTATTCTCAGACTGCTCATACTTATAGCTCTGTGATCGCTAAGGTGAGTTTATGGCGCCCTTTTTCCTTTTACTTTGGGCCTGAAAAGTATGTATTGTATACACGACTACTTTATAAATGATTTGTCTATGTCTATGCCATGAGATTTGGTAAATGAAATCATTTGTCTTATAATTGCCATGTTGACGGCTGTCTGAAAAGGTGTATACATGTCTTATGAAATTTTGATCTATATGTCTTGACTTGCCATGTTGTCGGCTGACTAAATTGTTCTTTGTGTTTTGACGAACTAAAATGATCCCTCTTATGTAGTTATTACCAATATGAAATCCTAATGGTTGTCTTGTCAGATTTTGTGCCTGACTGTCTTTATTTTGGTCCGCACCCCATTATAGACGGGAGACCTGTGCGAGGTATACTGGTCCGCACCCCATTATAGACGGGAGACCTGTGCGAGGTATTTTGGTCCGCACCCCATTATAGACGGGAGACCTGTGCGAGGTATTTTGGTCCGCACCCCATTATAGACGGGAGACCTGTGCGAGGTATTTTGGTCCGCACCCCATTATAGACGGGAGACCTGTGCGAGGTATACTGGTCCGCACCCCATTATAGACGGGAGACCTGTGCGAGGGAAATTAGTCTTATTGTCGGATATTGATCCCGACTGTCTTAATAATGAGGTCAGATTTAGGTCTGGACCGTCTTGTCTTCGTATTATGGTCGGACTTCGGTCTGGACCGTCCTGTCTTAATTAACTACAATAAACAACGATTGATCTTTTAGTCAAACACACTGTAAACTCACCAACTATTTCGATAGTTGATCCTCTCAAATTTCATGCTTTTCAGGTGACCATCAGTAAGTCGTGGAATCGTATTTGGCATAATAGGGCCAATCTTTTGACTTTGGACGTACAATTAGCATCAGACATTGAGGACTCTCATGCTTTTGGCTTTAGTTGTATTTGACTGTCCAATTTATTGAACTTGTATTCAGTGGGCCCAGTTCCAAAAGAGGATGACTTGTATCCGCATTTTGGGGTCCACACTTTGAACGATTGTACTTGTATTGACTTGTATTGGCATAAATGGATGTAATCTCTATAAACCTTCTGATTAGTACGCAATTCTTTGTTAACCCTGTATTTTCGCTACAACGGGGTGTAACAGATTTAGTGTCAAAAACTGAGTTTCTACCATCTAAACATCATCACAAACATCTATTTTGGTCAAATTTGATGTAAGAATCAAAACCCTTTTTATGCTCTTCTTTTTGGAATTTTCGGTTTTTCTTTTAATACACACACTACACCTGCCAAGTATCAAACTTTTTAAGTCCAAAATGTTTAGAATCATATACTACAAGTTTTGTCAAAGTTTCGTGTGATTTCTTGAACAAAATCTTGAGATATAAGTATTTTTGTACATTTTTTATAAACTTTGTTCAAATGTGTGTTCGGGTTTAAGTCCGTTTTTGAGTTTCCGACTTTAGTGTTGTTTTTCCTTCATCTTTGTGGGTCTAAAAGTACAATCTAATGTTACAAACACCTTTCAGATCGAAAGAAACGATTAGGGTTTTCTAGAATGAATTTTGGGGAGAACAGCTCTTTTCGCGACCCCGTATTGTGACCCGTATTTGCGACCCCGTAATTGCGACCCCGTAATTTGCGACCCCGTAATTGCGACCCCGTGATTTGCGAACCCCGTAATTGCGACCCCGTGATTTGCGACTCCGTAATTGCGACCCCGTGATTTGCAACCCCGTAATTGCGACCCCGCAATTTGAGACCCCGTAATTGCGACCCCGTTTACTATCCCAATTTCACTCTAATCTTTTAGTGAAAATACAACCCTAGATTACTATTCCAATTTAGCCTCTAAATTTCAACCTCTCAATTAAGACCCCGAATTCAATTTAAGGCATTCAAATTGAGACCTCGAATTTCATTTGCTACCTCGTGAAGGTCGATTTGGTCAAATTTGGTCGATTTTGTCAAATTTGGTCGGTTTAGTCAACTTTAGTCAACTTAGTCAACTTTAGTGAATTTGGTCAACTTTAATCAAACTCGTGATTTGGTCAACTTTGGTCAGACTTGTAAAATTTGGTCAAAGTCAAACTAGTACGCTTTTGGACAACTTAGTCAACACTTGGCGGCACGTTATGAGCACGTTTACCTATAATGAACACATACTTAATTGTGATAACTTGAAACAGATTATTGTGTGCCAGTTACTTGCTTTCTGATCTTTTGCGTAGCTTAATCTTGTTGCTAGCATTCAGGTGAGTTTCGTAGTCCCCTTTTTACATGTTTTCATGGGTTTGAAAGGATACAAATTGTTTTCTGGTAAACTGTATTTACTTGACATGATATTGTGGCAACCTATTTTGTTTACATTTTTTGTAACATAATTTGGATACATTTTTGATAACATGTTTTGGATACATATATGATTGCATAATTTTGATACCTATGATTTACATTATGGATACATTTGGATGCATTGGATATATGTTCTTGAGCACGACTGGTTGTTGAATCGTAAGTCCCTTCATAGTCAACATTGTGATTTGACAACATTGTGATTATGGCAACATTGAATGTACTTTAAATGCATCAAGTTAACCTGACAACCTAGACAACAAATCTACGAACTCACCAACCTTTGTGTTGACGTTTTTAAGTATCCTTTCAGGTGCACAGGTTAGAGGTGGCTGAGGAGAGTAGCATGGAGCCTTTATAGCAGACTTTGGGCTCTAGGATTCCTTGTTTTTGCTATGTTATCTTATGTTTTCTTTTATGTTAGTATGGCATTATGCCTAACCTTTGATCCCTTGCGTGGGAGTTGAATTATGCTTTATTTGTGGTTGGATTTATGTTGAATGTTTTGTGTTAATCTATGATAAGACCTTCAATATTTTGTGGATTCATTTAGTTTTCCTATGTAATATCCATGACGCGTGTACTATGCGTCGCATCCCGAGTTTTCCGCCTTAGTCAGAGTGTGACAATTACACTTGCATTGTATGACATTACAGGAACTACCGGCCTGCTTCCGTTCGCTGTTGACCGGCCGAGACTACAAGATCGATAACTTGACTGGCTTGCTGAATTCAAATCTAGGTGTTATACTCTTTGAATTCCCCTATTAAAAATAGTAAATAGCACTACAGTCATCCAGTTCTAAGGTTAGTTAAAAGTTTGTCTCTTGGGTCAAATACTTAGATGGGTGAATATAATACCATGGCTACCAAACCATAATCTTTCTGTCATATCCAAGTATGACAACCCACATATTTCAGGCATTTTATAATGAATTCATTCTTTAGACATTCTATTTACAAATAAATTTATTCTAATACTTATTTACAAGATCCGCTTAACCACTGGGTAATAGCCCAGTGGCCACCAGCCGCCACTTTCCAGGGGTGGATCTTGGGTTTGAGTCTTGTCAAAGGCAAACTTGAGATAATAAGGAGATTATTAAGTGGTTGAGAATCACCTTGACACTAGCCTGGCCGGGGGATTAGTGGGTACCAAATGGTGCATGGGATCAAGGGGTTTCCATCCAATTACCCTTTTTTTTTCAAGATCCGCTTTTAAAAATATCATAACGGTCTCTTTGTTTCACATTTGGAATCAGCAAAAGTGGTCATAAAGCATGGTAATGCAAGGCCTCTAACCAGCAATGAACGACATTGGAGTATGGATTCTGGGGAGAACATCAGCAATATATGATATCAAGTTTGTTTCTTTTATAATTTGCTATTCAATTCAAATAAATTCAGCTATATTTTATTTCTTTGTTATTGTTATTGGTAATTTGTTCATTTTTTAATATCATGTTGTAAATAGGATGGTTGTGGTCAGACTAAATTAAATAGTCAGGTGCTTTGTTTATTTGATCATTTTTCAAATAAAGGGCTTTTATTGACACGGTCTCTTACTTTCCCCGTTTAAGTTTACGAATCTAAAAACTTTGCTTTTCTTTTACATTACAATAAGCATGTCTCTTTTTCATGCAACCAATTGATACTTTTCATAACATTTTTTAATGCATCTACAAGGAGGTATAGTGTTAATTTAAGGCTTGAGGGATGTCTGTATTAAATAATTTCATTAATGGTATTATAGGTATATTAGGTGAAGAAATTTAAATTAGTGAATAAAAGAGATAAGTAATTTGGGTAGATCAAGTTCTTTTTTGAGAAAATAGGAGGACCAAATGCTTTATAAGGTAGTTAAGATTATAAATATGTGTATTATATAAGTATTAACAATTAAAAAGGAGAGTTAGATCTAATTTAATTGGACAACTCTTGACAAATATTTATTGGACTCTTAAAATAATTAAATTATTTAAATCCATTAAATAATTAACCCAAATCCATTTAAACCTTGTATTCAATTAATTATATTAGTTTAACCAAATTGAATAATTATGATATTCTACGATGAATTGAAATTTATTGCGTACCACCATCGCTGTCGCATTGCGCAGACATATGACTCATATACAATATACATACATATGTGACCCCATACTACCTCCTTTAACATCAATTACTTTTATATTGACCATTATTGCCGCTACCACCACCCATCACCGCCACTGCTGACGACACCACCGCCACCAGCTGTCGTCATCGCTGCCGCTACCACCATTGCCATCGCATTGCGCAGGCATATGACACGTATACAATATACAGACTTATTTGACCCCATAGACTCACTTATTTTCAGATATATATCTATTTGTGATATCCCAACAATCTATTTATCTGTACATACATTCATAGTAAATGCATTTAACTCACAAAATGGAAAACCGGGAAGAAGTATTGGAAGGAAATGAATGTTGGGAGAGTACTTGTACATTAGAGTATAACCGTAAACCGTCTGGTAGCACAGAAAGGAAATGAAAGGTTAAAAGAAAATGAAGTCTGACAATGATTATTCACTTTTTTCATTAACTAAGGTATATAAATATATTTCTAAGAAAGTGTCATTAATTTTATAAAAAAATGTTTTATAATTTTACATGTTTTTTACGCCAATATTTCTGGTTTAAAGTTGGCAATGGCCGCAAGACTTTAGCATGGCAAAACAATTGGTGCCCTGATAGTCCTTTGTATGGTAAAATTTCGGCTAGAGATATTGCTGCAGCTGGTTTTTCTTTTGACTCTAAGGTGGCGGATTTGGTTGCAAACAACGTTTGGTTATGGCCAAGCGAATGGGTTACTAGATTTCCAAGCTTTAATGGTATTCCCATGCTCACAAATAGTGAAGATACAATCTGGTGGAAAGATAGGAATGCTGATATACAAGATTTCACCGTCAACGTGGTTTGGGAAGACATGCGACCAAGAAGTGATGTTGTTGTTTGGTGCAACCTTGTGTGGTTTAACTACTGCATTCTAAAACATGCGTTTATTCTTTGGCTTGTTTTTCGACGAAGACCGATGACTCAAGATATGTTGATGCAATGGGATGTAAACCCAAATGTTGATTTGCTTTGCTCGTTTTGCAAGTCACAGCCGGACTCACATGCTCACCTTTTCTTTGAGTGTCATTTTCTATGCAGGTTTGGTTACGAGCGAATCAAAGGGCTAGTCTTCAACCTCGACCAACCTCCTGGAATCTAATTGTGGATCGACTCATGCCTAGAGCAAATAAACGGTCAATGCAGAATGTACTTGACAAGCTCCTGCTAGCAGCTTCCGTGTACTACATATGGCAAGAAAGAAACACTAGATTATTCTCGAAGGTAGCAAGATCTGCTGAAGTTGTTGCTAAATCGATCATATCCACTGTTAGACTGAAGATGCTTACCTTCAAATATAAGAGAACTGCTCATGTGGAAAGATTGATTGATGCATGGGATATCCCTGTTTTGTTATTTAATCCTATAACACATTAGTACTTTTCTCTTTATGTCTAGTGTCTAGAAAGGTAGTGGCATATTTATTGGTTTCTGTATGTATTGCACGAGGTGCATGGATGTTTTGTAAAGTCAACTAGCACTTAGCTATGTTGCCTGTTTTATTTTGATGATATAAAATCTAACCAGGGGTGACGGCCTTTTACTGAAAACTTTACATATTTTTATGACAATTAAAGAATATTTGTTAGAAACAAATTAAGTTAAAAACATATACCTTTTTAAGAAAGTGACATTAAGTTTATAGAATATATGTCAATGGGGTTGGTGGCTCATTGGTATGATCTTTAACCTTAAGAGGATATACCTGAATTCGAGTCCAATTCTCATATTGTAACACCCCATTTTCCAAAAAAGTAATTAAAATAAACCTTTAATGTAGTTTTGACATTAAAAGAATTTCCTGATTTTAAGAACATTCCAAGTGTTATTACATCATTTTAAGAACATTCCAAGTGTCTTTTCTTGATTTGGAACATTTTGATTTTTTCGTGAAAATTGGTCGTATTTTTCTAAGTACAAAATGGGCAACTTGTTTTATGATTTCTGCTTTAAAGTGTTTTGGGCGTTACAACTTGGTATCAAAGCATGCCTAGACTTAAACCTTGAGAAGTGACTTTAATTGTTGTGGGTCCGTATTAGCTAGTTATTTGAGAATGGAAGTATTTAGTGAAGTTAATTTAAAATGAGATAGTTTGTGATATTAATAGAGCCGGCCTATAACTATCATAAACTATGTAATCTTAAATTAAGGTCACTAAATATGGAAGTGATCAAATATAGGGGTTTAAAAGTGTTAGAAATTTGAATATGATTTGATTATCTTAATAGTTCATATGAATTTTCAGAACTTATGGAAGTACCTATAATTGAAGAGGGTAGCCCAAGTCACCATGACGAGGATAGGAATACAAATGATGAACATGTTGAAGTTAGGGGAAATATATCTGAACAGATAAGGAAGGCTTTGGAAGCTTTTTCTCCTTTTTTTCGTAAGAAAGTTAAATGAAACTCTCGAAGGAGCAATGAGTGATCATATAGCAAATAAGATTAGGGAAGAGGTTTCGAGGAGCATACAAGAAGAAGTTCCAAGATGTGTTCAAAAAGAGTTTGCTAAGTTATTTCCTAATAATAAAGAGGGGGAGCCCCGAGTCCGAAAGCAACTCAATGTCAATGAAGATCCACCCAAGCAGAAATTTGAATATAAGAACTTTACAGTTGCCAAGCCACCCGAATATGATGGAAACCCGGATCCTATTGTAAGTACACGATGGGTCTCCGAGATTGAGGAAACTTTTCGTTACACCCAAGTTCCTCCCGAATTGAAGACCACTCTTGGATCTAGTATGTTAAAGGGTTCGGCGAAGACTTGGTGGGATAACAAAATCATTGTTGAAGGAGAGGAGAAAGTGTTGGGAATTGAATGGGGAGAATTCAAACGTCTATTCTTCAAGGAGTTCCGTTCGGAGTCGGAGGTGACAAGACTTATAAGAGAATATTTAAACATGAACCAAGGAGATTTGTCCGTTAATGAATTTAGGGTGCAATTCATTAACCGGGCACAATTTTTCCCGGAATACTTATCAAATGACACTCTTTTAAAAGAGCACTTCTATAGCAAACTCCGGAAAAGTCTTCGAGAGTAGATTAGTCTTTTGCAAGTGGATTCTTTCACAAGACTTGTCAATATTGCTAGAGGCCATGAGGTTGAGCAATCTCAACCGGATGAAGAAGGATTAAAGAGGAGGTTTGAGCAATCAAGTTCATCAAACAAGAAGTTTAAGGGGGCTAGTGGACCATCGAATAATCCGAAGAAGGGTAACAACACTCCATGTCCAAAATGTCGGAAAAATTATGTAGGAGTTTGTATGGCAGGGGTCAAACAAATGCTATAATTGCGGTAGCCCGGATCATATGAGCAAGGATTGTACCTCCACCGCTAGGCACAAGCCGTTAATGTGTTTCAATTGTCACGAAGAAGGACACATGAGGAGTACTTGTCCAAGATTAACCGAAGCGGAGAGGAAGGAGGAGCTCAAGAAGGAAGTTAAAAGAAAATTGAGCAAGATAGGTGGGAATACTAGAGGAAGAGCTTTCCAAATTACCGTTGAAGAAGCTAAGGATGACCCCGATGTTGTTTCAGGTACTTTTCTAGTCAATGATATCCCCGCTAAAATATTATTTGATTCCGGTGCAAACCATTCATTCATAGCCACCAAATTTTCTAAAAATATCCCAAATCCCCTATCCAAACTTTTTTTTTTTCTGGGTAAAGGGATACCCCGTTTAAACTTTTATACCAACAACAAAAATAACAGTACAATACAAGTAGTATGGCAGAGTACCATACTAATTACTTGCATGACATGCCATGCAAGTTATATCAAGCAAAAGAGCAATACAACGAATTAAAACCATCCTAAGACAACTTAGAATAAGTAGAACTAGGCTAATCTAGAGAATCACGCTGGACTAAACTTCCACATATTAAGCAGCTTTTGCACTTTTGCACCACCTTTAAACTTTATTGTCGCCATTCGCAATCTAACAGTCTTCACAGTAATGTCTTTAAGGCTAGCAGGAGACCGAGTATGAGTGGTAAACAAATGATTGTTCCTTTATTGCCAAATAAAGTACACTGCCGTAGCAAGTACTAACCTTCCAATAATACTTACTACCGATTTGCCTCTTGAACGTTGAATAAGGCAATCCACAATGTCGTCCCAATCAGAAGAAGTATGACCCAAATCCGCCATATTTTTGATTAGCAACCAGACTTGAGAAGAGAAGCTACACTCAAAGAAAAGGTGATTGTGAGAGTCCGGACCTGATTTACACAATGAACAACAAAGAAGATTAAGGTTAGTCCCCCCCCCCATCCCAAATCCGTTTTCAATCACCTATCCAAACTTAATGTTCCTTTATCGGTAGAAGTAGCGGGAAACCAAGTGTTAGTGGTTTATGATGTGTATAACAATTGTACAATAGCCATAAATCTCGAAATCTTTCAAGCCAATCTCATTCCCTTAGAATTGGGAAACTTTGATGTAATTCTTGGTATGGATTGGCTTAGTCGCCATAAGGCGAATATTTCTTGTGATGAAAAAGCCGTCCATTTGAAATCTCCAAGTGGGGGAGATGTAGTTGTTTATGGAGAGAGGAAGCAAGACTCATTCCCTCTTTGTTCTTATGTTAAAGCTCGCAGACTTGTTTCTCGCGGATGTAAAGCTTTCTTAGCTCATGTTATCGATTCCGATAAGCAATCAAAATCCTTAAACGATATATCCGTGGTAAATGAATTTGCCGACGTTTTCCCTGATGATTTACCTGGTCTCCCTCCTGATAGACAGGTAGAATTTCGAATTGATCTTGTTCCAAGTGCCACACCTATTGCAAAAGCCCCATATCGTCTTGCTCCCACTAAAATGTAAGAAATAATGAGTCAACTTCAAGAGCTTCAAGATAAGGGGTTCATCCGTCCAGTAGCTCTCCTTGGGGTGCTCCGGTCCTTTTCGTCAAGAAAAAGGATGGAAGTTTGAGAATGTGTATAGATTACCGTGAATTAAACAAGGTAACTATCAAAAATAGGTATCCATTACCTAGAATTGATGATCTTTTCGACCAGCTTCAAGGGGCAAGTTATTTTTCAAAAATTGATCTGTGTTCCGGTTATCATCAGTTAAGAGTCCGAGAAGAAGATATACCTAAAACTGCCTTCAGAACTCGGTATGGCCATTATGAATTCCTTGTTATGCCTTTCGGTTTAACCAATGCTCCTGCGGCTTTCATGGATCTCATGAATCGCGTGTGTCGCCCCATGCTTGACAGGTCTGTGATCGTCTTTATTGATGATATCCTAATCTACTCGAAAAGTCAAGTCGATCATGAATCCCATCTTCGCGAAATTTTTGAAGTTCTTAGACGAGAGAAATTGTACGCAAAATTTTCAAAGTGTGAATTTTGGCTTCGGGAAGTGCAATCCCTCGGTCATGTGGTTAGTAGCGAGGGAATAAAAGTAGATCCGGCGAAGATTAGTGCTGTTATGAAATGGGAATACCCTAAGTCTCCATCAGAAATTCGTAGTTTCCTTGGCTTAGCAGGCTACTATCGACGATTTATTCAAGGTTTCTCAAAGATCGCTTCTCCGTTAACTAAGTTGACACGGAAGAGTGAGAAATTTATTTGGGAAAGTGAGCAAGACTTAGCATTTCAAACCTTGAAGGAGAAATTGAGTCAAGCACCTGTTCTCGTGTTACCAGAAGGTGTTGAAGACATGGTTGTTTATTGTGATGCATCCTCACGTGGCCTAGGATGTGTGCTTATGCAGAGAGGGAAAGTTATTGCTTACGCTTCTAGACAGTTGAAGAATCATAAGAAAGCTTATCCTACCCACGACTTAGAACTTGCTGCAGTCGTGTTTTCTTTGAAGATTTGGCGACACTATCTTTATGGTGTCAAGTGCACCATCTATTCGGATCACAAAAGCCTTAAGTATTTCTTTGAACAACGTGACTTGAATAATCGTCAAAGGCAGTGGCTCGATTTAGTAAAAGATTACGATTGTGAAATTTTATATCATTCCGGCAAAGCAAATGTAGTTGCCGTGCATTAAGCCGGAAAAGTTATCATGGTTCCATTCGTTTTACGTCTTTGAAAATGGTAATCACCAATGAATTCGTCGATCGCATTCGAGAAGCTCAAGAGATAGCACTACGCAATGACCCTGCCAAGGAAAGATTAAAGGGGCAAGAGAAGTATCTATCTAAAGATTCTCGTGATCTCATGGTTAGATACGGTAGAATATGGATTCCTTTTACTAGCAATGTGAAGCAAATTGTGTTAGACGAGGCTCATAAATCCAAATATTCTATTCACCCCGGTGCAACGAAGATGTATTATGACTTGAAGGCAGATTATTGGTGGCCTGGAATGAAGCGAGATATAGTTAAGTATGTAGAAAAATGGTTAACTTACTTACAAGTAAAGGCTGAACATCAACAACCCTATGGAAAACTGCAACCTTTAGAGATTCCACAATGAAAATGGGAGCACATCACTATGGATTTTATTACAAAGTTGCCAAGGACTCCCAAAAATCAATTTGACTCCATTTGGGTAATTGTCGATCGTTTGACGAAGAGTACTTTGCTCCTTCCTATTCGAGAGTCTTTTTCTTCTGAAGTTTTGTCCACTATATACCTAAAAGAAGTAGTGGCACGTCATGGAGTTCCTGTTTCCATCGTTTCAGACAGGGACACTCGTTTCACTTCGCATTTTTGGCGAAAGTTTCATGGTTCCATTCGTTTTACGTCTTTGAAAATGGTAATCACCAATGAATTCGTCGATCGCATTCGAGAAGCTCAAGAGATAGCACTACGCAATGACCCTGCCAAGGAAAGATTAAAGGGGCAAGAGAAGTATCTATCTAAAGATTCTCGTGATCTCATGGTTAGATACGGTAGAATATGGATTCCTTTTACTAGCAATGTGAAGCAAATTGTGTTAGACGAGGCTCATAAATCCAAATATTCTATTCACCCCGGTGCAACGAAGATGTATTATGACTTGAAGGCAGATTATTGGTGGCCTGGAATGAAGCGAGATATAGTTAAGTATGTAGAAAAATGGTTAACTTACTTACAAGTAAAGGCTGAACATCAACAACCCTATGGAAAACTGCAACCTTTAGAGATTCCACAATGGAAATGGGAGCACATCACTATGGATTTTATTACAAAGTTGCCAAGGACTCCCAAAAATCAATTTGACTCCATTTGGGTAATTGTCGATCGTTTGACGAAGAGTACTTTGCTCCTTCCTATTCGAGAGTCTTTTTCTTCTGAAGTTTTGTCCACTATATACCTAAAAGAAGTAGTGGCACGTCATGGAGTTCCTGTTTCCATCGTTTCAGACAGGGACACTCGTTTCACTTCGCATTTTTGGCGAAAGTTTCATGGTTCCATTCGTTTTACGTCTTTGAAAATGGTAATCACCAATGAATTCGTCGATCGCATTCGAGAAGCTCAAGAGATAGCACTACGCAATGACCCTGCCAAGGAAAGATTAAAGGGGCAAGAGAAGTATCTATCTAAAGATTCTCGTGATCTCATGGTTAGATACGGTAGAATATGGATTCCTTTTACTAGCAATGTGAAGCAAATTGTGTTAGACGAGGCTCATAAATCCAAATATTCTATTCACCCCGGTGCAACGAAGATGTATTATGACTTGAAGGCAGATTATTGGTGGCCTGGAATGAAGCGAGATATAGTTAAGTATGTAGAAAAATGGTTAACTTACTTACAAGTAAAGGCTGAACATCAACAACCCTATGGAAAACTGCAACCTTTAGAGATTCCACAATGGAAATGGGAGCACATCACTATGGATTTTATTACAAAGTTGCCAAGGACTCCCAAAAATCAATTTGACTCCATTTGGGTAATTGTCGATCGTTTGACGAAGAGTACTTTGCTCCTTCCTATTCGAGAGTCTTTTTCTTCTGAAGTTTTGTCCACTATATACCTAAAAGAAGTAGTGGCACGTCATGGAGTTCCTGTTTCCATCGTTTCAGACAGGGACACTCGTTTCACTTCGCATTTTTGGCGAAAGTTTCATGAAGATTTGGGTACGTATTTAAAGATTTCTACGCTTACCACCCTCAAACGGATGGTCAAAGTGAGAGAACCATTCAAACCCTCGAAGATATGCTACGAGCTTGTATAATAGATTTTGGTGAGACATGGGATTTATACTTGCCATTAGCCGAGTTTTCATATAATAATAGCTATCACTCAAGTATTAAAATGCCATCATACGAGATGTTGTATGGTAGGAGATGTCGTACACCGATATGTTGGGGTGAAGTTGGTCAACGTGAACTTGGTGGAACCGACATAGTTATGAAGACAATGGAGAAAATAGAAGTGATCAAGGAGCGACTCAAAATGGCTCAAAATAGACAAAAATCATATGCGGATAAGAGGCGTCGACCCATTGAGTTTAATGTTGGTGATCGAGTAATGCTTAAGGTTTCTCCTTGGAAAGGTGTTATGAGATTTCAAAAACGGGGAAAATTGAGCCCACGATTCATTGGTCCTTTCAAGATCATCGCTCGAGTTGGGAAGGTAGCTTACCGCTTGGAGTTACCCGAAGAATTGTCCCGAATTCATAATACATTTCACGTATCTCAGCTTTGAAAATGTCTAGCCGAAGATGACATGTATGTACCTTTAGAGGAAATTGAAGTTGATGACAAATTGAACTACGTTGAAGAACCAATTGCTATAGTAGTAGAGCAACTACGTAGAATTCAAAACAAGACCGTAAGATCCTTTAAGGTGCAATGGAAGCATAGAAAGAACTCAGATTTCACGTGGGAGACCGAGAATGATGTACTTGTATACTACCCATCTTTACACATGGCATGGATCACGAGGTCGTGATCGATTTTAAGTGGGGGAGAATTGTAACACCCCATTTTCCAAAAAGGTAATTAAAATAAACCTTTATTGTAGTTTTGACATTAAAATAATTTCCTAGCTTTTTATTTTAGAAACGGGGTTAAATTAGGTGGAACCTTAGTGGCTAGCGGGTATAATACCCTTTATTTATCAAAGAAAACGTGGCTAAAGGGAAGAAAGGCCAGCCAACTTATTCTTATGATTCATCTTTTTCCACTAACACCAACCTCCTCCACTCATGCATTCTCAAATCTTCTAATAATCAAGTGTACATGTTTTCTATCAAAAATCAAGATTATCACTCAATCATCTCAAGCAAATTCATTAAAGTATTAGGTTGGGGGTGTGAAGGTGTGGGTGAATTGATTTGGACAAGAAGAGAAAGAGGAAAATTATGAATTTCATATCCTTTCAATCCAATTTCTCCAATTAAGGTAAGAATTTAACCTAGAATCCTTGTAATGAGATTAGGGTTCTTGTGTAAAGAAAAATTGGGGATTTTGGGTTATCATAGTTATATGAATGAACCCTAATTGTTATGGATATAATAGTTATATGGGGATGCTATGGGTATTATTTTAAGAGCTTTGTTAGTATTGCTAATCCTACTATAATGTAGTCATAATTGTGTTTGGCTAGTGATGTTAATGTTTTGAAAGTGATAATGAAATTGAGGTAGCAAAATGATAACTTGTATAAGTAGTTTGAAAATGATGATGATGATGTATATTTTAAGCCAGGGATGACGGCTTTTGAAAAAAAATGTATATTTTAAGCCAAACACAATTATGAAGTTAAGTGAAAGATTTAGCTATTAATAAGATGAAGTTAAATAAGAAGCCTTACAATAATGTAATTTTGGATAGGTGGACTTTAAGGAGAAAGATTACTTGTCAAGTTGTTTTTGTTTTTCATTTCCTTTGCAAAGGTGAGTACACTATATATATGCATATGTTTGTTAAGAATCCAAGTATGGAGGTTACTATCTTAAAAGCTTTTAATGATGCATCTTATGACGAAGAAAGTTTTTTAAAACAGAAATCCAAGGTGGAGTGGTTAAAATGTGGTGACTCAAACACCAAATTCTTCCATAACACTGTAAAAAGTAAAAACCATCGGAGTCGCATAGAGATCATTAAAGATGTGAATGGGGTAACTCATGAAGGTATAGCGGCTGCTAATGCTTTGGTTGCTCATTATGAGAACTTTCTGGGCAGCCGTGGTGGCACATCCCATTTTGTGCACGCTGGACTATTTTCTCGCACTATTGCTACACATAAATCTGATGAGATGACTCGCCTAGTGTCGCATGAGGAAATTAAGTCTGCTATGTTTGATATTGGAGATAATAAAGCCCCCGGCCCCGACGGTTTTTCGTCTGTGTTCTTTAAAAAAGCTTGGGATATTGTGGGATATGATGTGAGTTGTGCTATTGAGGATTTTTTCCGGAATGGCCAATTACTACAGGAGATTAACCACACGATCATTGCATTGGTGCCCAAGGTGTCTACGCCCAATGGTATAAATGACTATCGTCCTATCTCTTGTTGCAATGTTCTCTATAAATGCATTAGCAAGATTATTACTAACAGGATTAAAATTGCCTTAGATGATATTGTTAGTACTAATCAATCTGCTTTTGTGCCGGGTAGACGTATTGCGGATAATATTCTACTGACACACGAGTTTATGCATAACTATCATAGAGATTTTGGACCTCCTAGGTGTGCTTTCAAGATTGATATTCAGAAAGCTTATGACACAGTTGACTGGGAGTTTTTGAAAGAAGTGCTATATGGTTTCCGGTTCCCCGCTCGAATGGTTGATTGGATAATGGCATGTGTCACTAGTACTTCTTTTTCTATTTGTGTTAATGGAAATCTCTGTGGATACTTTAAAGGGAAGCGTGGTTTGCGTCAGGGGGACCCCATGTCTCCGTATCTATTCACGTTGGTTATGGAAATCCTTACCCTTAAGCTGCAACAACTTGTTCAAAATTCGTTGGGATTTTGATTCCATAATAAATGTGAAAAGCAACGAATTGTGAACTTGTGTTTTGCTGATGACTTATTTATGTTTGCTCGTGGTGATGTTATTTCAGCTCAGGTTATTATGGAGGCACTCTCGGCTTTCAAAGAGGTTTCTGGCCTTGTACCAAGCCTTGCCAAGAGTACAGTGTTCTTTTGCAATGTGCCGACCCATGAAAGGAATGCTATAATGAGTATAATGCCATTTGAGGAAGGCCACTTGCCTATCAGGTACTCGGGTGTCCCTCTTATATCTACTAGGCTCGCTTATAGAGATTGCAAGGTGTTGGTTGAACGGTTAGAAAAACGTATTGATAATTGGAAAAATAAGACACTTTCTTTAGCTGGCAGAATTCAGTTAATACGTTCAGTTCTTGCATCGTTGCATATTTATTGGGCTTCTGTGTTCATACTACCCACACGAATTATCCATGAACTTGAGAAAAAAATGCGGGGATTTCTTTGGACTCAGGGGCAACTATCTAGCGGGAAGGCACGGATTTCTTGGAAGAAAATTTGCCTTCCAAAGCATGAGGGTGGGCTTGGGATTAGGAAGATAGTAGATGTGAATATTGCGCTCATGTCTTCTCATATTTGGTGCATATTATGCAAGAAAAATACATTATGGGTTGATTGGGTGTATTCATATAAACTTAAGGGTACAAGTTTTTGGGAAGTTCAACCGTGTGCTGGGATGAGTTGGGGATGGCGAAAATTGCTTCAGATAAGAAATATTATACGCCCTCATATTGTTTCTAAGATAGGCTCGGGTGAAACAATCTCCATGTGGTCCGATATGTGGAATGTGCATAGTCCCCTGAGTCGGTTTCTTACGCCGAGGGTTATTACCCGTAATGGTTTCTCTTTGCAAGCATCGCTGAAAGATATGCTCGATAATGGTGCTTGGAAGTGGCCAACTGCTTGGTATGACTTGTTCCCTGTTCTTATCAATGTCCAGCCTCCGTCTCTCCATGTTAACAAACCAGATGAATTAGTGTGGATTAATAGAACAAGGAAGGAAGAGGTATTTTCTACAAAGGCTGTTTGGGATACTATCCGTGCTGTTGATACTACCGTCCCTTGGGTAAAATTGGTGTGGTACTCGCAATGTATACCACGACATTCGTTTCATATGTGGCTGATCTTAAAAAAGAAGCTAAAGACCCAAGACCGACTGAGGCCGTGAGAAGTTGGGGGTGCTACAAACCTGAACCTCATGTGTTGCTCCCTGTGTAACCATGGGCCTGACTCTCATGACCACTTATTTTTCGAATGTTCTTTCTCTTTACAGGTTTGGTCATTAGTTCTTATCAATGTCTAGCCTCCGTCTCTCCATGTTAACAAACCAGATGAATTAGTGTGGATTAATAGAACAAGGAAGGAAGAGGTATTTTCTACAAAGGCTGTTTGGGATACTATCCGTGCTGTTGATACTACCGTCCCTTGGGTAAAATTGGTGTGGTACTCGCAATGTATACCACGACATTCGTTTCATATGTGGCTGATCTTAAAAAAGAAGCTAAAGACCCAAGACCGACTGAGGCCGTGGGAAGTTGGGGGTGCTACAAACCTGAACCTCATGTGTTGCTCCCTGTGTAACCATGGGCCTGACTCTCATGACCACTTATTTTTCGAATGTTCTTTCTCTTTACAGGTTTGGTCATTAGTTCTTATCAATGTCTAGCCTCCGTCTCTCCATGTTAACAAACCAGATGAATTAGTGTGGATTAATAGAACAAGGAAGGAAGAGGTATTTTCTACAAAGGCTGTTTGGGATACTATCCGTGCTGTTGATACTACCGTCCCTTGGGTAAAATTGGTGTGGTACTCGCAATGTATACCACGACATTCGTTTCATATGTGGCTGATCTTAAAAAAGAAGCTAAAGACCCAAGACCGACTGAGGCCGTGGGAAGTTGGGGGTGCTACAAACCTGAACCTCATGTGTTGCTCCCTGTGTAACCATGGGCCTGACTCTCATGACCACTTATTTTTCGAATGTTCTTTCTCTTTACAGGTTTGGTCATTAGTTCTTATCAATGTCTAGCCTCCGTCTCTCCATGTTAACAAACCAGATGAATTAGTGTGGATTAATAGAACAAGGAAGGAAGAGGTATTTTCTACAAAGGCTGTTTGGGATACTATCCGTGCTGTTGATACTACCGTCCCTTGGGTAAAATTGGTGTGGTACTCGCAATGTATACCACGACATTCGTTTCATATGTGGCTGATCTTAAAAAAGAAGCTAAAGACCCAAGACCGACTGAGGCCGTGGGAAGTTGGGGGTGCTACAAACCTGAACCTCATGTGTTGCTCCCTGTGTAACCATGGGCCTGACTCTCATGACCACTTATTTTTCGAATGTTCTTTCTCTTTACAGGTTTGGTCATTAGTTCTTATCAATGTCTAGCCTCCGTCTCTCCATGTTAACAAACCAGATGAATTAGTGTGGATTAATAGAACAAGGAAGGAAGAGGTATTTTCTACAAAGGCTGTTTGGGATACTATCCGTGCTGTTGATACTACCGTCCCTTGGGTAAAATTGGTGTGGTACTCGCAATGTATACCACGACATTCGTTTCATATGTGGCTGATCTTAAAAAAGAAGCTAAAGACCCAAGACCGACTGAGGCCGTGGGAAGTTGGGGGTGCTACAAACCTGAACCTCATGTGTTGCTCCCTGTGTAACCATGGGCCTGACTCTCATGACCACTTATTTTTCGAATGTTCTTTCTCTTTACAGGTTTGGTCATTAGTTCTTATCAATGTCTAGCCTCCGTCTCTCCATGTTAACAAACCAGATGAATTAGTGTGGATTAATAGAACAAGGAAGGAAGAGGTATTTTCTACAAAGGCTGTTTGGGATACTATCCGTGCTGTTGATACTACCGTCCCTTGGGTAAAATTGGTGTGGTACTCGCAATGTATACCACGACATTCGTTTCATATGTGGCTGATCTTAAAAAAGAAGCTAAAGACCCAAGACCGACTGAGGCCGTGGGAAGTTGGGGGTGCTACAAACCTGAACCTCATGTGTTGCTCCCTGTGTAACCATGGGCCTGACTCTCATGACCACTTATTTTTCGAATGTTCTTTCTCTTTACAGGTTTGGTCATTAGTTCTTATCAATGTCTAGCCTCCGTCTCTCCATGTTAACAAACCAGATGAATTAGTGTGGATTAATAGAACAAGGAAGGAAGAGGTATTTTCTACAAAGGCTGTTTGGGATACTATCCGTGCTGTTGATACTACCGTCCCTTGGGTAAAATTGGTGTGGTACTCGCAATGTATACCACGACATTCGTTTCATATGTGGCTGATCTTAAAAAAGAAGCTAAAGACCCAAGACCGACTGAGGCCGTGGGAAGTTGGGGGTGCTACAAACCTGAACCTCATGTGTTGCTCCCTGTGTAACCATGGGCCTGACTCTCATGACCACTTATTTTTCGAATGTTCTTTCTCTTTACAGGTTTGGTCATTAGTTCTTATCAATGTCTAGCCTCCGTCTCTCCATGTTAACAAACCAGATGAATTAGTGTGGATTAATAGAACAAGGAAGGAAGAGGTATTTTCTACAAAGGCTGTTTGGGATACTATCCGTGCTGTTGATACTACCGTCCCTTGGGTAAAATTGGTGTGGTACTCGCAATGTATACCACGACATTCGTTTCATATGTGGCTGATCTTAAAAAAGAAGCTAAAGACCCAAGACCGACTGAGGCCGTGGGAAGTTGGGGGTGCTACAAACCTGAACCTCATGTGTTGCTCCCTGTGTAACCATGGGCCTGACTCTCATGACCACTTATTTTTCGAATGTTCTTTCTCTTTACAGGTTTGGTCATTAGTTCTTATCAATGTCTAGCCTCCGTCTCTCCATGTTAACAAACCAGATGAATTAGTGTGGATTAATAGAACAAGGAAGGAAGAGGTATTTTCTACAAAGGCTGTTTGGGATACTATCCGTGCTGTTGATACTACCGTCCCTTGGGTAAAATTGGTGTGGTACTCGCAATGTATACCACGACATTCGTTTCATATGTGGCTGATCTTAAAAAAGAAGCTAAAGACCCAAGACCGACTGAGGCCGTGGGAAGTTGGGGGTGCTACAAACCTGAACCTCATGTGTTGCTCCCTGTGTAACCATGGGCCTCTCTAAGGTTCAGAGGGACAGCTAAGGACGTGAATATGCTTGCTGATTGGAAATTACCTTCGACTATTACTGTCTAGTAGCCTTCCAGTTATTATTTTGTATCTTGCATTGTGTCTGATGTAGGATATAGGGAGATAGAAGTGCTCTGTATTAGCTTGATCTACACACTTATGGCATGTCATATAGTGTGAACTAGTGTGACATCTCGGTCACATTACTTGTACTTATATGCTTTGGGTGTTATAAAATTCATCTTTTACCCAAAAAAAATCCAAGTATGGACACTTATGTGCCATACTTGGTGAAATGATGTTTTTGGCCTTTTGGCATATGATGAAATGATGTTTATGGCCTTTTTGGCATATGATGAAGGGTGTTATGAATGTATGAAGTCAAGAGTGAGAATTGCGCACTCCCTCTTGACAATGATGTAGTATGGATCCATGCAAATATGAATGATGTTAATTATCTGATATGAATGATGTTAATTATCTGATATGAATGAATGAAATGGAATGTATGTATATATATGTTGTAGTCACTAAGCTTTTCGCTTATACGTTTAGTTGTTATGTTTTCCTTATAGGAGGATCAAGCTCTAAGGGTAAAGCTAGTTCTTGAAGTGAAGTGAATTGAAGATCTTTTGGTAGGTGATTGTTATGGTTAATGTTGGTGGATAGTTGTCCCTTGATCAAGTGCTCCCAAGTGCCCAGGTGTACATTTTGGTTTAGTCTAAAAGATGATTGTAGTCACTTGAATGTGGAATTGAAGTTTATAAACTTAACTTTGCAAATATGATGTAATGTTGTCAAGAGTCTTACTTTGATGTGATTTTGGGTATGGTCTTAAAGAAGGTTATGGGATGTTTGGACTCATGTATTTATGTTGTTTGAATGGTTAAAGTGTTTTGCCAAGATTGGAACTTAGTCGAAAAGCTGGAAAACGTCAAAAGGATCACCTTTGGGGTTCAGCACGGAGCACGACCTCTGTGTCACAGAGCACGGCTCTTGAAGACTGCAAAGGTCGTGCTCTACTGACCTCGATCCTTACTTTTTTCCCGAGCCTTCGTTTGACCTTTTCGAGTCCTGAAACTTGTATACTAGTCTTATTACATCATTTTAAGGACATTCCAAGTGTCTTTTCTTGATTTGGAACATTTTGATTTTTTCGCGAAAATTGGTCGTATTTTTTGTTAGGTCCAGATTTACCGGACTCGCTCCAGACTTGACTACTGGAAAGTCTCTGAAGACTTGTCCAGAAATAATATGTCCAGACTTGAAGACTGGAGCGACCCTGAAGATTTGTCCAGAAATAATGGAAGACCAGTGAGCAAAATACTTGTATAGGAAATCTGGAGACATCCTCCAGATTAGCTCACTGGACTTCACTCCAGTCCAGATCTATTCTACTGAAGACATTCTCAGTGAAGTCAAAGACTGAAGTTAGAATAAAGAAGACTAACAAATGGCGGAGTCCACTGGAAGTCTTACCAGATCTGAACACTGGAGGTTTGTCAGTGTTCTAGACCTTACAAGTCTGAACACTGATTACGAAGAATTGACTTTTTGCCTTTACACACTTTCCAAAGAACATTCCACTTGTTCTTTACTAAAGTGCTGACGTGTGTAAAGGTGGTTGGTTAAAAGAATAAAGTCATATCGATGTGATTTTATCCTTGTACTTTAACCAATGCATTTAATGATCTTGTCTGTTCATTAAATGCATGCAACCATATTTGTAAGGCACAAATTCACTGGTGAATTTGTTTGCCTATAAATACAAAGTCATTTCCTTGTTAAAATTACTTTTAGATAAAAAAGGTGAATTTGTCTAAATACTCTCGATCTTAAACAGAGATACTTCACAACTTTAAGTATCTCGATCCAAAGAGTTTATTTGGCAAATATAGATCATTTGTAATTCATAGGTTGTTAGGATACTTACATATTTGTATTATCTTGATTTCGCACAACCTTGTATTTTATTTAACATCATAAATAAAATACTCTTGGAAAATTACATTGTGTTCCACCTTTACTTTAAGTCGTGTATTACTTTGTTTATATACTTGCATTTATATTCATGTAATACTAGTCCAATCTAGTGCTTATTAGACTTGTTGTATTTTACACTTTGGGTTAAACCATCTAGAGAGTTTGGGGCTCACATTTGGTATCAGAGCAGAAGGCTAAACAAACTTGCCTAGATCTGTTTCTTTGATGGCCGCCCCAGAAAATACACAAGGAGGTTTCAATCATGGTCCTGATCCTAATATCAATGACCAAAATAATGAACCACCTGTTAATAACACTAATCCACCACCTCCTCCTCCTACTCCTGCTTCTTCACATGTGCATGTGCACTACTCAAATAATCCTGTTCCTAAATTTAGTGGGAATAGCGATGTATTTGGTGAGTGGAAGGCTAGGATGATATTGCATATCACTGGTATTGAGAGAAATATGATGAAAATTTTAAATGAAGGACCTTATGTCCCCACATCACCTCTCAATGCTCTTCTTGATCCTACTGGATCTAGAAGAGGTCGGGAAAAGAGGGAGGAACATTGGTCTGAAGAGGAGAGGAGATTGGTAAATCTAGATACCCTTCTCAAAAACATGATCCTCGGGGCTGTTCCAGAAACCCTAATTCCCACACTAGTTCTTTTTCCCAGTGCTAAAACCATGTGGGATGAACTAATGAACCAGTTTGAAGGAGGAGATGACACCATTGTCACCAGAAAAGTCTCCTTAAACAAGAGGTATGAGTCATTTTTTGCTCAGCCCAATGAGTCGCTCACTGGTACTTACACCAGATTTATGAGTATCATTAACCAGTTGAGAGGACTGGGGGTTGAGAAAGACAAGGATATACTTCTGGAGAAATTTTGTGATGCGTAAATCACGCGACAAACGACAGCGGAAGACTATTTTTGGTATTTTCTGGATTTTATATGAAACAAACAATAAAACAAGATAATAAAATTAGAATGATAGATAAAAGAATCTACCACCAAGATTCGTAAAGGCCAAGCCACCGGAATCAAGGATAAAGGAAATACTCCGCCCCACCACTACAATCGATAAAGGTCTAGCCACCACGATTATAGATAAAGGAAACCGAAGATTTAAAAGACCTCACCACAATATTTGATAAAGAACAAGTCACCACAAATATTGATAAAGGGGTCACTCCTAACCACTAAGATCAAAAGATCTATAAAGGTAAAAGAAGATTTTTGTAAGAAATAGAGGCTGCTCTATTAATTTCATTCAACATCAACTAACTTACAAATGAGAGATAAACCTCTATTTATAGCCATATGCTCTACCTAGGAATTAACGATGAAATAATAAAATAATACATAAAAGCTGTCATGTGCAAGCCACTAACTAGTTTGGACCAATAAGACATGGACACGTAAGCTTCTAGAAACATTCCCCTGCAAGTGGTCCCATAATATTGTTAGAAATGTCACACGCGCCTTCCTTAACAACTGACATTCTTCTTTATTGGGCCCACAAACGACTTCAGTGGGGACTTTATTATTTGGCAACTGGAACATAGATCTGGACCACCACTAGAGATAAAATCTGGAGCACTTCACTGGAGGACCTTCAGTAGTGGTTACTGGAGCATCCATCTGGAGCAGTCATCTGGAGCTTGCAACTAGAGGACCTTCAGTAGTGGTCACTGGAGCATCCATCTGAGCAGTCATCTGGAGAAGTGTTACCACTGGTGACTGGACTGGTTCAGAAAAGACTTGTCTGAAATGGGATACTGCTGGAAGGATCAACATGGCTTGTTCAGATTGCATGATCAGTTCAGTTGACTTCTTCAGTTCACTGGATTCCTCCAGTTCAGTGAATCTGGACATTTCCGCATCATTCTCCCCCTCTGAAAAGAGACTTGTCCTCAAGTCTTCGAGGTACTCATCCTCCAGATAAGGCATCAGATCTCCCACATTAAAAGTACTTGAAACTGCCATGTCTCCAGGTAACTCAACCTTGTAAGCATTATCGCCATATCTTTCCAGAATCTTGAACGGACCTTCAGCTCTGGGCATCAGTTTACTCTTTCTCTTCGCTGGAAACCTTTCTTTTCTCATATGCACCCACACAAGATCACCTGGTGAAAAACTGGGCTGCTTTCTATTCTTGTTGGCTCTGGTCTTGTAACTGGCATTTGCCTTCTCTATTCTGGCCTTTACTTCTCCATGAATTTTTTTTATTTCTTTTGCTCTGGTTTCGGCTTCAATGCTTGCTTTTGGTTCAATCGAAAAGGGAATTAAATCAATGGGGGTCAGTGGATTGACACCATAGCATATTTCAAACGGAGATTTACTGGTAGAATAGTTAGGAGCTCTGTTGAAAGCGAATTCAGCATGAGCAAGCTTCAGATCCCAATCCTTCAATGTCTTCTTCACCAGTGTTCTTAACAGCATACCGATTGTTCAGTTGGTAACTTCAGTCTGTCCATCAGTCTGGGGATGGTGAGACGTACTGAACAACAATCTGGTACCCATTAACCTCCATAGGGTCTTCCAGAAATAACTCAAGAACTTCACATCTCGATCTGACACAATCGTCTTAGGGATTCCATGCAACCTGACAATCTCCTTAAAGAATAAATTTGCTACTGCTGAAGCATCATTGGTTGTGTTACAAGCAATAAAATGTGCCATTTTTGAAAACCTATCAACAACCACCATTATCGAATCTTTTCCCCTCTGGGTTCTAGGCAGTGCAACAATGAAATCCATACTGAGATCTTCCCATGGCTGGTTTGGAACTGGAAGAGGAGTATACAAACCCTTGTGAAAAGTAGTCTTCGCCTGGTGACAAGTTGGACATCGACTGATAAGACTCTGGACATCCTTCAGTAGACTTGGCCAGTAGAAGTGTTCAGTGAGGATCTCTCCAGTCTTGTTAATGCCAAAATGGCCAGCTAAACCTCCTCCATGTGCTTCTCTTATCAGCAAATCTCTGATTGAACCTCGGGGAATGCACAACTTTCCATTCTTAAATAAGAAACCATCTTGTATAGTAAATGGTCCTTTCTGGTTAGCTTCAGTGAGGTGATCAGCAAAGTCTGGATCGGTGGCATACAATTCCTTAATGAAAGAAAATCCAAGAACTCTTGCTTCCAGGATAGATAACAGTGAGTATCTTCGTGACAATGCATCAGCAATAACATTACAAACTTCAGCCTTATTGATGCGAATATGATCCCACTCGCTGAACTGACTAATTCCAGTCAGCTAGAAGTGGTCGCTGAAGAGAGTCAGCTAGAAGGGGTCGCTGAAGAGAGTCAGTTAGTAGGGGTCGCTGGCAACAATCTACTGGCAGCGAGCATTGGACTGAAGATGCCTCCAGAACAAGCCATGCTCATCTTACCAGCGATAGCCCATTATGGACAAGCCTTCGCTGACAAACAACCTCCAATTGTTACTTTACTCCAGTGGCAAGTCCCTCCTTGATCAATGAAAGTCATCAGCGAGCAATTCCAGTCAGCATACTTCAGCTGCCACGTCACCAGTTCTAGAAGGTCTTGGATAAGGATGTGTGCGCGTGTGACAGTAACATCTCTAACGATATTATGGGACCACTTGCAGGGGAATGTTTCTAAAAAGCCACGTTGTCCATTTCCTATTGGCCAAACCCAATTAGTGGCTAGCATTTGACAGCTTTTTTATTGTATTTTCGTTAATTCCTAGGTAGAGCATGTGGCTATAAATAGGGGTTTATTTCCTTGTAGAATGGAGTTTTTTTGTTATCAAGTTGAATGAAAAGAACACTTTCTTTTCCTTATTAAATCTTCTTATTACCTTCATAAATCGTTGTTTATTTGGGTGTTTGGAGTGATCCCTTTATCTTTAATTGTGGTGGTTCGTCCTTTATCAATTAAAGTGGTGAGATCTTAAATCTTCGATTCCTTTATCTTTAATCGTGGTGGTTCGTCCTTTATCGATTATAGTGGTGGGTTGGAGTGTTTCTATTATTTGATTCCGGTGGCTCGTTTCCTTTACGAATCAAGTATTAGATTCTTTATCTATCTTCATTCCTTTTGTTGTGTTGTTTCATTAAAACCCAGAAAATAATAAAAATATTTATTTCCGCTGTGCTAGTTTCGTTGTCTAGTTCCGTTGTGCTTGGAATCGCGTGATTATCACATCACTTATGTTTCGAAACAAATGAATAAGACTGTAAGAATTCTACCCATTTGGCATGTCTGGCATTAAGCTTGTGTTGGCCATTTATGAACTTCAGGGCTTCATGATCAGAGAATAAGACAAACTTCTTTGGCTTCAGATAATGTGACCAGTGAGTGATAGCTCGAATAATTGCATAAAACTCCTTGTCATAAGTGCTATACTTCAGTTTAGAGCCATTGAGCTTTTCACTGAAATATGCAACTGGACGCCCGGCTTGTACCAGAACTGCAGCAATACCTACTCCACTTGCATCACATTCGAGCTCAAATAGTATATCAAAATCTGGTAAGGATAAGACTGGAGCTGAACTGAGCTTATCCTTTAGTGCTTCAAACGCTAGTTGGGCTGAACTTGGCCAGTTGAACACACCTTTCTTCAGACAGTCAGTAATTGGAGCTACAACTGTAGAGAAATTCTTGATAAATCTTCTATAAAATGACGCCAGTCCATGGAAACTTCTTACTTCAGTGATTGTGGTTGGAACTGGCCATGATCTAATGGCATCAACCTTAGAGGGATCCATAGAAATTCCTTCTTTCGAGACCACATACCCCAGAAATATCACACTCTCCACCATAAAGTCACATTTCTCCAGTTTGCCATACAACTAGTGTCTTCTCAACAGTTCAAATACACTCTTCAGATGATTAACATGTTCAGCTTCAGATTTTGAGTATACCAGAATATCATCGAAATATACAACAACAAACTGACCAATGAGTGGCCTGAGAACTTCGTTCATCAATCTCATGAAAGTACTGGGAGCATTAGATAAGCCAAAAGGCATAACTAACCATTCATACAATCCTCCCTTGATCTTGAAAGCAGTTTTCCACTCATCTCCATCCTTCATCCTTATCTGCTGATAGCCACTTCTGAGATCAATCTTGGAAAATACCCTGGAGCCATGTAACTCATCAAGCATATCATCCAATCTGAGAATGGGATATCTATACTTAATGGTTATATTGTTGATGGCCCTGCTATCAACACACATTCTCATCGTGCCATCCTTCTTTGGGACCAGGAGAGCTGGTACTGAACAAGGACTCATACTTGCTCTCACATAACCCTTCTCAACCAACTCATCGACTTGCCTCTGCAACTCTTTAGCTTCATTGGGTGAACACCTATAAGCAGCTTTGTTTGGTAAAACTGACCCTGGAACCAAGTCAATCTGGTGCTCAATTCCTCTCACTGGTGGCAAACCTTCAGGTAGGTCTTCAGGGAAAACGTCAGTGAATTCCTTCAGTATATATATTGTTTGGTTCAAAAGCTCAAAGTTGTTAAGAAACCTCTTCGCAAATTGCTTCGCAACTATGGTAATATTCATGATAAAGTTAGCTTTTTGCGTAAAGAGCTTGATGAAGTCCAAATGGCGCTAGATAAGGAGACATAATGTCTTTAGAAAAGGAGCATTCAGTTTTTTTAAGTGCTTTTAATGACGCTTTGCTTGATGAAGAACGTTTTTTGAAACATAAGGCGAAAATTGATTGGCTTAAGGTTGGGGATTCTAATTCTGCTTATTTCCTCCGTAAGGTTGTGAAGACCCGAACATCGAGGAATAGAATTGATATGATTATGGATGCAAATGGAAGGTTAATTGAAGGAGATGATGTACCAGCTGCTTTTGAGGCTCATTATGTTGGTTTTCTTGGACAGCTAGGTATGGTTTCGACTTTAAACTGTGTTGAACTCTTATCAAATCGTCTAGCCAATGATACAGCAATGACAATGGTGAGGGATGTTTCTGATTCAGAAGTGAAGGATGCTATTTTTTCTATGGGGGATGATAAGTCTCTAGGTCCTGATGGTTTTACGGCTGCTTTTTTTAAAGGAGGTTGGGATCTTGTTGGCTCGGATGTTATTAAGGCGGTTAAGGATTTTTTTTGTCTGTGGCCGATTACTCAAAGAAGTAAACCACACCATTATTTCTCTTATTCCTAAAGTTGCTGCTCCATCACGTATTAATGACTACCGGCCTATCTCTCTCTGTAATATAATTTTCAAATGTATTACAAAGATTTTGTCGACCAGGATTAAAGGATGCCTTGATGAGCTAGTGAGTATTAATCAGTCAGCTTTTGTCCCTGGTCGAAGAATTACGGATAATATCCTTTTGACTCAAGAGTCGATGCACAATTATCACTTGGATCGAGGTACACCACGAGCTGCTTTCAAAGTTGATATTCAAAAGGCATACGATACTGTTGATTGGGATTTTCTCAAATGTATTCTGATCGGTTTTGGATTTCATGAGCGTTTGGTTCATTGGATTATGGAATGTGTTTCTACAACTTCTTATTCGCTCAGTATTAATGGCAATTTGCATGGATTCTTTCATGGTCGGAGGGGCTTACGGCAGGGGGATCCTTTGTCTCCTTTTCTCTTTACTTTGGTCATGGAGGTTCTCACTCTTATTATTCACAGGAATGTCAGGAATTCTAAATCTTTTCGGTTTCATCCTCATTGTGAAGGTATTAATATTGTTAATTGTGTTTTGCTGATGATCTTTTTATCTTCATGGGTGGGGATGTGGAGTCGGCTAAGGTTATTATGGAGTCTCTCGAGGAGTTCAAACAGGCTTCAGGTTTAACCCCGAGTTTTCCTAAAAGCACTGCTTATTTTTGTAATGTACTTATCATGTGAAAATATCAATTCTCAATGTGTTACCTTTTGAGGAAGGAGTTTTACCGGTTAAGTATTTGGGTGTTCCTTTGGTGTCTTCTAGATTGATGTTACGAGATTGCAGACAGTTAGTAGAGAATGTTAAGCATAGAGTTGAAGATTGGAAGAATAAATTCCTATCTTTTGCGGGTCGTCTTCAGCTTATTAACTCTGTCATCTCCTCCATGCATGTGTATTGGTCTTCTGTTTTTATCTTGCCTTCGCGGGTAATTTTGGATATTGAGCAGATTATGAGGGGTTTTCTTTGGAGTCAGGGCACTTTAAAAAGAGGAAAAGCAAAAGTTGCTTGGGATATTGTTTGTCGTCCAAAAGATGAAGGAGGCTTGGGTATTCGGAAGTTAGAGCACTTTAATGTTGCTTTGATAGCATCTCATGTCTGGCATCTTCTTTCTTTGAAGCAATCGCTATGGGTTCAGTGGATTCACACTTTTAAGCTGAGAGGAAGGAGATTTTGGGACGTGAAGGCTACGGGTAGTGCTTCTTGGAGCTGGCGTAAATTGCTTCAGATTCGCCATGTCTTGCAGAAACACTTTTGGCACCAAATTGGTAATGGTAACTTAACTTCTGCTTGGTTTGATTCGTGGTGTGATAATAGCCCTTTGATCGAAAAATTAACACCTAGACTCATTTCAAATGCGGGTTTTCAAATGGATGTGATGGTGTATGATGTTGTAGTTAATGGCGTGTGGGCTTGGCAAAATAGTTGGGCTTCTCGTTTTATTCCTGGTGATCCGCCTGTTCTTGATCTCTCTAAACAAGATTTGGTTCAATGGAAAGATAGACGGGGTAATATTGTTGACTTTTCGGTCTCTGCCGCATGGGAAGACTTACGTCCAAGATCTGCTAAGGTTTTTTGATTTCGTATGGTCTGGTTTAATCAATGTATACCGAAACATGCTTTTGTTTTATGGCTAACGGTTATTCGGAAGCTCGAAACTCAAGATATGTTGCGGTCATGGGATGTAGCTGATGGCACAAGTCAAGATGATTTTCTATGTCCTTTATGTGAATCAATTCCGGATTCTCATTATCATTTATTTTTTGAGTGCCCTTATTCTACACAGGTTTGGAATTTAGTACGTCATAAGGCTCAATTTTTGAATCATTAGGTCTGTTGGGATGACATTGTTTTGGAGATCATTACATTTGCGCATAAAAGTTCTATCAAGAGTGTTGTAACAAAGCTTGTTTTTGCTGCTTCGGTGTACTTTATTTGGAGGGAAAGAAATTCAAGACTTTTTGCTGAAAAGAAAAAACCACCTGATGAGCTAGCTGCTTCGATCATTCACACGGTCCGCTTGAAGTTGTTTACTTTTCATTTCAAGAAGTCTAGAAGATTGGATGAGCTACGGATAGCTTGGGATCTACCTTCCTATGTTACTCATGTTCAATAATTTTTGTATTCATTTGTAATTGTATAGGCATAGGGGGTTTTTGGTTTTCTTGGATGTTGCACTTTGTGCATGGTTTGTAAAGTCAGTCTAGTATTTAACTAGATTGCCTATTCTTCATTAATATATAATTTATAACCAGGGGTGACGGCCTTTTACCGAAAAATAATAGGAACATCCCAAAAGCTACGCCCTTTAAGCTTATAATCATGTATCCATGCTACCCATAAGGACTCCCTTTTAGTGAAAATACTCCATATATGGGAGGTCATAAGAGCTTAATTCATCTCAGTAATACGTCTAATACCCAACCCACCTTCATATTTAGGAACACAAACAGATTTCCATGATACCTTTTCTTTACCATTTTGCATCGGGCCTTGACACCATAGAAAACCACACATTTTAGCCTCCAACTCTTTTATGATCCTTGCAGGTAGAATAAAACCGAAGACCAATAAGTGTGCATGGAAGAGAGAACCGAAATAATGAGTTGTACTCTCCCAACAAACGATAAATGTTTATTCCTCCAATTCGTGATGCGCTTTTCCAAACATTCAAGAAGGCCTTTACAATCCTTATAGAGAAGCCTAGACGAAATGCTAGGAACCAGCCTAGACATATTCTTGAAGGATTCAAGAGATTCCATAATAGTCCTTGCTGAATTAACATCACCTCTAGCAAATAAGAATAAATCATCTGCAAAATATAAGTTCATAATCTTCTGTTTCTCACATTTATTGTGGAACCTGTATGTTGCAAAATACGAGTTAAAACCTCCATAACAAGAGTAAATAAGTATGGCAAGATGGGGTCCCCTTGACGAAGTCCCCTCTTACCCTTAAAATACCCATGTAAATCACCATTTATGCAGATTGAAAAGGACGCTGTAGTAACACAAAGCATGATCCAATCCACCATCACCCTATGGAATCTAAATCCCAACAAAGCAGCTGGTAAAAAAGACCAGTCAACTATGTCATAAGCTTTCTGAATGTCAACCTTGAAAGCACATGGAGGACCAAAATCTCGATGATAATTATGCATAAGCTCTTGCGTAAGTAATATATTATCAGTAATTTTCCTTCCTGGTACAAAGGCAGACTGGTTGATACTCACCACCTCTTTTAATCCCAACTTTATTCGATTAGCAAGAATTTTGCTAATACATTTATATAGGACATTACAACATGAGATGGGACTTGATAACCTTAATCTAAACATTTATATGTATGTAGTCACTCGGGTGTTTCTTTGGAGCCGTATATAATACAAAAGCAAACAAAATCACATCATTAGTCTTTTGTTTGTAATATTTAATTTAGTGATTTTTAATAAATAATATCTTTGTCAACCTGTGCATCCCACACAAGTATTAAGGCTAGTAGATATATATATATATATATGGAGTGAATTGTTAGTCCCAAAAATGGACTTATGAATTTAATTAGTTAAAACATTTTGCTAAATACATTTTATCAGCAGGAATGAATACATCATTAGTATCAATAAGAAGATTACTATCAGTTGAAATCTAAGAAAGAAGCTGATGAAAGAGACCTTAAAAGTTTTTGGAATAAATCTCTATACCTGAAGATGCAACAAAAGTGTCATCAGCAGTTCTTACAGATATTTTCTGATGACTGGGTAACCAAACGACTTAGAAGAATTTGGCTTCACAACATTCTTCTAAAAAACGTACTGGTCCATCAGCAGTTGCGATGTGTAAAGACAAAGATGTCTTGTCTTAAAGATAAGACAAAAGGAACACACAAGTATGGGACCGAAGTGTTAGAACATGCACTTGTCAAATCCGTATGCAAAACTTGTTTTGGCCGCTACTGCGTATTTCATATGGCAAGAGCGCAACTTTAGGTTGTTTCGTCAGCAAAAAAGACCCAAAGATCAGTTGATTGGAGTGATTGTTCATACCGTTCGGCTCAAATTACTTACATGCAGATTCTGGAAAATAAGACGGCTTTAGAAGTTTCTCACGGCTTGGGACCTGCCTTTTTTCATTAATTCGTCTATAAGTTATTCTATTTGCTTGTAATAGCTATTTTCTATTTGCCTTAAGTGCTAAAAACACCTTTGGTTAAATTGGGAAAGGAGGGATATACCCCCGGTGATTAATATTACCCCCAAAAAACAATTATAGAACAAGTAGTGTGACTGAGTATCACACTAGTTCATATATGAGACATGCCCCATATATGTAAGCAAATAACCATAAGGAATATCCAAATAAAACTAGTCTAGCTATAAACGAAAGAAGATAGACAAAATTCAAAATTTAGATGAACTAATCAGTCATCTCTTTGATCATCGAACTGATGCCTCCTCATGTATCTCTTTTTTTTTTGGTAAAATGAGTTACCCTATTTAAACTTTTATACCAACAACATTAAAACAGTACATCTCAAGTAATGTGGCTGATATACCACATTAATTTCCTTACACGACATGCCATGCAAGGTTAAACTAGCTATCTGAAGCATTACACGACTCAAACTACCTATTACAAAACAAAAGAAAAGAGTGCAATAGGTTTAAAACACGAGACTAAACCGCTACGTGGTTGTAGAATCCATCAGGAGAGAACTAGGTAGCTTCCACGCCTCCAACAATTGTTCCACAAGCATACCACCTTTGAACTTGATGGAAGCAGCCTTAGTAGAACAATGTCAACAATATTCTTTACTAGCTGCTCAGGAGTTCTTGTATTGGGTAAATGGGGATGTCCCCGTTAACTTTATATCACCCAAAAAACATTACAAAACAAGTAGTACGACTAAGATATCGTACTAGTTCATATATAGGACATGCCCTATATATGTTAACAAGAAACACAAGGAAAAAATCAGCTTAAATCAAGCAACACAAGCCTATTCTAAACAAGAGAAATATCTAAAGATAGGCACAAAAATTAAACATATACTAAATCAGCATCCATCTTGTATCAAATAGTCACCCCGAATCTTCCAAGCTTCAAGTGTAGAGACAATCACCACACCACCTCTATCATACATACGACATTACACGACGCGAGAGTGCATGGCCAACACACACCTAAAGCGCCTACGTTCCGCTTGCAGCCAATACAACCACAACCTAACTTGCACGAGATTCAACAACCGAAGCTACTGGTAGTCCCGAGGGGACGGAATCCTCCAATAATAGTTAGCAGTACTGAACAAGCGAGTCATCGGTCTACTCGAGCAGTCTTTCTAAACTTCAATCTCCATAATCTTGAATGAACAGTATCTTTGATGAGAGTGGATAATATGTCAGGTGGCCGAGCATGATTAGCAAACATTCTGTTGTTTCTCTCCTGCCAGATAAAATATGCAGTGGCAGGAGTTCTTGTATTGCTGCTGAACATACGATTGTTTCTTTCTTGCCATACAAAGTATATTTTCGCCGTGGATACAATTCTTCCGATTATTCCACTATCCGATTTACCTTTAGTTTTTGGAATCAAACACGCTACAATATCTTCCAAGAAGTGAGATACATGTGCCATATCAGCCATAGGTTTGATTTGGCTCCAAACTTGACGTGCGAAGAAACATTCAAAAAAGAGATGAGAGTGAGAATCCGGACCTGTTTTACATAAAGAACAACAAACAAGATTAAGGTAGCTCCCCCCACATCCCAAGATTTCATACGATCATGTGTCTTCAGTTTTTTCTTCATTACAAGCCATAACAGAAAGGCATGTCTCGAAATACACATTGAAAACCAAACTATATTGACCCACTCAACAGTTGGTCCCCTCTGTCGAATGGTTTCCCAAACACTAGAAGCCGCAAACTGAAGCTCCTTCCCCGATTCATCACACCAAAACAGTTTATCACGAACATTAAACTTCAGATTTGGTACAACACAGTTTATGAGGACAGGAAACAAGTCATACCAAACTATAGGCCATTTTCAAACCCCTTCATCTACAACATCAACAACCACATCCCTCAAAGTAAAACCAGCATTCGAGATTTCCCTAGGAGAGATATAATTGATAAGGGGACTAACCTGGTCCCATTTGTCGAACCAGATTGATGTGTTCTTGCCATCACCAATTTTTGACCATATAAACGGACGAACATTATGTCTTAATTGTAAGAGTTTGCACCAGCCCCAACTCATACTAGACCGAAGAGGAACTTCCCAAAAACTACGCGCTTTTAACTTGTGAGAGTGAATCCATTTAACCCATAATGAATTACGGTCATTAATAATTCTCCAAACAAGGGTGGTCATTAAAGCTTTATTAACATCCGTAAATCTTTTTATACCTAGTCTGCCCTCATATTTTGGAAGAAAAACAGACTTCCATGCCACCTTCGCCTTTTGCCCTACTCAATTTCCCTTGACACCAAAGGAAACCACGCATTTTCTGCTCAAGTTCAGAGATAATGCGAGTAGGTAGAATGAAAACTGAAGCCCAATAATTATGCAAAGAAGATAGGACAGAGTTTACTAATTGTAGCCTTCCAGCAAATGATAAGGATTTGTTTCTCCAGTTAGTAATCCTTTTCTCCATTCTTTCAACAAGGACTGCACAATCACTATAAACTAACCTGGTAGAAATCAAACGAACACCAAGATAGCGAATGGGCAGTGTACCAACTTCGAAATGCATTAGTTCCATAATAGCTTGTTTCACATTTGCAGCAACATTACAGAAGAAAGTTGTGCTTTTCTGTAAACTTGGAACCAAACCCGACATGTCTTTAAATACATTCAGAACGTCCAAAATCATTTTTGCTGAATTTAGGTCACCATAAACAAATAAAAGGAGATCATCAGCAAAACAAACATTAATAATCTGTTCTTTTTCGCACCTGAGATGTAACTTGTACGAAGACATACGCACTGAGCTATGTAGCAATAAAGATAATACCTCCATTACTAACGTGAATAAATATGGTGACATAGGATTGCAAAAACCATGAAGATTTCCATTTATTGAGATTGAAAAGACGGGGATGAGCTCTCTCTCTAGATGGCGATTCTAAACCTTCTTTTTCCACCTCTATTTCGTACTTAGGGTTCTGATTTAGCACTCTCATGGTTGCATTTAGATCATTTATGATTTAATTGCAATCGTTTTGTGTTATTTTTGGTTCTCTAGTCGATTTAGTGTTTTTTATTTCAATTTTCGTCTGCCCTAGTTTTCGTTTTTTTTTTCTCTTCTTGCTGATTAATAGGTGGTATCTATCGGACTGTTAGTTTTGGTCGACTACACTCCTAGATTTATTCTGCTTTTTAATTAATCAAGGGGTTACAATCGATTTCTAGGGTTCTAGGGTTAGGGTTTTTTGTTCATCTCGTTTATCTTCTATTTATTTCCTCTGGTTTGCATGGTAGTTTGGTGTTTAAATGGTGAATGAAGAGAGCTGTAAGTGACCTTGATCTTCAGAGTTTACGTAGTTGTTTTGCTAAAGTAAAAAAATATGTCACATATTTCGGGTAAGAAACCGGTAAGGATCTTAAAAAAAGGTGATGTAGTTCCCGATAAAGAAACCAATGCGGCTGTTAGTGCAGAAAACCCTAATACACAAGATGATTTCTCGTCTGGAATAACTACTAGCGATGTTATTACTAGTAAGGTTGTGGTTGATTCCGATGGTGAAGAGGTTATTGAGATCATTGTTGCTCAACATCCAGATTATGGGAAACTTCCTTCAACGACAACTGATGCTGCTAAGAGTGACAATGGTAAGGTGTCAAAACCTGTCTCATATGCTTCAATTTTGAAGTCAGACTCCAAGGTGGTTGATGGCGATGCCAATAAGGCTGAAGTTAAGAGGAACGTGAATTTCAGGCAAATGGAAGTCAAAAGTGACCTTGATGGTGTCGATCTTGTCATCCCTGTCGCATCTGTTTTGGAGGTTACTAGTCGATTTTCGAACTCTTCGATGGTTATTTTATGGGTGATCGATTGGCTTTCCCTGTGGTGGAGATGTATGTGAAAAATACGTGGGCAAAATTTGGATTGCAAAAAGTTATGATGAATGCCTCCGGCTTTTTCTTCTCTCAATTTAATTCCAAGGATGGAATGAATCAGGTTCTTCAAAAGGGCCCTTGGATGATTCGTTCTACACCGCTGTTTCTGAGTGAATGGACACCTAATGTGTCTTTAACTAAACAAGATTTATCCACTGTTCCGGTATGGGTTAAACTATATGATGTGCCACTAGTAGCTTATACAGATGATGGCTTGAGTATGCTTGCGTCCAAGTTGGGTAAACCTTTGATGCTTGATGCGTATACCACTAATATGTGCTTAAAGTCATGGGGTAGACATAGCTACGCGAGAGCTTTGATTGAATTGGATGCCAAGTGTGATTTGAAGGATAATTTGGTTGTTGCCATTCCTAATGTGCAAGGTGAGGGATTTTCAAAACAGGTTGTTGAAATTGAATATGAGTGGAACCGCCTCATTGTTCACATTGTAAAATTTTCGGTCATGGGAATGTAGAATGCCCTTCACAAGTAAAGGTTGATAAAAGGAAAATGGTGGATGATGAGGGCTTTATTGCCGTTAAACGTCGAAAGAGTAAGGAAAAAGCTGGACATGGTAGTGGAAAGTTTGATGGAGGCATCAGGATTCCTAAGAAACCAATTTTTGAGTATCGGGCCAAGCAACCTTCTGGTCATTCGTTCCAAAGCCTGGTGTAACTGAACCACCACCAACAAATACGTCCAAGCCACAACCGACCCAGAATGGAGCTAATACTTCCACTGCGAATGTCGTTACTAGTAATTCTTTTTCTGATGTAGACACGAGTGGTGAGAAGGTGGGTGACCATAATTCTGATATAAAAACGATGTCGCAAGGTGTGGGACAACACACTAATGTGTTGGATGTTGATGTAACTGATCATGATGAAGTGGAGGATATTCCGGGTGATGTTACTAATATCTTGGGTGACCTATCTTCTATGGGGGCAAGCACTCCCAATAATACGAGTTTAAATGTATAATATTGCTTCATGGAATATTAGAGGTCTGAACCAAACTCCTAAACAGAGTGAGGTTCGTCAGATTATAAGTGAAAATAAGCTTGCGGTTTGTGCCATTTTGGAATCCCATGTTGCTCCTTCGAATTTGGATGTGTTGTGCAAGAAAATCTTCCGGTACTGGGATTGGTGTTCTAATGCTAATTTTTGTACTAAGGGGTCACGTATTTTACTTGGTTGGAATCCTGAGTTGATTGATCTTATGGTGTTATCGCAGTCGGACCAGGTTATACATACTCAGATTTCATTAAAACCGTCTAGGAAAATGGTTTTTTGTTCGTTTATTTATGCACATAACAGGTATATGGATAAAAGATGTTTATGGCAGTCACTTGAAATGCATAAAACCTTTGTAGGACACCGTCCTTGGTGCCTACTTCGGGATTTTAATGCCGCCTTAAACTTAACTGATAAAGATGCAGGTTCCTCTGTGATTGATATTGCTATGCGCGAGTTTAAGGAATGTGTTGATACTATTGAGGTATCGGATGTTAACAACTCGGGTTTGCATTTTACTTGGAATCAAAAGCCTAGGGGTGGTTCGGGGTTATTGAAGAAGCTGGATCGTGTTATGGCTAATTTGCCATTTAATGAAGCTTTTAAGGGAACTAATGCTATTTTTCAGCCATATCGCATCTCAGATCATTCCCCGGCTGTGTTGCGGATTCCGTTGGGTTCTAAGTTTATCCCGAAACCTTTTAAATTTGCTAATCTGCTTGTTCATGATGTAAATTTTAAACAGGTGGTTACAAATGCTTGGAATGAAAATGTAAATGGGTTTCATATGTTTCGTATTGTCAAAAAGTCGAAGTTGCTGAAGAAACCTTTGCGAAAATTATTATATGATAAAGGCAATCTTCATTCAAATGTGACTCGGCTGCGCCATGAATTAGATGAAGTTCAACGAGCCATTGACAAGGATCCTTCAAATCCTGTGTTACGGGAGGAGGAGGCTGCCTATTTGAGTGCATTTAATGAAGTCGTGCTTGCGGAAGAAAGGTTTCTTAAACAAAAGGCGAAGGTTAATTGGTTAAAAGTTGGTGACTCCAATTCTGCTTATTTTCATAAAGTTGTTAAATCTAAAGCTGCTCGGAGTCGTATCAATTCGGTCATGACTCTTGACGGTTCAATGGTAGATGGGGAAGGTGTTGCTGATGCTTTTGTTAACCATTATAAAGATTTCTTGGGCAAAGCGGGTGATGTTTCAACATTAAATTCTTTCAATCTGTTCAAGAACCGGTTATCTGAGGATCAATCTAATGCTATGGTGGTTGACATAACGGCTGAAAAAGTGAAGGAAGCATTGTTTTCTATGGATAATGATAAAGCACCAGGGCCCGATGGTTTTACTCCGGCTTTCTTCAAGAATTCTTGGGATATTGTTGGTAGTAGTGTTGTGGATGCCGTTCAGAAGTTTTTTGGTTCAGGTAATCTTCTTAAAGAGGTGAATCATACCATAATTTCTCTTCTCCCTAAGGTTTCCAGCCCTTCCAAGGTAACTGGTTTTAGGCCTATTGCCTTATGTAATGTCATTTATAAATGTATTACGAAGATTATTGCTAATCGGTTAAAAGGCTACCTTGGTTTTTTGATAAGTGATAATCAATCAGCTTTTGTGCCTAGTAGAAGGATTTCTGATAATATACTTTTAACACAAGAGCTTATGCACAACTATCACCTAGATAGGGGACCGGCTCGCTTTGCTTTTAAAATTGATATTCAAAAGGCATATGACACTGTTGATTGGAAGTTTTTGAGACAGGTTTTGATTGGTTTCGGTTTCCATGCTAAGATGATTGCATGGATTATGGAGTGTGTTACAACGACCTCTTTTTCCATCTGTATTAATGGTAATTTGCATGGTTTTTTCCAAGGTAAAAAGGGATTTGAGACAGGGTGACCCATTATCTCCTTATTTGTTTACTCTTGTTATGGAAATCTTGTCACTGGTTATTCATAGGAGGTTGACAACATCGACTGCTTTTAAGTTTCACCGTCATTGTTCTAAGCTTGAGACTATCAATCTTTGCTTTGCGGATGACCTTTTTATTTTCTTGCATGGAGATTTGGATTCAGCTATGTTTGTTAAAGATGCGCTTCAGGAATTCAAAAATGTTTCTGGTCTTGCGCCAAGTTTGACAAAGAGTACTGTGTATTTTTGTAATGTTCCTTCTCATGTTAAAGGTGCTATCTTGAATATTTTGCCATTTGAAGAAGGTAAGTTACCGGTAAATATCTTGGGGTTCCTTTGGTTTCTACACGTCTTATTTATAGAGATTGTAAGGAACTTATTGAAAAGGTTCAGAATCGGGTTTCGGATTGGAAAACAAGATACTTATCATTTGCTGGCAGATTACAGTTGGTGCAGTCTGTTTTATCTTCGTTACATGTTTTCTGGTCTTCTGTTTTTATTCTTCCTTCTAGGGTCATTTTGGAGATTGAGCGAATCATGCGGGGATTCCCATGGTGCCAAGGTAAGCTGAAGCGAGGCAAATCTAAAGCTTCATGGGAATCAGTTTGTCTACCAAAGGAAGAAGGGGGTCTTGGCATTAGGCGTTTACATGAGTTTAATACTGCTTTGATTACTGCGCATATTTGGAGCATCGTTGCGGGTAAGGAGTCTCTCTGGGTTCGTTGGATTCATGCATATAAACTGAAAGGTCAAAGTTTTTGGGAGGTTCCTTGTCGTGGTAATATGTCTTGGTCTTGGAGAAAATTATTACAAACTAGACAACATGTTCGACCGTTTTTCTTCTTTTCTATTGGTAATGGAAATTCTATTAGTGCTTGGCATGATAATTGGTGTGGGTACAGCCCTCTTTCTGCCCATGTTTCTCCCCGAGATATTACTCGTGCTGGTCTTTTACTTGATGCTAAGCTTTCGGATATTTGTTATGATAGCTCATGGTTATGGCCGACTGAATGGTATGTACAGTTTCCTGCGCCGGTGGTCCCGAATTTGGTTGCCTCTAAACAAGATGTTTTGACGTGGAAGGACAGGAATGGTTTGGTCAAAGAGTTTTCGGTGGTAAATGTGTGGGAAGACATTCGATCTAGGAATGTGGTAGTTCCATGGTTCAAATTGATTTGGTTTGCACATGGGATTCCCAAACATGCCTTTCATTTATGGTTGGTTTGCAACCAGAGATTGAAGACCCAAGATGTGTTGAGACAATGGGATGTGCATGCAGCTTCTACTATCCGACAAACTTGTCCATTTTGTAAACTACAACCAGATTCACACAACCATCTATTTTTTGAATGTTCTTTCTCGATGCAGGTATGGTTGGGGGTTTGTGTTAAGGAAAATGTTGATCATGTTTCTTGTGATTGGAGTACGCTTATGCAAACTTTCATCACCTATGGAGGAAGCCGTGCTGTTACAAGTATTGTTTCTCGTCTTTTATTTGCTGCTTCAACATATTTCATTTGGAGAGAGCGTAATGCAAGCAAGACTTTTTAATAATACAAAGAGATCGAGCAACCAAGTGATTGCTGATATCATTGAGACAATCAGACTGAAATTGCTTACCTTTCGGTTTAAGCGGACGGTTCGTGTGGAAGAAGCCCTGAGGCATTGGAATCTACCTTTATCGCTTGCTCGTAATATATAGTTTGATCTGTGTTTTTGTATTCTCTAGATTAGCTGTGGTGTCTAGTTGGTTACTGGGTCCTTGGATATCGCACGATTTGTGCAATTCTTTGTAAAGTCGGAGTGATACTCTATCATTCCGCCTGTTTATATTTGTGATTTATAAAAGTTAACAAGGGGTGACGGCCTTTTTTACCGAAAAAAAAGACGGGGATGAAACATACGACATAATCTGATGTGAAATTTTCGAAGCACAGCGGAATGTAATCAACTAATTTCAACATAAACAACAACTATTACAGCGGAAATAGTATTTTTGTGAGGATTTTCTGATTCATAAGACAAACAAAACGAACAAGACAATAAAGTAAAGATAGATAAGAATCTAATACTTGATTCGTAAAGAAAACGGGCCACCGAAATCAAATAATAGAAACACTCCAACCCACCACTATAATCTATAAAGGATCAACACCAAGATTATAATTAAAGGAATTGAAGATTTAAAGATCTCACCCCTAAAATTGATAAAGGACGAACCACCACAATTAAAGGTAAAGGGATCACTCCAGACACCCAAATAAATAACGATTTATAAAGGTAATATGAAGATTTGATAAGAAAAAGAAAGTGTTCTTTTCATTCCATTCGATAACTAACTTTACAGATTGCTTTAGGCTAGCTTTTATAGGCAACACTTTCTATTTTCCTAGAATAAAAGAAATACAATAATAAATGAATAACAGCTGTAGCACATAAAAAAAAGGACAATCAACCAATGGTAGAGGGGACACGTGTTGTACCCTGCCTCAGGAAATATTCCTTTCATCTGACATGGTCCCCACAAACCGTTAGACAACGTTACTCTCATGCACACATCCTTATCCAAGACCTTCTAGAACTTGTGACGTGGCAGCCTTTTATTGAATGAAATGGCTTCTTGACTGAACAAAATTCTACTGAAGGGTGCTGACTGGAGTTGCTCGCTGAGGCTACCCGCTGATGACTTTCATTGATCCTGGAGGGACTTGCCACTGGAGTAAAGTAACAATTGGAGGCTGCTTGTCAGCGAAGGCTTGTCCATAATGGGCTATGGCTGGCAAGATGAGCATTGCTTGTTCTGGAGGCATCTTCAGTCCACTGCTCGCTGCCAGTTGATTGCTGCCAGGTAGTTCAGCGACCCCTTCTAGTTGACTGGAGTTAGTCAGTTCAGCGAGTGGGATTATATTTGCATCATAATCCAGGTAACCATTTTCGGGTGAAATCCAAATCCAAGTAATGTTCTTCTCAAAACCTCCAATCAACTATATCATATGCTTATTTGGAGATCCAAAATCGCATCTAGGAGGACCTCTATCAAGATGATATCCATGCATGAGCTCCTGAGTAAGCATAATGTTATCAGAAATGCTCCTTCCAGGTATGAAAGCCGATTGGTTAAAGTTTTTTTTTTTTTGGTTAATGGGATTACCCCGGTGAGTATATTATATCACATAACCAAACAATGATAGTACAAGTGATATGGCAGAGTACCAAATCAGTTCACTAGTATGATAGGCCATACAAGTGTTTTTTTTTGGGTAAAGGTTACCCCGATCAATATATTATAACACATCAAATCAGTACAAGTAGAATGGCTATATGCCATACTAATTCATATACATGACATGCCATGTATATGTGCCAATAATAACTTTGTAACAATAAGAACAACCTATTACAATGACTAGAAAAAGACTAATCAAAGAGGAGCAGCCATTGTAGGTAGCCAAACTTTCCATCCAGCTTAATATTTGTCAGCAAGCCAAAATAGATGTGTTAAACGAATCTGGTCCAGCAAGCCTCCATTTATCCAACAGCGAATCATCCTGACAGCCATGCTTGAATTTAATTGAAGAAATCTTAAGTCGAACATTATGAATAATGATATCCCATAACTTTGATGCTGGTCTTGATTTGTTTGAGAACAATCGAGCATTCCTTTCTTGCCATATGAAGTAAGTCGCTGCAGCTAGCATAAGTTTTTCAATGATGCTCTTAACCGTCTTTTGCTTGCAATCAGAGCATGTGTAATGGATTATGGTGGTTCGTGGGATAAACACCTACCTCTTGTTGAGTTTGCGTATAACAATAGTTATCATGCAAGTATCGGAATGCCACCTTATGAGATGTTATATGGTAGAAAGTGTCGGACTCCTAGTTGTTGGTTGGAGCCCGGGGAAAAGCAATTTGTTGGACCTGAAGTAGTACAAATTACGGCCGATAAAGTTAATGTTGCAAAGAAAGCCCTGCGTATTGCTCGCGAAAGGCAAAAGCCATATGCCGATAAGAAAAGGAGGCCGTTTGATTTTAAAGAAGGTGAAATAGTTTTACTCAAGGTGTCGCCTTGGAAAGGTGTATTACGATTTGGCAAACGAGGAAAGCTAAGCCCTAGATTCATTGGACCTTTTAAGATCATTAAAAAGGTTAATGAACAGGCATTTCAACTGGAATTACCTCCAGAACTTCATGGAATTCACAACACATTTCATGTGTGTTATCTACGTAAATGCTATGCAAATGAAGCGGATGTCATTCTACTCGAGGACGTAAGTATTGATCCAAACAAGCAGATTGTTGATGAACCTGTTGCTATAATGGGAAGGAAACAAAAGAAGTTACGACGAAAGACTATCGATCTAGTTCTCATTAAGTGGAAACACAATCACGGCGAAAGTATGACTTGGGAGACCGAGTCTGTAATGCGGGAGACCTATCCCCACCTTTTTGATGATGAAGTGATTCTGGGGACGGAATCCTCTTAAGGGGGAGGTAATTGTAACATCCTC